>JBBBDQ010002498.1:92500-397500 GCA_037127315.1 Ascarosepion bandense
GTGAAATTCAGAATAAATCTATTTCTTAATCACAGATTTGAACTTTTTGACCTGTCCGCCGTATTGACAGTTTTTTGTCGCTTAAAAAATTTCGTGTTTCTTTTATAGCTTTGTTTTCATTTACTTTTTCATAGATGTTATCATTGTTAATGAGTTCTTTCATCTTCTCTGTCTTAAATCTATTTTCCTTCTAGTTCTATCGTTTTAATTTTTAACTAATGTTTAACCAGTTTGTTTTGGTATTAACATTATTTGTGGCCCTTTAACAATGGCCTTGAAAAGCCGTCATTTCATCTAACCTATTTTTCCCTATTTTTATTTTTAATTTGTTTTATTGTATCTCTTTTTGTTACTGTCATCCGCGGGCCGAGTTTTCCATTTTCCGGTAGCAGTGATCTGTCTCTCTAGGATTCGTAATAGATATAGTAAATTTCTTAGACATAACATTAAATTTAAACAACAATATATAGAAACCATACAGAAAAAACAGCCCTATATATATATATATATATATATATATATATCAACAAAAATTCCAACCACTCTCCCAATGTATTCAAACCCATACTCATATCTATAAACAAAAGAATAACAATGAAATCCAGCATAAGATATTCAATGAAAACAAAGAAATATAAGAATCGGCAATAATAAACAGCTGATACTTAAACAAACTTGAATACACAAACAAAAACAAATCAAACTAAAACAATAGATAAAGAAATATAAACTGGTTTAACCTACCTTACAACAACACAATAAAAACAAAAACAGGAAAAACACATTTCAATATAATACAAAAACATCTCCCTAAACACAACCAACTATAAAAAAATCATCAACAGAAACACATTCAAAATCAGTTACAGGTGCAGAGACAACATGGAAAAAACCCCCAAATATAATAAAGAAATACTCATCGAAACAATGACAACAATACCAACCAGCAAAGCAAAAGCAACAAATGCCGAAACAGACGACTGTCTACTTAACAGTAAATGTCTAACCAACAACATAATATATAAAGCCATCGTGACTAATAGCATTAAAACAAACGAAGAAGAAATTACATAGAAGCCACAAAAACAACTATCAAAAAAAGATTCAACAATCACAAATATTATTTATCACGTAAAGTTAGAAAAGCAACAAAATAATACATCTTTTTCTTCTTCTATGTGCCATGTCTCTGCATGATATAGGCGATCATGACCTTCCACATCTTCCTATCCTTTGTAGCTCCTAACACCTTTTCTCCCTTTAGCCCATAAATGTAGCTCTTAACATTTTTTCTCCTGATCAAGCCCATAAATGTAGAATATAATAGTATATATACTAACATGGCCACAAAGTTCGGGATCAGTTTATTTACTGATTATAATATAGAATTGAACCCCCACTTTATATCTACATTATAATTTCTTATTTGTTTATCAAATTCTTATTAGGTTTGAATCTACCTCTTCTCAATACTGATTACTTATTTATAACACTTCTTTTTCTTTGTGCTGTATCTCTTCAGGAGGTAGACGATCATAGCCCTCCACATTTCTTGTAGCGCTTAACACCCCTTCTCCAGTTACACCTTCCAAACCCGCTTCAAGTATGTCACGCATTTTTTTCCTGTCCCTCTTTCCACCTATTCGTCCCGTGAGTATCAGATTCTCCAAGCCGTCCCTCCTCATTAAATGTCCCAGAAACTTCAGCTGTCTCTTTCTGATGTTAAGTATAAGTTTCCTTTTCGTTTCCATCCTCTCCAAAATCAAGTCATTGCTCACATCTTCTTCAGCATCCTTCTGTAGAAGGTTGCTTCAAGTCTTTCCTTTATGTTTAATGAGTTTATCGAGCATTCGCTGCCATGTTGGACGACAGACATCACATATCGATTCAGTTTTCTCTGCTTTGTTAGCAGCAAATTTTTTTTATCCCGCAGTATTCGCAGCTTCTGGTATGCATCCTTGGCTATGCCTATAGGCGTTAGGATCTCAGTGTTGTACTTTCCGTCTTCTGTTAGAACACTTCCATAGGCTTGCTTTTAGTATCCCCCGTCTGTAGTTGGTATTTTGATCTCCTCATTTTACTGATGACCATGGAGTCAGTTTAATTGTAGTTTATGTTTAGTCCTTCCTTTTTACTTTCTTTAACTACTTTCTATTTTTTTTTTTAATCATATCACCCCGAGCAAGGCAGTAACGCCACTGAAGCGCAGGGGGGTACGTAGGAATGAAAAGACTGGAAAAGAGAAAACCGGAAACCACATCCTAAACAAGGAACAAGGGGTGAGCCTCTTCGCCCGTTCAATAGACGTGGGTGGAGTGTGAACCAGGTGATACTTTAGTCTATCTACTCCAATTATAGTATCATTTGACTATAAATTTACTTTTATTTAAATTTAAATTTTAACCATTCAAAACAGAAATGGCTGATAGAATTAGGAAAACCTTTCATCAAATGGAAACAAAAGATGAAACGTTACAAAAAGTTTAATAATGAAGATCAAATGTATACCGGAGCATCGTCTCCCCTTCAGGTTAAAATGCCATATCTGGTAATACGTAAAAAAAACAAAAAAACAAAAAAAAATGAAAAAAAACACGTGGAGTATAAGCCATTGACAGCCCATTGCTATCAACAAAAGGGTCGTCAACACCCCTGTAAATTGTCTTTTTTACAGGTAAGGGTGTTGATCCTACACAAACCCCTTTATCCTCCAAGCTTTGTCTTTGTTATTTCTTCCAAATCCTGTTCTATCAACCATTAACTCAATATCTTATGCTCGGCTTTCCTCTGGCCCTCAATCTGTCCTGTGAGTATCAGATTCTCCATGCCTGCCTTCATTCTTCATGCTAAATATAAGTTTCCTTTTTCTTTGCATTTTCTCTAAAACCTTGTTGCTCTCATGTTCTTTCCATGATATCCTCAGCATCCTTCTGTAGAACCAGATTTCTGTAGCAAGACTGGTTGCCAACCAAGGTATAGGTCTTGTAGTTTCCTATCCGTGTCTTGTTTGATTTTAGTATCCCCTGCTTGTAGTTGGCATTTTCAGCTCCTCTTTTTCCTGATGAATATGGATTCAGTATTCTTGTACTTTATATTTAGTCCTTTCTTTTCGCTTTCTTTAGCTACTTTCTATAGGCCTTGTAGTTTCTTTCCCGTGTCTTGTTTGATTTTAGTATGCCCCGCTTGTAGTTGGCATTTTGAGCTCCTCTTTTTACTAATGACCATGGATTCAGTTTTCTTGTAGTTTATGTTTAGTCCTTTCTTTTTGCTTTCTTTAGCTACTTTCTATAGGCCTTGTAGTTTCTTTCCCGTGTCTTGTTTGATTTTACTTTCCCTCGCCTGTAGTTGGTATTTTGATCTCCTCTTTTTACTGATGACCATGGAGTCAGTTTTCTTGTAGTTTATGTTTAGTCCTTCCTTTTCGCTTTCTTTAGCTACTTTCTAAAGGCCTTGTAGTTTCTTTCCCGTGTCTTGTTTGAATTTTGTATCCCTCGCCTGTAGTTGGGATTTTGAGCTCCTCTTTTTACTGATGACAATGGATTCTATGTTCCGTTGTTTATTTTAAGTTATCGAGGAAATTTAATAATTCTGTTTTGATTTCGTATCGATTGTGAATCTTAGGTTTTTGAATTTTTTTTTCGTTTCTTTCCTGATTATGTCTGTTGTTTTGTCGGTAGAATTTCTCAGTATTACTATATATTGAGTATTGGTGTTAATAAAATACTGCTTGATGTAATATAACAGAGCTATTAAGTATATTTAAATAAATATAAATATTAATTATGACTAATAATATATATAATGAGTTGATACTACAAAGTTAATAAATGTGGGGAATATATCTTAGGAATCTTTCATTGGATTTGTATTAAGGAAGAGTTTCTTGTTTGTTTATAAGAGTAATCAATTTAGGTGGATATATATATATATATATATATATATATATATATATATATATTAATCATATCACCACGAGCAAGGCGGTAACGCCACTGACGTGCAGGGGGCTACATAAAAATAAAAAGATTAGATAAGAGGAGAGAAAAGAGAAAGACGAAGCAGTTAGAAAGGAGCAAGAGAAGGATGAGAATACAGGTGTGATGATATCTGCAAAGGTAGAGAGAAAGGAAAGGATATACGGGGTGTAGAAAGATTTAGAGTCAAGTGGTTAAGCGATGAGTATTGACATTGCATTTAAATTCCTGTAGGTTGTAACCGTCAGGAAAGCAAGAATATGGAAGCGATTTCCACAGGCGGGAAGTGCGAGAAAAGAAGCTGAAGGAGTAAAATTGTTGTCTGCATTTGGTTGATCTAACTTTGAATGGGTGAGACCCAGTTGCCAGTCTGGTTACAAGAGTAAACACCTGTTGCAGGGGCATCAGTGATTTAAGTTCGTTGGAGCAGAAGCCATGAAAATATTTATAGAACAGACAGAGGGAAGCCACATCCCTTCGGTGGGGATGTGGCTGGAGTCGAGCTACTAAGTCGGTACCTATCGCATTACTGATTCTCCTATGGAGCCTGTCAAGAAAAATGAGATGAACAGCATGGTATGTTTGATATGATTCGACACCTGGTTAGCTGCGGATTAAGGAATTCTTCGGAGATTGGGGTTGGGGTATTACAAATGACCTCATTCCAACTTTACATTCCGGCTTTCCCTTTTCCAATCTTCTTATTTTTTTTTTCAATTGGCGTAGATAGATCAATCTATCGCCCGGTTCACACTCCACCCACGTCAATTGAACAGGTTAAGAGGCTCATTCCTTGTTCCCTATTATATGTATAATGTAAATGCATTACTAATGATTTTACTATAGGAATGCATTGCAAATGAGGAAGAAAGGGATTGTCAGTGTTCAGGAATTAATGCAGGCATTACTAATAGAATAGCGCTATTATATGTACAAAGTAAAATGCATTGCTAATGAATTTACTATTGGAATGCATTTCAAATGAGGAAAAAAGGGATTGTCAGTGGTCAGGAATGAATGCAAGCAGTGACAGAATATGACTATTGAATGAATAATTTTTTTTTCATCGTATCACCCCGAGCAAGGCGGTAAGGCCACTGATGTGCAGGGGGCTACGTAATAGTGAAAAGATTGGAAAAGAGAAAGCCGGAAACCACATCCTAAACAGGGAACAAGGGATGAGCCTCTTAACCTGTTCAATAGACATGGGTGGAGTGTGAACCGGGCGATAGATAGATCTATCTACTCCAATTATGAACGATTTTATCAAAGCAAAAGACTGGGAACGATTTTAATAGAGAAGGATTTTACTATAGAAAAATACCGGAAACTGTTTTACAATATTAATCTATTGAGGATGATTTTCTATAAAAAGTATTTTAAGCGAATTTATCATGGGAAAGTATTGGGAACGGTTTTAATATAGGAACGATTTTTCTATAAGACATACTAGGAATAGTTTTATTAAAATAAGCCATTGGGAATGATTTTACAATAGAAAACACTGAACGATTTTATCATGGGAAAGCATTTGCAACTATTTTAATACAGTAATATCTAATTTGCCGAAAAATCTCTTAAGATTTAGCTAATTTCAACCAACGTTACGTTAATTTTTCTCTCAATGATTGCCTAAATTTTCCTGTATGGAAACGGCTATTTTAACCTGGTCGTTATAATATAGAGGCACCTCGGCGTAGTGTAATAATGGTTAGCAAGCTCACCTCGCTCGAATCATTATGACTGAGTAGTGAGTTCTATCCTCACTGAGTACCCACTACTTTCGGCAGTGTGTCATGTTTAAGCTACGCTTAGAAAATTAAACCTTCCTCCAGGTTTGGGGGTTGGGCGCAGGGCTAACAACCCTGCCCCATAAAAAACAGTTTGTTACGGAAACAGCAAAAACGCTACCCTACACACCATTAGGTGTAAGGAAAACTTTATATTATTATTATTTATAATACAGCTCTTGTAAACAATTGATTGTTTTTCTAAACGACCCCTAATATCTTTCTTTCCTCATGACCCTACTGGATCTTTCACCAGCCCCTAAATAGCGTTGCCTCCATCTTTGTCAATCTTATGCGCAGATCTATACAATTTTGGAGTCTCTATCTTGTACTAAATTCACTAGAATTCTTTGCAAAAATGCTTTTCTATTTGCGCCATATATTACAACGTCCATGCTATGAATTTAAATAGGCATGTGTTTAATGAGAAGGTGTTTCCATGTCAGGCCCCCGTGCGTGGTTAGGGAACCCGATAAAGATCAGAGTGGTGACAATGAAAAATTTGATGCTTTTACACAGGAAGTTACGCACATTTTAAGACCCGAACCCTCTGGATCCTATTACACACATCGACCCATGCTGTTCGGTCGCCAACCTGTCAGCCTGGGAAGGGCGTTAACAATTACAAGGGTCAGCTGTGAATCGTTTGGAATTGACCTTGCCTCCGTATTGTCTAGAGATTTGAGCCGAGTTCTGCCTGAACATGCAAGTTGATACGTTGAAAGAATAAGTCAGCCCGATTGTATGGGAGTCATGTACATGGGATTATTACCGTTTTATAGCAGTTTCGATAATCGTGACAGGAGAAGACAGGAGAAGACAAATTAATGTATATATTAATGCCATCATCTCTAAAAGCTTTTCAACATGCGTCAAAAATAAATAAAAATAAAATAAAACTTTACTTCCTTTTCAAAGGGGGGGCGTTGTGGTGTAGTGGATATCGGCTCGAAACGACAAATCAGGGTAGCCGAGTTCAAATTCCGAGTTGAATTCATTGCATTCACGTACGCGCAGATACCCTTCTTCTTCTTCTTCTTCTTCTTCTTCTTCTTCTTCTTCTTCTTCTTCTTCTATGTGCCATGTCCCTTCAGGACGTAGGCGATCATGGTTCTCCACGTCTCCCTATCCTTTGTGGCTCTTAGTATGTTTGCTCCTGTTACACCTCGCAACCCCCGTTCCGTCATCCACCTGATCAGGCCCTGCAAATATGTTATCCGCTGCTTTAATCTGTCTCTTTTTCCTTCTATCTGGCCAGTCAGTATCAGGTTCATCCTACTCTTCCCTTCAGTTATGGGTTAAATTGCAGGACAGATAGGGATCTATGGCCTTGTTTGGAAATCAGTCTGCTGCAGAATATAATGGCAACCTACTGCGGGATAATCTTTTGCCCAGTCAGTCATGTCTCTTTCGAGACATGATCGCCCAAAGCGTGTATCACGTATGGCACTTAACTGACTGAATATAATAGTTAAAAGCAAGAGTAAAGCTTCTACACGGCATAAAATGAGAGATCGGCTTTCTATTGTTATCAAGTAATAAACTGATCTCCCACTAATGACTATTTATTTATAAAATAGTACAATATAATTCGTCTCTTTTTCCTCCAGTTATAGGTTAAATAGTGTTGTGGATCTTCATCGCGAATTTGTTGGCCGGAAGTAAGACACGGAACACAGAATGTAGGTTCAAAACTGTGTATTAGTATAACAAGAACATATATACAAAGTAAGTGTTAGTAATTAAGTAATAGAAATTAGTCCGAACGGTATATTTACGCTGCTTATTGCCTGACTAGTAGCTGGCTTTAACTGCGTACTGTGTTTAACTGCTCTCTTAACTGCTTCTGGAAGTCACGCAGGTAATTATTTATAGTAAGAGGTAGAAGGTCACCATAACAAATAGCAGGACAGATTAGGCTCTTTTAAGCTCTATTAAGGCATCTGCTGGTCATAAAGTGGGGGATCGGTTTTCTATTGTTATGAAGCAATAAACTGACCCCCCACTAATTACTATGTAATAATATAATACATCTCTTCTCACACCAGTTATTGGTTAAATAACAGGACAGATTGGGTTCTATAGCCTTGGCTAGCAACCAATCTACTGCAGAAAGTAATGTCAACCTACTGCGGGATAATCTTCTGCTCAGTCAGTCATGTCTCGAAAGAGACATGATCGCCCAAGCGTGTATCGCGTATGGCACTTAACTGACTTAAACCAGTGATAAAACTCAAGAATGAAAATTTTAAACATTTTTTTTTTTTATTTCCGTCTCCTCTTCTCCGCTCTCGTTTCATCCAATTTTCTTTTCGTTTTTCGACTGTCTCAGTCATTGTCAAGAACCATTTGCTGTCAGTGTGATAGGTAAGAGATTCTGTTAGCTACATCCCGGTGTCTCATAGAGAGCTGAAGGATGTGAATCGGTTTGAAGTGATGTCGTATGTAATTATTTAGGGGAGTGAAACCCCACTAGAAAGAATGCATCATATTTTTCTTCTGAAGACATTTTATTTTTAATTTTCATAAGTTGTTTATTTTGTTTCCATTTTCTCGAAAACTTCTATCAATGGCATGCTCAGCATCCTACTGCAGAACAACATTTCTGTTATTTCATATCTCTTTTTCATCTGTGAGGAGATTGTCCAGCCTTCAAGGCCATATAGAATCACTAATATTACATAACACTAGTAAAAACAGAAATTGAAATGTTGTCAAGACACCTAACAATTTTTTAGCTAATTTGAGCATGTTGAATATGAAAACGATCTTACTTTTTCTTGGTTAGCTACTGTTTTTGCTGTACAAAAATGCCTCATATTTAGAAAAAAAGCATTATTACATTTGTGTTCTGAATATATGATATTGAGCGATGGCAATATTTTTCTAAATAAAATCGCAGCAATCTCTCAATTCGTATTTAAATCAACAAATATTGGTCTGCTTATTGAGAAATACTATTGACCCTAAGGCATTAAAAAATAACACGATTAAATATGCCAAGACCAACAAGTATTTTCATCAAATCATTTAATAAACTAACAGCAAAAATAAAACCTTTGTGAACATAAGTCAGTCAGTTAAGTGCCATACGTAAAACACGCTTGGGCGATCATGTCTCTTTCGAGACATGACTGACTGAGCAGAAGATTATCCCGCAGTAGGTTGCCATTGCTTTCTCAAGTAGACTGGTTGCCAGCCAAGGCTATAGAACCTAATCTGTCCTGTTATTTAACCCATAACTGGAAGGAAGAGACAGATTAATACTTTCCCAAGGGTATTTGCGCGTAAGTGAATGCAATGAATTCAACTAGAATTCGAACTCGGCTCCCTGATTTCTCGTTCCGAGCCGATATCCACAGCACCACAATGCACATCCGCATGAACATAAGAACTATGGTAAAAATGTTCTCTTTCTTGATAGTCTGTCTTGTTTAAAGTTATTTAAGTCACTTTTGATACACCAGCAGTAGTCATTCGTTTGCCTCACTGTTCTTGGTAGCGCTCTTCCACTGTTTTGATATCCCGATGGAATCATTCTCCTTGTTCATCACTCTCATCGCCGCAATTATCCAGAGATTTATCTAGATGGCTATGTAAAAATGAACCTTAGGACTCATTTTAACGCCCATGTCTTGTAGACTTTTCAACAGATTTTTCACTAAATCCTTGTAGTTTTTAGTTCGGTGATTGCCTGAGAGGTTTTTTACCACGTCGAAAATGATGTCCAAGTGCGTAATTCCAAGTCATTTATAGTGGGTTGCTTATTTCTTGTTATCCCGTTTTAAGAAATACCCGTACACGGATAGAGAATGAGTTCAGCAGATATACTTTAGTAGAGAGTTCGATCACGTTTATTAAATTGGCCTTGTGCCAAACATAATCGAACTCTTCGCAAGTTAAGATTAGCAGAAAGTTGTAAAGATAAACCTGTCTTGTTTGGATAAATGAATCAAAATTTTTTATCGAACGGCATAACAAATTTTATGTATGAAATTATTAACTGTGAAAATGTTCTAAGAAAACTTCTGTAAGCATTCTGTAAACTTCTGTAAGAAGTTTACAGAATAAAAAGATTTGTTTGTTTTAGCGAAATGTGATTTATACAAATAAAGTATAACCCTAACCCTGTGGAACCTTATAGTGGGGTTGGTTATCTCTTCTTTTTCAGTTGTAGCGGAAGTCCGTTCTAGTGAAGGGTAGCTGTATATTGTTGCAGGTTAACGGAATTTGGCCTTGTGGTAGATAGGCCACTATAAGTCATAAAATGATTATACATCAAGAAAGGCAATTTGAGTTGAAAATATCATTTTATATATACACATGTCAATTAATATTTTTACAATTAAAGTAATACTTGAAATATAGGTCCAATGGAGGTTAAAATGTTCATGACAAATAACAAGCTGAAAGAGATTTAAGGCTTAGGAATGTGGGGAGCGTGTAAGTTAGGAATGTCTTTGATGTAGTCGCTCCTTAGGTCAGTAAGTAGTTTTGAGACAGGGAAGAAGGAAGAAGAAGTGAAGGGACGAGCATAGTAGCCGCTTGACTTGGTCACGGAAGATACTAATTACTCTCGCCTGTCACCGTCGTCTCTCTGCTTGCGTCAGCCTGTCTCGGCTTTTTATATCTTCTTTTTGAATCGCAGCAGCTCGTTTGGGATTTCACGCTTGTATTTGATTCTGGGTTTCCCATTGGCTGATAAATAAAATTCGCGTAGGCTCGCGAAATGGAAATTTAATATTTGATTAATTCTTATTTTTCATCTGCGCGAACCCGGATGCGCAACGACGAGTTTTGGTCATTTGCTTTTTGGTCGTGAAAGCGCTAACATCCGGTCCATCGCTTTTTGTTCCGTATCACCACACATTCATTGAATTAACAAATTAATGAGTTTCCTGATATCAGGAACATCAAACACTCCTGCTTCATGGCTATGAAGTCCTTAATTTCCTGAAAGAGCCATGGGATTCCTGGTTAGTCAGGCTTTTTTTTTCATAAACTCTTAATTTGTGAATATCTTAATATCTATTTAATTAGTATTAATTATAATACAAAACAAATTATTAGATATATGTAAGTTAATGGATATTTTTTATGAAGAATTTTTAACCATTTTCTAAGGTGAACATTTTACAATGTTTGCATATGACATTTATTTCATCTCGTTTATTTAATAGAATTTTTAAAAGAATGCTTGTGTGTATTTGTATTTGTTTAAAAATTAATGAAACTTATTACATTTATCGTAAGCTGGCATTTCTTAGGAAAAATGAATGAAAAAGAGTAACTTGAAAAAAGTCGTTTCTTAATCCAAATCAAAAGTTTTTAATTTTTTCAGCTTTTTTTCTCAGATTAAAAACACAAAAGCACACATACATACATCTCTCTCTCCCGTCTTGGATCTGATGAAGCCTTAATTGGCGAAATGCATCATCAATTTTCTCCTCTCTTTTCATGCAATATTTTCCATTTATCAAATTGGTAACTTCAAACTATGTCAGGATTTCAATACCTTATTAAATATAACATATTGTCGCTAAGAAAAAAAACGCATGGATAAAACACAAACAAATTTATTACTTTAAAAGCCGTTTTGAAGGATTACATAAGGATCTATCTTTGGATTCATTTCAGAATTGGCTATATAATTTTCTGACTTTCGAGCCATTCCGATAATGAAAAGAGGAATTTAGTTTTAATACAAAAATAAATAAATAAATAAATAAATAAATAAATAAAATGAGAAAATTAAAAACTTTTTTAAAAGACATTTTTTCATTTTTTTTTTTCATAAGAAATGCCAGCTTAGGTTAAATGTAATATGCTCCAATATTTACTTAAACAAACACAAATACATAATTTTCTCTCTTTCGTCTTGGATCTGATGAAGCCTTAACTGGCGAAATGCATTATGAAATCTCTCATCTCTTTTCATTCAATATTTTCATTTATCGAATTGGTAACTTTAAACTCTACAGGATTTCAATATCCTATTAAATATAACACACACACACACACACACACACACACGAATATATATATATATATATATATATATATATATATATATATATAAACAGATTGCTCTACTATATTAAGTACCTCCACTCATTTTCGATAACTAACGTTTAAATTTAAAGTTTTAAAATAAAGAAAAAAAATCTTGAATTGTTTATTCTAGTTTTATTTGAAAGCTAAATGAATAAATTTACTATTTCCAGTAACCAAAATACTCTGGTGTATTTTAAACAGAAATCATAAACAAAACATAATTCTCGGATTTAAAAATCTTGCAAAAATAAAATATACATCTGTGACACATTACTTTTGAAAAAATTAGCAAATATAATGTTAAATTAATCTTATTTACACAAGTATTACTTACTTATAGCATAGAGTTTAGAATAAAACTATTTTAAAAGACAGAGTTGACCTTTCTAACCTTTCCACTGCAACCAAAATGTGTTGACAGATGCGAGATAAAATAAGTGTATGGCGATCACAAGTGACATAATTGTACAAATTTATTTCTGCTAAGGAGAGGAAACCCTGGAACGCATGAACTTTTAATGCATACATAAAAATTAGCATACGAAAAAAACTTCAAATACACAAAAAGAAAAATTGAAAATTATTTTTAAAATACGATGTCTATGATTTGAATTAAACTAACTTTTCAATTACCGATTTGTAAATATAATCTTAATTTTATAACCCACCAGCCTAACATCTTCAAATCTTGGAAATGCTTTAAAAATAATTTTGAAGTTTTATAAATTATTATAATTAAAAAAAATGAAAACAATTCTTTTAAAATTTCATTATTAATCAAAAAGTTTTTTCTTCAGAATAAAATGTTCTTAATTTATATTATCTATTCAAGTAATTAAAACTTATCTAATTAAATAATGTCATAGTTTTATTGCATTTTTTATTTTACTATTCGGAGCAGATTTATTGTAAAATGGGCGAAATGGTTTTAAAAAATAATACATGATTTACATTCCCTAATGTGTCTTGCGTTTAACTAATAAAACCATTTTTACCTACAGAATTTAATTTCTTGAAATTTCATGACTTTAGGTGGAGGTGGGTAACAGATATAAAAAATATTTTTACCAATATTTTTCAAAAATAAGGATTTTAAAAATAATTTCATTCATTTGTGAATATGTTGTAGCAGTTTCATTAAAATCTGAAAATTATTTGATTTTTGCAAGAATTTCCAAACTGATGTGTTTGTCACCGGAAAAAAGTGAGTTATGTAATATTGTTTCCTATTGTAAACTCTTGGAAAGATTTGGCTCCCCGCTAATGAAAATAAAAACAAGATTTTTACTAAAATTTCGAATGTGCTAGAAAGGAATTAAAAAATTGGAAGAATAATTGAAAAAAATACTTTGATTGTTTCTCTTAATAATAACAAATATTTTGATGGAAAAAATTCATTTTTATTAAATTTGGGACTTTTTTCTTCATTTTATACTATTTTTTCAGCGATTTAGTGGAGGTACCTACACTATATTAATAACACATTTAAAATACTTGTATTTAGGCCGCATCTTTTTTTTTTAAACACGTTGTATTAAACGTTAAAAACAACTTAGTCTTGCAAATTTTCTTTTGTATTTTCTCATATTTTCTAATGAGGCTTTTAATTTCAAAATTATATTTATACAACGATGAAGTTCGAAAGTACTCGGTTAACATATGGACAATATTTGTATAAATATAAGTTTGAAATAAAAAGCCTCATTAGAAAATATGAGAAAATACAAAAGAAAATCTGAAAGACGTTTAATACAACGTGTTTAACCCTCTAGGGCCATTCGTATCATATTTGATACAGTATTTCCCTATAAGGAAACATTTGGTATTTCCTTATAAGGAAACATTTGGTATTCATTGACTGAGCAGTCAGTACTGCTTTCATTTGAAATTTATAAAATATTTCTCTTAAAAAATTTTTCAGGAAAATATTTCTTTCAAGGCTTGTTTTCATACTGTATCAAATATGATAACGAATGGCCCTAGAGGGTTAATTTCAGTCTGTTTATCTATCTATCTATCTATCTATCTATCTATCTATCTATCTATCTATCTATCTATCTATCTAGGGCCATTCGTATCATATTTGATACAGTATTTCCCTATAAGGAAACATTTGGTATTTCCTTATAAGGAAACATTTGGTATTCATTGACTGAGCAGTCAGTACTGCTTTCATTTGAAATTTATAAAATATTTCTCTTAAAAAATTTTTCAGGAAAATATTTCTTTCAAGGCTTGTTTTCATAGTGTATCAAATATGATAACGAATGGCCCTAGAGGGTTAATAACACATTATAAATATTAATATTTTAATTCTACAACGGTCACAACTTGCTTATTATTTCAACATCTATCTATCTATCTATCTATCTATCTATCTATCTATCTATCTATCTATCTATCTAGAGTGAGAGAGACAGAGAGAGAAAGAGAGAGAAAGAAAGCGATTTGTATATCATAAAAGATAAATAGTGCTTAATTGAATGATAAATGAAAAAATGCTAATGCTTCACTTTTTTCTCTTTGAAAGAACTCCAGACTACCCGCTGTAGCGATGGATTTTTTATATATGAGGTTAGAGATTGACATGTTTTTGTTAAAGCACTTTCTATAATCTCAGTCATTACCAAGAACCATGTGATGTCGGTGTAGCAGGCAAACTTCCGTTGGCATTTTTCTGGCATTTTCAAAATCTGAAAGTGTTTAAATAGCCCACTGAGATAAGTGAACGATACCGGGCACGAAATGGTACACTGCGAAACTCATCATCCGGATTCTGATTAATAGAGTGTGCAACAGAATCAGGCCAGAGATAAGATAAGAAAAGTGCGGGTTCGTCAAAGACACCAGAACAAGGAACACAATATTTATTCTCAGAATGTTATCAGAAAGAGCAATACAAATGAAAAGGGCTTACGGCCATATCACGTTGAATACACCGGTTCTCGCTCGATCACCGAAATTAAGCAACGTTGAGCCTGGTCAGTACTTAGATGGGTGACCGTTTGGGAATACCAGGTGCTGTAAGCGTTTAGTGACGGATGTGCGTTGTGGTGTCGGCTCGGAAAGAGAAATCGGTGAGCCGAGTTCGAATTCCAGTTGAATACCCTGCATTCACTTAAGCACTGGTACCCTTAGGAAAGGTATTAATCCGTCCCTTTCCTCTAGTTATGGGTTAAATAACAAGGGTAGGATTTGGGGACCCTGCCCTTAAAAACAAATACCAGTGAATCTTGATACCAGAAAAAGAAAAAAGTATTACTAGACACAAAACTTATATAAAAACAACAATAAATTGTTGAAAGAAAAAGGTAATACCAACAATAAATAAAATCTAGTTGGCAATAAATGACCCGCCGAGGTTGATTTGCCATAAAAACAAAACAACCAACCAACAATGAAAAATGACGTGTACCTGTGTTTTATAGTCTACGAAAAAGCGATCGACAAAATACACAACTTGTTAGATTTGCTCAGCAACCAATATAAATATTCGAGAAAGACATTAGAATAATCAGTAATCTATACTGACAGCAAACCACCTGCATTCTTTTTCATGTGCCGTGTTCCTTCAGGACGTAGGCGATGATGGACTTTCACTTGGCTCTGTCTCTTGTCGCTCTCAAACATCTTCCTCTTTGTATCTGTCCTAAACCCCGTTATGCCATACATTTGTTCAGGCCTATCAAGTATGTATCGCACTGCTTTCCTCTGCCTTTTTTACCGCTATCCGCCCTGTGAGTATTAAATTATTCAGCCCTCCTTCCTCATTACATGTCCCAGAAACCTCATCTGTCTCTTTATATTAAGTATGATTTTCTCCTTGTCTCTATCCTCTTCAACACCTCGTCGTTAGTTACATGCTCAGTCCATGGTATCCTCAGTATCCTTCCGTAAAATCCCGTTTCTGCTGCCTCAAGCCTCTTGTCTATCCTTAAGGAGATCGACCAACATTCACTGCCATACAGAAGGACAGATATCACATATCAATCCAGCATTCTCGTCTTTGTTTCTAATGAGATTTTCCTGTCTTTCAGTACGCTGGTTAGCTTCTGAAATGCGTCCTTGGCTATGATCATGCGTCTTCCGATCTTGGTGTCACACTTTCCATCCAGCACTCTTTTCTTTGCTTTTAATGAGATTTTCCTGTCTCTCAGTATTCTGGTTAGTTTTTGAAATGCGTCCTTGACTATGCCAATGCGTCTTTGGATCTCAATGTCGCTCTTTCTATTCTCTGTCAGAACACTTCCCAGGTATTTTAATTTATTTACTTGTTTTATTTTACTTTTTTCGGTCTGTAGTTGGCATTTTGTTGCTTTCTTTTTGCTGACGATCATACATTCAGGTTTTATACTTTTTATTAAGAGAAAAAATATTACAACAATATATTTATGAAAAGAAATATTACCAACTTTTTCATGTGCCGTGTCCATTAAGGACATAGACAATCATAGACTTCCACTTGGCTCTGTTTCTTGTTGCTCTCAAAATTCTTCCTCTTGATATTTTTCCAAAACCTTGCTCTGCCATGCATTTGCTCAGGCCTATCAAGTAGGTCTCACATTGCTTTCCCTTGTCTTTCTTTCTCTCTATCCATCCTGTGAGTATTAAATTCTCTAAGCCCTCCTTCCTCATTACATGTCCCAAAAACCTCATCTGTCTTTTTCTAATGTTAAGTATGAGTTTTCGCCTCATTTCTATTCTCTCCAACACCTCATTAGTCACATGCTCAGTCCATGGTATCCTCAGCATCCTTTTGTAAAACCACATTTCTACTGCCTCAAGCTTCTCCTTCATCTTTGAGGAGATCATCCAATATTCACTGCCATACAGAAGGACAGATATCACATAGCAATCCAGCACTCTCTTCTTTGTTTCCAATGAGATTTTCCACTCTTCCAGTCATCTGCTTAGCTTTTGAAATGCGCCCTTAGCCATGCCAATGCGTCTTTGGATCTCAACATCGCACTTTCCATTCTCTGTCAGCCCGCTTCCCAGGAATTTAGATTTCTTTACTTATTTTATTTTAGTTTCTCCAATCTGTAGTTGGAAGTTTGGGGTCTTAAATAAGTTCAGCAGATATACAAAAATAGAAAGGGGTATAAGACAAGTATGTGTTTTCTCCTCGGATTTATTCAACACATCTTTGTTGCCATCTGTACGACGTTTAATAATAGATCATTCTATTTGTCTATATTTCTGAGATGTGGTAGCATTTATAGTATTTACAGTATTCGGACTATTGTCCTAATCTTTGTTGCCATTTGTACGACATATAAGGATATAGACGTTGGTTAGTTCCTGTGAATTGACCGAGGGAGTTGTGAGTTCAATACCAGGCTACAGCAAGGGTGAACAAGTAACTTACAGGGTGAGAGGGAGATAACTCATGACTACCAGAAGAGGCCCTAGGCAAGGAATGGAATTCATATACCCCAGTGATTGTAATAAAGGGTTCGGTTCGAAATTCCTAGCTCCTGAAGAATGCCGAAGCGTACAACGGCCGAAATGTCGTACAAATAGTCACAAAGATGAAGACAATAGTCCGAAAAATGTAAATACTGCCAATCTGTTCAACCCATAACTGAAGGGAGAAAAGATAGATTTTTGCCTTTTCCAAGGGTATTTACGGTTTAGTGAATGCAATGAATTATACTAGTATTCGAACTCGGCTCTTTTTTTTTCTCATTCCGGCCCGATATACATTGCACCGCAACGCACATGCTTACAAGTACAGAGCACTACCCCCACGGCTTCTGCTACGATGAACTTAGATCACTGGTGCTCCCTTGGTACGAATTTGCACGAGATACTAGATTAGCAACTAGATCCCACTCTTTTACAGCGAAACCGATAAAATGCAACCGCAATTTCGACTCCAACAGTTTCTTTTCTCGCACTTCCCGACTGTGGAATTCCCTTCCACATGATTACTTCCCCGACGGCTACAATCTCCAGTAGTTTAAATGTAAGGTCAATAGACACCTTCTAGCACACTAACCATCTTTCAAACACTCTTCCCATCTACCCAACCCCCAGCCTCGGTATCCTTACCCATCTATCACCCTCCTTCTGACATTTCCTATATCTAACCACTCTTTCTCTTCACCTTCCCCTATGTAAACCCATGCGCAATAGTGGCAGTGAAATGCCTTGCTTGGGGTGAAATGATTAAAAAAAAAACATGTTAAGTAGAGCTTTATTCATATAAAATGTGTGTGATTGTAAGCTAGGTGTTTTTTTTCCCACAAATTGATCAGTAGAAATGTCATGAAGCCATTTTCGACCTTAGGTCTTTGGTTGGGGCCCGGGAAGAAATGTGTTTTACAACAGAAATAAAAGAAAATTTGCTGAAAAATTGAAGCAAATAGGCTGGACATTATTGTTAAAAACCAAAAAGAAAAAACTTGCTTATTAATTGATATGGCTTGTCCAGCGGATTGTAACATAGCAACCAAGCAAATTGAAAAACTGTCAAAATATAAAGATCTGGAATTTGAAATAGAGAAAATGTGGAAATTGAGGGCAGGTATCGTACCAGTGATAGTTGGTGCACTTGGAATGATAAAAATGGAACAAAAACACATTGAAAGAATCCCTGGAAACCTCAGTTTAAGACATATACAAAAAATTGTCTTGTTAGGTACAGCCCACACACTAAGGAGAACTTTGTCTGTGTAGCGCTAGGGATGTTAGGGATATATGAAAAATCATGAAATGGAGTAATAAAAACACACCACTACCTGTCATAGGTCTCCCTGCAGACTTGGTAGGTAGTACGACCATAGCAGAAATTGAAATATGATGAAAAATGATATAATAATAATATCTAACAAAATGATTGACGTAACACTTCCAATATTTTTCGAGACTTAGAAAAGAGCGCGAATTCAGAAAAAAAAAAGAAAAGAAAAAAAAAACAGTGTTTGACAAAGTTAAACAATATTTCGACAGAGTCATTTTCCGAGTCATTTTTTAAAAAAAATCAAGTATAAAAATATATAAATCTACAAAAAATTCGAAGTCTTTGTAAAAACGTTGCTTGTCTTGTAATAAAAAATGGCTGTAGTGGTTGTCAACGCGACAAAACGAATGCAACGCAGCCTGCGTGAAGATATAAAATTGGAAAGTCCTTAATATGATGGTGATCTTGTTCATCTTGAAATTTTTTCGTTAGTTGATTAGTTCCGAAGAGGAATCAATCAAGTAGCTTATTAAAATCTTATGGGACTCCCCTGTGATTCTGTTCATTCCTTCGAGTCGGGAAGTTAGTAATTTGCATACATCACTGTCCTCATGCATTTTAAGGGCCAAAGGTCGGTAGATTCTGAATATCTTTTTAGAATATGCATCTTTAATATGCTTGTCGAAATTACGGTGGTTTGTAATATAACATAATAACAATGTTGATAATGTTCTGGGCAAATAAATGTAATATTTGTCACGTTTGAATTCATCTCTAAAACAAGATAGAAAAGAAAAGAATTTTGTCGTTAGGGATTAGTAGTAACCCCATAAATGAATAACTTAAAACTGAAAAAAATCCTCACCGGATAAAAGGGATGAAAAAAATAAGTTTCAGTGGAATAAAATAACTGATCGAATTACTTTGGCCTTTCGCATTGGGGTCAAGCCTTAGATCCGCAGGGTGTGAGGAAGAGAACCTGATACGTAATTTCCCGCCTTGACACCATTTCCTTCGTTCGATGAACACGTTGAAAGAGCGATTTGTCGAAAATCCAGAATTTGTTTTATCTCTTTCTTTTGACTTTACCTTTTGTTTTTCGCTCATCAAGGATCTAGTCTGCTTTCATTTTAAAGGAGTCGCTCGTGGCTATTTTTTTATTATTATTCTTTCTTCTTTTGCCATATCCCCCCCTCTCTCTCTCGCCCAGCTCTTTTGTACTCGTTGTTTTTTCATGTCTTTTTTCTTTTCTCACAATTTTAACTTTCATACTTTCTTCCTTTCTTTCTATTGCATAAGTTTATCATACTTTCTTTCTTTTGCATCTTTACATAAGTTTTTTTTTCTTTCTTTCTTTCTTTCTTTTGCATAAGTTTGTCATTCTGCGATGTCCCGTGTCGTGTAATCTGGATTGTTAGTGAGAATTTTTAAAAAACTTTTTTTAAATTCTTGTTAAAGGATGAGTTAGTCAAGGTGATTTGAGTTGCATCTAGATACTTGAGAACATCCTCGATTTGATACGGCCTAAGTGGAGTGGGTTAACCGACCAGAAGGTATTTCTAACTGGAACTCACTTGTGCTGCTTTTGTCAAAATCAGTAAGCACTTCGCACACATTTGTCTGTAATGCGTGTACACGTTATATCCTAACCAGACTATTTATAATAAGTTTTCGTAGATTTGAAGACAAGCTTCACCGTCTGCTTTGATTGATTGATTCGTGTTCTATGGCTTATCAAACCTTTGCAGGGTATTTAAAGCTATAAGATATTTTTTGAAATTGTAAGGATCTGGGAATAATTTTGGAGGCTGGTATCATTAAGCCTATTATGGTATAGGAATACAAATCTTGCTAATTTAACCCATACCTGGAGAGAAGAAGGAGGAGACGTGGTGGATTTATACCTAACCAAAATTTAATAAATAAGTAGAAATTATAATGTGGATATAAAAAGGGGATCAATTCTATATAATAATCAATATATAAACTGATCCCTCATTTTGTAGCCAGGACACCTTCTATACTTTTATATTCCAGAAAATGTAATTAAATCTACAAGACATGCCTTTGTTGTTAGTCAGTATTTCATTAATTGGTTTATTTTCTATAGCTTTTCAACAGTCAAGAAATTATGTGTATATAAATTGGGGGATCCTTTCTATATTATTAATTCAATCAGTATATAAATTGATCCCTCATTTTGTGGTCACGGTAGTTTCTACACATTTACATTCCAGAAAATATAAATAAATCTAAAGTACATGCCTATGTAGCTAATCATTATTTCATTGATTGATTCATTCATTTTTTACGGTTTATCAACCAGCGACTTGGATTATTTCTTTCATATGCAGGGGATATTCCAGAAATATTTAAATTTAAATGTAACATCAAACGTCATCTTCTGTTTTTTTTTTTTTTACCTGTTTTTTATTGTCTTTTCTCTCCAATAACGTTTTCTGATGTTTTTCACTCTCGACAACCTCTTGCATCTCAGTGGCTCTATCGCCTTGCTTGGGGTAAAAATATTAAAAACTTTACAAGTAGTATTCTGTACATACGTATTATATGCGGAATTCCTAGATGGAGACACTAGCTTTTCAATTTTAGATCAGAGGTTTGTCAAGTTGATCCCTTGTATCTTTTTCCTTTGTTATAACCCTTGACTACGTATGTAAAACTTCACTTGATAAATATCATCTTGTAGTTTTTTTAAAATTTTATTTGCAATATTCTTAAGTTGATATCTTTGACTATGCAGGTGACCTAGGTATCACAGCAGACACTATTACTAATTTCGCATTTCTCTGACATCATCTAGAAAATGTTGCTAACGATAGTCAGTCAGTCACTCAGTTAAGCGCGTACATAATACACACTTGGGCGATCGTGTATCGAAAGTAACAATCTAACATTTTCCCACAGAAGGTGGCCATTACTTTGTGCGGTAAACTGGTTGCCAACCAAGGCTATAGAATCCAATATGTCTTGTTATTTAACCCATAGCTGGAGGTGGAAGATAAGGATTTAACAGCTTTCTCAAGAGTATTTACGCATACTTGAATTCAACAAACTCAACTGGAATTTGAACTCGACTCTCTGAATTCTCGTTCTGAGTCGATATCCACTGCACCACAACGCACAGCCGACATTATAACAATACCTATAAAACTGAATTCCTAAGCTTCAAGTAGCAAGGCTAATCAAAGTTTTGGTAATTCCGTATATAGCGTCATTATGGCAGTTAGTGTCTCAGAGGTGGTGATGCCATATGTCAGAAAGATCTTTTTCATATTTAAATACGCACAAAATGGAAGTCTTAAAAATAATTCTGTAAAAGGTGCGTAAATCCTTTACCCTGATACCCGCAATAATATACCGAACAGTCAGGATTTAAACAACACGTGATCTATTTTTTGGAAATCAATTTTTATTCTTCTGGAGCACATTCTTTAACCCAAGTTGTATTCTGTTGAGAAGCATTAACTTGTAAACTTTTGATGCAATGGAGGTGAGTGTGATTCCTCTATAATGTTTTGCTGATTCTAAATATCCTTTCATTGAGAAAGGCTTTATTTATTCAGCAACTAGCAGTATAGCCCGGCGTTGCTTGGGTGTAATGAAAGCTTTAAAACTAATTGATGGTCCTGGAGCTCAGATCCTTTGGACGTTGGCACGAAAGACTAAAAAGCAATAGTTGTTTCCAATTAAAGCGAAACCGTAGACTGAAAGAAAAATGAACTGATGTAAGTCAAATTTTGATTTCCTGGTATCGATATGAAATAAGTTTATTTTTCGTCTTAAACTGAATTTTGAAGGCTAAATAAGTCATCTGAGTAAATGGTATCATGGCTGAGACTAAGAACTACAATTATACCTACTTAGAGCCAAACCCGAAGCAAAAACTAAAATAAAAGGGCTGAAAAAATACAGACATACAGGTAGATAAACAGATACACACACTAACATCTTGCCTTATATATATATATATATATATATATATATATATATATATATATATATATATATATTATGGATTTTCTGCACTATTGAAAGAACTGCAACCTTGAAATTTTGAATATCGTTTCTTGTGTCTTTGTCTATGAGTGTATGAAATTTGATTAAAATCGGACCACTCCTTCTATAATCCGATTTTTTCGGTTAGCGATTTTCGATATTTATCAGGGGTACATCGACGCAAAACCTAGCTAAGAACACTCGCAGACGCTTATAGTACAACTGTGTTAATTTTCAAGAAAACCGGTTCAGCCGTTTCGTAGTTTATAGGTAACGGACACACACACACACACACACACACACACACACACACACACACACACACACACACACACACACACAAAGTTCCATTTCTTATATAAGTTTAGATACTTTCAAGTCGATATCCCGCAAATATTGATATTGACTATGCAGATGAATTAGCTATCAAATTAGAAATGCCACATTTCTTCTAGATGTATCTATCTATCTCTCTATCTATATATCTATCTCTCTATCTATGTATCTATCTCTCTCTATCTATATATCTATCGCTCTATGTATTTATCTATCTCTCTATCTATGTATTTATCTCTCTCTCTCTCTCTCTTTATCTATCTATCTTTTCTCCATATCTATCTATCTATCTATCTATCTATCTATCTATCTATCTATCTATCTAACGGACACACACACAGAGACACACACAAAGTTCCATTTCTTATATAAGTTTAGATACTTTCAAGTTGATATACCGCAAATATTGATATTGTATATGAAGATCAATTAGCTATCAAATTAGAAATGCCACATTTCTTCTAGATGTATCTATCTATCTCTCTATCTATATATCTATCTCTCTATCTATATATCTATCTCTCTATCTATGTATCTATCTATCTCTCTATCTATATATCTATCTCTCTATCTATGTATCTATCTACCTCTCTATCTATATATCTATCTCTCTATCTATGTATCTATCTCTCTCTCTCTCTCTATCTATCTATCTATACAAATGGTGCCCAACTGACCCTACAATACTATACAGTTGACAAAAGCAAACATAACTTATGAGATTAAAGATATAAAATGTCATCAATTTACCCATAGCTCTCTGTATATTATCTACTTCTGAGAAAATAGTTATATTTATTTTGTGTATTTAAATTAGCCTGAGATTTTAGAAACATAGAAAAATATTCATTGTGACTTGATTTAATTTTGAAAATAATTTTTGATGTTGTAGATAAAAATGTCAAGTAATTTCAAATTTGTATGCTCTAATTCTTTTTGGAATAACCTCTTTTCATTCTATTTACCTGCTAATTTACACAGTAAATATTATTTTAGTATCATTGAAAGTAGGTCTCTTACTTTTAACTTTTATAAATTTTCTCATATTGTTATTTATTTACTTTTGTTTTAATCATATCAAGAGAAATAATACAGTATTCATTTCTGCTTTAAGATAGAATGCATAGCAATTCTTCCTTCTGATATAGGGATTATAATTAACACTTCAGAAGCCATAATTAAAATTTACATTTTAAAGATTAGTCAGTAATCACTCCACCCACGTCTATTGAACAGGTGAAGAGGCTCATCCCTTGTTTCCTGTTTAGGATGTGGTTTCCGGCTTTCTCTTTTCCAATCTTCTCACTTTGTTTTTTTTTTCAATTGGAGTAGATAGATCTATCTATCGCCCGGTTCACGCTCCACCCATGTCTATTGAGCAGGTTAAGAGGCTCATCCCTTGTTCCTTGTTTAGGATGTGGTTTCCGGCTTTCTCTTTTCCAATCTTCTCACTTTGTTTTTTTACTTATTTTTTTTTCTTTCAATTGGAGTAGATAGACTAAACTATCGCCCGGTTCACACTCCACCCACGTCTATTGAACAGGTGTAGAGGATCATCCCTTGTTCCCTGTTTAGAACGTGGTTTCTGGCTTTCTCTTTTCCAATCTATTCACTCTTATGTAACCCCCTGCACACCAGTGGCCTTACCGCCTTGCTCGGGGTGATATGATTAAAAAAAAAAGAAACTATATCACAGGTCGTGCTGGTGTCCATGCCATGGGCTTTTTAATCCCTCAGTCCTTTGCGCAGGTGGGGGATTTCCTCACGCGTTTCTCTAAAAAACCTAATAGACCTGACTCAATGCTAGGTCTCTGTTTTACTTCCATCTCTGACTCTTGCCATGTCAAGCAGCTTTGCCCTCTTGGAAACTCTGACCATGCGGTTGTTTCCGTTAATATCTCCTTCCACCCACTCCCCTCAGAAATCTCAGAACAGCAGAACATCTTACTGCTATCAAAGAGCTGACTGGGACTCGTTTTGCGATGTCCTATGTGATATCTCTTAGAACAAAGTTTTTAATCTTCCCGTTGAAGACTGTCAATCCGAGGTCTCCTCTTGGGTTAAAGATGGCATCGATGCTTTCATCCCAGCCAGGAAGTTACGACTTACATCCCTGGTTCTCCCCTGCTTGCTCAGCCGCTATAGCCCGTAGAAATCACTTCCGGCTTTATGAAAGCCACGCGTTTGACCATAACAGAGGCTTGTTTGCCTCTACTCGTAATGAGTGCAAGAGAATCCTTAAAGATGTTAAGCTGCTGTTTGCTGAGAAAATGAAGTAGTGTACAGCATCCCGTAAGTTCGGCTCCAAAGATTACTGGTGGTTCTGTAAAAGTGTACGAAACTCCTCAATCCCACTTCTAATCAATGAATTTGAGGTTCTCACATCTACAATGGATAAGGCCGAGTGCTTTCCTCGCGGATTCTTCACCAACTCGACATTGGATTCGTCGGGGTATCCGTACACGATTTCCCATCTAGGCTCAAGGGAGTTATGTTTACATTATCCCTCGCTGATTTCTAACATTTTTGCAAAGCTTGACCTCCATAAAGCGAGCGGAGGCGACAGAATCCCAATCATTGTCCCGAAAAAATGTGCCCCTGAACTCTCCTTTCCAAACTCTACAACTACTTCCTATCTGCTACTTGCTTTCCTGCACGCTGAAAGTCATCCTCTGAGGTTCCTGTATTAAAGAATTCTGGAGAACCTTCAGATCCCTCTAATTATCGCCCTTATCAGCCTCCTACCGATTTTTGGCAAAGTGTTTAAGACTATTATCAATGCCAAGTAGTTCAACGTTTCACATGCCACAGTCTCTTCTCTGACAAACAGTATGGTTTCCGCTTCACTAGGTTAACTGCTGATATGCTAACGACCATCACTGTGTATATATTATCATGATAAGAACGGTGAAGCTCGAACTGTTGCCCTGGATATCTCCAAAGCGTTTGACAGAATCTGGCATGCTGGCCTTCTACGCAAGCTACGGAGCTATGTTATAACTGAACGATTGTTTAATCTAATCCAGTCATTCCTTTCAAATCGCGTAATGAAAGTAGTATTAAGCAGACATGCCTCCAGATACTATCATACGAACACGGGTGTTACTAATGGCTCTATTCTAGGTCCTACGCTTTTTCTAATCTTCATCAACGGTCTCTTTTATGTAATCAGATTCCAAGTAGGCATCTACGCTGAAGACACCACCATTTACTCCCGCCTCGATCAGAATCAGCTGAGGCTGACAAAGCGAACCTCGCGACTGAGCTTGAAAAGGACCTCCAATCTGTGGTGGACTGGGGTAAGAAATAGCTCGTGAATTTTAATGCATCCAAAACGAAGCTTATATCTGTTAACCACTATAGACAATCGCTACTATCCTCTATTAGCATGGATCAGGCTAGTCTCCCTGAAAACAAAACACTGCGCCTCCTCTGCCTTACTCTCTCAGCCAACCTCAAGTGAAATGACTACATTGAATCCATAGCTAAATCTGTTGCTAGGAAGTTTGGTTCATTATGTAGGGCCAGTAAGTTTTTCCTGTCTGAATCCATCCTTCATATATGTAAATCTACTACCCTCCCGTGTATTGAATACTGCTGTCACATCTGGTCGGGTGTCCCCTCTATTCACCTCGGGGTTCTTGACAAAATCCAATGGAAAATCTGCAATATGATTGATCCCGACTTGGTAGCTGGGCTGAAGTCACTTTCTCACTGGAGTAATGTATCTTCTCTCTGTCTCTTCTACAAATAATTTTAAGGCTTCTACTCCGACGAGCTTAGCTCCCTGGTGCTCCCTCTGCATGAATTAAATTGAGCTACTAGACGAGCAACTAGATCCCACCCTTTTATAGTGAAACTAATAAAATATAACCTTCTATTCTATTAGCTTCTTTTCTCGCACTTCCCGCCTGTGGAATTCTCTTCCGTATACTTGCTTCCCTTACAGCTACAATCTCCAAGAATTTAAATGTAAGGCCAATTGCCATCTCCTCTCTCTCTGATTCGCATCCTTTCCTTCATTATCTTTTCCCCGTACACTCTACTCTCATCAACTCTCTTCACACTAGTATTCTCATCCTTCTCTTACACCCCCTATAACTTGTTCCTATTCTCCTTAGTCTCATCTTACGTAACCCCCTGTGCACCAGTGGCAGTACTGCCTTGCTTGGGGTGAAATTATTATAAAAAAACAAAAGAGCATCCAACTAAATTACAGCTTTATGGACCAATCCCTAAGATTTCTACAATCTTTGTCCTTGTAGGAGACTGCTAGTGAGACTTGCGTGTGATTTACCATGGAGCAAGACGAGTTTGTCACCTAGGAACCACCTATATTGACCAACTATATTCTGAAACATAATGCCACTATAATAACCTTCCGGCCGTGATAGACTCGTGAATGTCCCAGCTAGCAGACAGAAAAATTGAAGCAAATAGGCTGGACATTATTGTTAAAAACCAGAAAGAAAAAACTTGCCTATTAATTAATAGGCAAGTTTTTTCTTTCAACATATCATCCAAGGAATTCGAAAAACTGTCAAAATATAAAGACCTGGAAATTGAAATAGAAAAAATGTGAAAATTGAAAACAAGAATTGTTCCAGTGATAGTAGGTGCACTTGGAATGATAAAAAATGGAACAAAGCAACACATTGAAAGAATCCATGGAAACCCCAGCTTAAGAGATATACAAAAAATTGTCTTGTTAATTACAGCCCACACACTAAGGAGAACTTTGTTTATGTAACGCTAGGGATGATAGGGGAGATATAAAAAACATGAAATGTAGCCATAACGACACACCACGGCCTGCCTTAGGTCTTCCCGCAGACTTGGTAGGTAGTGCGACCATAGCAGAAATAAAAAATATAATGAAAAATGACAACATAATAATAATAATAATAATTTTCGTATATATTTTTTTTCAATGGTGCTCTTAGTTGATTTCAATATTTTTGTTAGCCGGTATCAACTGTCTGCTATTTTCTAAATTAAGAGTTTTTGTTACATTATTTTCATCTGATCTGAAAGCCATCTTAGAGATTCAGAGAACAATTCATTAGTGTGTTTTTATTCTTCGTAACACGTGGCGAACTTTTAAAAAAGTAACGTCTACGACGCAAATGCGAAACTTTGTAATCGGTTGTTCTGTAGATCTGAAGATTTCCAGGACGTTATATTAGAAGCGAGAACATCAGTGAAAGACAAAAGAATCAAAAGAATATGTGATCAGAATTTGAATCTATTTTGTTGATCAGATCGTTCCCGCCTTTTGATCCGAGTTCAACTGACACGAAACACTTATTTTAAAACTCTTACTTGTATCTGCTTAAAATAAAAACGAACTTATTTATCCCCAAAGAAGATATTAATCTTACCTTTCTAATCGGTTATGCATTGCCGAAAGTCATGCAGCAATAAGAGAATTTTAACAAAACGAAACGAGATAGAAAAAAAAAATAACAAACGATATGTTCCGCCATTTTGAAACATGTCTCCATTTTCCCGAACAAACTTTTAATCAGTTTGCATGGTTTATGTTGACTTTTCTTTCAAATTCGATCATCTTTTGATGAATAACATTTTTCATCATTTTAATCGGCCCATCTGCAAAGAAAGACATGAAAATTATTATTTTTTCTGAAAAATCGTCGGCAATATTTCCAGTTTTAAATTGAACCCTGTTTAATGGATCAACAAACGAGGCAAACACTAGACGAAAGATAAAAAAGAAACAAGTGGTATCTTGTGCCGACATTTTTTCCAGCATATTTCCAGCTGTAGATAAATCCTCAAGTTGAACTATCGATAAACCCATTCGAATACAATTCCTCTTTTATCGTTTGTTGTCGTTAGTAGAGCTTATAACACCAGCACCTGTTTATTATGGAGAAAAAATATTAAAAAAAAAAAAACTTAAAAAAAACAACTTTTCACCCTAAGCAAGGCAATAAAGCCACTAAGATTCAAGGGGTTCATGAGAATAAGAAGAAAAATATTATTAAGGAGCGAGAACAATAACACACAACAAAACAAACAGTACAGAGCATTTGACACTGCATTTAAATTTTTGCAGATCAAAAATTACTAGAAAGCGTAGAGCTGAAAGACAGATTCTCAGATAAGATGTTATGGTGCCCTTCTACATGGAATGTACTCTTCCTTCTGCTATAAATAATAATCGGAGTGACTTCCGGGGACGCAGTTGTGACGCAGTCAAGAGACAGTCGAGATGCAGCGTAACTATACCGTTCGGATTTACAATTCTATTTTGTTGAATACTAACACTTTACTTTGTATATATGTTCTTGTTATTCTAATACATTGTTTGAACCTAACTTCCTGTTTCGGTGTCTTTCTTCCTGGCCCAACTCGGCGACAAAGATTTCGTTACAACAACTCCGCAGCACAAGAAGTATGAGAAAAGAACTATTAGCACAGAACTTGCGGTTGCATCTAGCTCATTGAACTTTAAAACTATCAGACCTTGCTATCCATCTAGTCAGCCAGTGCCATACTTGATGCATTCTTGAGCGATCATGTCTCGAAAGAGAAAATAATTGCAACCTACTGTAGGCAAAATATTTTTTCCACAGTAGGTTGCAATTAATTTCTGCGGTAGTCTGGTGGCCAACCAGGGCTGTAGAACCAAATCCATCCTACTAATTAACCCATAGCTGGAGGGGAAAAAGCAACGGATTAATACCTTTTCCAAAGTTATTTGCTCGGAAATGAATGCAGCGAATTCAACTGGAATTCGAACTCGACTCTTCACAACGCACATCCATCTAGTACAGCGCTTAAATTCATAAAGTCTACATACCATAGAGCAAAGCTCATCAGAGCAATTGGTATGAAAGTACAGTATAACCCGGATATAAGATAAACCCGGATATAAGAGCGATATTCTCTGGTCCCAAATTAGAGCCTGTGTTTATAAAATAGACCAAACCCGGATATAAGAGAAAATCCCTGAGATAAGATAACTCTCACCCGGCCCGACAACTCTCTTATATCCGGGTTACACTGCATTCATAGAACAAGCACGAGGAAGCTACATTGCGGTGGCGGGAAAATAACAAGCCGGGTACCAGATCAGAGCCAATAACATTGCGCATTCTTCTTAATATTTTATCAAGAATCTATATATATATATACAGTTTGGGTAAAAGGTCAACACTGTGGTTCTCTCGGGACAGATCATTCCCGGCATTCTCGAGTAAAGATCTGCGAAATTGGTTTGTTAACCATTACAGAACCACAAGGCTTATAGTCATGTACTAAGATTAGTTTTGGTACAAGGCTACAAGAATAGAGTACACAGAATAGAACTCTCCTGTATTTTTTAATAGAGTTTACTCAATACAAGAGCCACTCAAGGTAGATTTTACTGAATAAGATGTGTAATATACACTACCGGTCATAATTATTAAATCACCCCAGTTTTTAAAAAAAGATGTATTTCATCCTATTTTTAGTATTTATTGCCAAGTGGATGATTCTATATGAAAATAGAATGATTCTTTTGTTATTAGTACTTTTAAAAACTTTACAAGGTAGCCAAGAAGCCTTTGCTTCAGCCAGCCAATAAGAAGAGACTAGCATGGGGAAGAGAGCACAAATCTGGACACCAGAACAGTTCATTTGATGCACATTAAAAAAAGAACCATTCTATTTGTATTCAGAATTATCCACTTGCCAATAAATACTAAAAATAGTATAAAATACATAATTTTTTTTCGAACTGGGGTATCCTAATAATGATGGCCGGTAGTATATATATATATATTAATTCAGATACTTTAATCCAAGCGGAAACAGCAGGAAGGTAAATTCCAAAAACCCGATCCTAATTAATATTAAAATTTGTATTATAATATCAAAAAATGATACAGGAAGAGAGCTCCATGTAATAAAATATTACAGAGCAAATATATATATATATATATGAGAACCATTCTATTTTTAATTTAGAATTATACACTTCTACAACAATACCAAAAATAGTATGAAATACATAATGTTTTTAAAAACTGGGGTAGCCTAATAATTATGGGCTTTGTGTAGTGTATATATATATATATATATATATATATATATATATATATATATATATATATATTAATTCAGATATTTAATCCAAGTGGAAACAGCAGGAAGGTAAATTCCAAAAATTGATCAAAAATTAATATTAAAAATCTTATTTTAATATTAAAAAATGATACAGGAAGAGAGCTCCATGTAATAAAATATTACAGAGCAAATATATATATATATATATAAGAACCATTCTATTTTTAATTTAGAATTACACACTAAAATAAATACCAAAAATAGTATGAAATACATAATGTTTTTAAAAACTGGGGTAGCCTAATAATATGCATATTATAGTATATATATATATATATATATATATATATATATATATATATATATATATATATATATTAATTCAGATACTTTAATCCATGAAACAGCAGGAAATAATCTAAAACCTGATCCTAATTAATATTAAAATTTGTAATATAATATCAAAAAATGATACAGGAAGAGAGCTCCATGTAATAACATAGAAGAGCAAATATATATATATATATATGGAAACCATTCTATTTTTAATTTAGAATTATACACTTGGCAATAACACCAAAAATAGTATGAAATACATAATGTTTTTAAAAACTGGGGTAGCCTAATAATTATGGCCGGTAGTGTATATATATATATATATATATATATATATATATATATATATATATATATTAATTCAGATACTTTAATCCAAGCGGAAACAGCAGGAAGGTAAATTCCAAAATTGATCCTAATTAATATTAAAAATCTTATTTTAATATTAAAAAATGATACAGGAAGAGAGCCCATGTAATAAAATATTACAGAGCAAATATATATATATATATATAAGAACCATTCTATTTTTAATTTAGAATTACACACTTCACAATAAATACCAAAAATAGTATGAAATACATAATGTTTTTAAAAACTAGGGTAGCCTAATAATTATGGCCGGTAGTATATATATATATATATATATATATATATTAATTCAGATACTTTAATCCAAGCGGAAACAGCAGGAAGGTAAATTCCAAAAAACCGATCCTAATTAATATTAAAAATCTTATTTTAATATTAAAAATGATACAGGAAGAGAGCTCCATGTAATAAAATATTACAGAGCAAATATATATATATATATATGAGAACCATTCTATTTTTAATTTAGAATTATACACTTGGCAATAAATACCAAAAATAGTATGAAATACATAATGTTTTTAAAAAACTGTGTAGCCTAGTAATTATGGCCGGTAGTGTATATATATATATATATATATATATATATATATATATATATATATTAATTCAGATACTTTAATCCAAGTGGAAACAGCAGGAAGGTAAATTCCAAACCTGATCCTAATTAATATTAAAATTTGTATTATAATATCAAAAAATGATACAGGAAGAGAGCTCCATGTAATAAAATATTACAGAGCAAATATATATATATATATATAAGCACATTCTATTTTTAATTTAGAATTATACACTTGGCAATAAATACCAAAAATAGTATGAAATACATAATGTTTTTAAAAACTGGGGTAGCCTAATAATTATGGCCGTAGTATATATATATATATATATATATATATATATATATATATATATATATTAATTCAGATATTTAATCCAAGCGGAAACAGCAGGAAGGTAAATTCAAAAACCCGATCCTAATTAATATTAAAATTTGTATTATAATATCAAAAAATGATACAGGAAGAGAGCTCCATGTAATAAATATTACAGAGCAAATATATATATATATATATGAGAACCATTCTATTTTTAATTTAGAATTATACACTTGGCAATAAATACCAAAAATAGTATGAAATACATAATGTTTTTAAAAACTGGGGTAGCCTAATAATTATGGCCGGTAGTGTATATATATATATATATATATATATATATATATATATATATATATATATATATATATATATATTAATTCAGATACTTTAATCCAAGCGGAAACAGCAGGAAGGTAAATTCCCAAAAACCGATCGTAATTAATATTAAAAATCTTATTTTAATATTAAAAAATGATACAGGAAGAGAGCTCCATGTAATAAAATATTACAGAGCAAATATATATATATATATATAAGAACCATTCTATTTTTAATTTAGAATTATACACTTGGCAATAAATACCAAAAATAGTATGAAATACATAATGTTTTTAAAAACTAGGGTAGCCTAATAATTATGGCCGGTAGTATATATATATATATATATATATATATATATATATATATATATATATATATATTAATTCAGATACTTTAATCCAAGCGGAAACAGCAGGAAGGTAAATTCCAAAAAACCGATCCTAATTAATATTAAAAATCTTATTTTAATATTAAAAAATGATACAGGAAGAGAGCTCCATGTAATAAAATATTACAGAGCAAATATATATATATATATATAAGAACCATTCTATTTTTAATTTAGAATTATACACTTGGCAATAAATACCAAAAATAGTATGAAATACATAATGTTTTTAAAAACTGGGGTAGCCTAATAATTATGGCCGGTAGTGTATATATATATATATATATATATATATATATTAATTCAGATACTTTAATCCAAGCGGAAACAGCAGGAAGGTAAATTCCAAAAAAACGATCCTAATTAATATTAAAAATTTTATTTTAATATTAAAAAATGATACAGGAAGAGAGCTCCATGTAATAAAATATTACAGAGCAAATATATATATATATATAAGAACCATTCTATTTTTAATTTAGAATTATACACTTGGCAATAAATACCAAAAATAGTATGAAATACATAATGTTTTTAAAAACTGAGGTAGCCTAATAATTATGGCCGGTTGTGTAAATGTAGAAGTAGAAGGAAGTGATTCATTATTATTGTTGCTATTATTATTTTTTATTGTGTTGTGCAGATGTATGTTGTATAACAAATCGATATTATGTCATATACCGCTTCGTGCATAGTACAAACTGCTATTACTTATACTGGAACAAGAATCGTCTTGACGGGTAACCAATAACAACGAACACGTATATATAAAAGATATAACTTATATTTTTATTCCCTTCAATGACGGTTGTGTATGTGGAGAAGTAGTCATAGGAAGACATGCACATACGTACATACGAGGGAACTGAACTATTTCTAGGGGATCTAGGGGATCAGTTTATTACTTCATAACAACAGAAAACGTATCCCCCACTTTAAGTCCGACAGAAGCTTTAATTGTATTCGTTTCCGATTATATTAATTTGCACTAATTCTAGGGGATCAGTTTATTACTTCATAACAATAGAAAACGGATCCCCCATTTCAGGTTCAACAGAAGCTTTAATTGTATTCGTTTCTGATTATATTAATTTGTACTAATTCTAGGGGATCAGTTTATTACTTCATAACAATAGAAAATGAATCCTCCACTTTAAGTTCAACGGAAGCTTTAATTGTCGTTGCTCACATGTTCGGTCGATGGTATTTTTAGTATCCTTCTGCAGAACCGCATTACTGTTGCTTCGAGTCTCCCCTTCATCCCTGAGAAGATTGTCCGGTATTCTCTGCTTTAAAAGGAGGACAGATATCACATAACAGTTGTAAAGAAATATTTCTGTTTCTCTATACTCTACTCAGCCTTTGAAATGCATCCTTGGCCACGCTAATACGCCATCGGATCTCGGTGTCACATTTTCCTCTGTTAGAAAGCTTCCCATGTATTTAGTCAGTCAGTTAAGTGCAATAAGTGATACACGATTTGGGCGATCATGTCTCGAAAGAAAACATGACTGACTGGGCTGAAGATTATCCCGCAGTAAGTTGCCATTGCTTTCTGCGGTAGACTGGTTGCCAGCCAAGGCTATAGAACCCAATCTGTTCTATTATTTAACCCATAACTGGAAGGAAGAGATGGATTAATACCTTTCCCAAGTGTATTTGTGCGTAAGTGAATGCAAGGGATTCAACTGGAATTCGAACTCGGCACCCTGATCTCTCGTCCCGAGTCGATATCCACTGCACCACAGAGCATATCCAACAGGTATTTAGTACTTTGGTAGAAAAATCTATGTAAAGCAACTTTTAATCTTGCCAACCAGTAGCGCAGTAATACTAAGAAATTATTTTACTGTCATTATAATGAGTCTGGAACTGTTAGCCTATGTAGACAGGTACTTTAGCTAGTGTATAAAAAGTATATAAAGTGACTTTTAATTACGCTTTATTTCGTTCAGTAGACTAGTAGATCTCATTCCATCTGAGGAATTGTTTTACTGTCATTATAAAGAGTCATGAAGTGTTAGTCCATGTAGACAGGTACTTCAGTACTACTTTGGTAAACACAATATTTTTTTTTTCAATGGAAATTAATATTTAAATTTTTTTAGTTTGAGATTAATTTATGCGTTGTATATTTTGAACTAGCAGTATAGCCCGGCGTTGCTCGGGAATAATGAAAGCTTTAAAACTAATCCATGGACCTGGAGCTCAGACTCAGCTTAAAGAATATTTTAATAAAAAAAATAATTGCGAGTATTTACATAATATATATATATATATATATATATATATATATATATATATAAAACCTATATTATATATATATATACTAGCAGTATAGCCCGGCATTACTCGGGTGTAATGAAAGCTTTAAAACTAATCCATGGTCCTGGAGCTCAGACTCTTTGGACGTTGGCACGAAAGCACGAAAGACTAAAAAGCAATAGTTGTTTCCAGTTAAAGCAAAACCGTCGACTGAAAGAAAAATGAATGGATGTAAGTCAAATTTTGATTTCCTGGTATCGATATCAAATAAGTTTTTTGGTCGTAAACTGGATTTTGAAGGCTAAATAAGTCCTCTGAGTAAATCGTATCATGGCTGAGACTAAGAACTACAATTACACCTACTTAGAGCCAAACCCGAAGCAAAAACTAAAATAAAAGGGCTGAAAAAATACAGACATACAGGCAGATAAACAGACACACACACAAACATCTTGCCTTTTATATATATATATATATATATATATATATATATATATATATATATTATCGATTTTCCGCACTATTGTAAGAACTGCAACCTTGAAACTTCTGAATATCGTTTCTTATGTCTTTGTCTATGAGTGTATCAAGTTTGATTAAAATCGGTCCACTCCTTCTATAACCAGATTTTTTCGATTATCGATTTTCGATATTTATCGGGCGTACCTCGACACAAAACCTAGCTAAGAACACTCGCAGACGCTAATACAACTGTGTAAATTTTCAAGAAAATCGGTTCAGTCGTTTCGGAGTCTATAGGTAACGGATACACATACACACACAGACACACACACAGAGACAAAGTTCCATTTATAAATAAGTCTAGATAATCAAAATAACCCCATCAAATCTAAACTAGGAATGACTAATGTAGTGTACGAATTTCGGTGCCCTTTACAAGATTTTGTTCCTTGTCATTCATAAATTACATTTATATTGCCATATTACCACTTCTTTGAGTAGGCGCCTTACATGTCACCCATGTAGCACCAGTGCAATGAAATACAATTATTAATCCATAATTTACAAGAAGCCTTAATAAAAATTTTGGTCGAAAATACAAAAATACTATTTAAATCATAATATCAAAAACATAGCATAAGGTTAATAATTTAACCTTTTTCTTATAATTTAAAAAAAAAATATTTACACTTTTTACATTGTTCGGACTGTTGCCCTCATCTTTATTGCCATATTCATATTTCGGTCGTTCTACACTCTAGCCTTCTTCAGGTGTTTGGAATTTCAAACCTTTATTTCGGTCGTTCTACGATCCTACCTTCTTCAAGTGATTGAAATTTCGAACTGAATTTCTTCATTTCGTTCGCAGGGATAGATTGTTCTAGTCCCAAAAATCATGCCTCTTCCAAATGTATTAATATCAGTTATCCCCCTTTAACTCGACTCTCTAAGTTTTTTTGTTCACCTCTGCTTGTAGCCAGGTATTGAACTCACAACATGAGTTAAGGGGAGATAACTGATACACTTCCCTTTCTCTTCCTTTCTCATAATTTCTCTTCAGCTTTCACCCCCTCTCTCTATCAGCCACTCTCAACCTTCGCGTCTCTTCTTCCCTCTCTCTATCTCTCTTCTTTTCATCTATCTTTCACTTCTCTCACCTTCTCGCTTCCTCACTTGTCATCTCCCTCTTTTACTCACGCTTTCTCTCCCTCTCTCTCCTCTTCTCCCCCATTTATCTTACTTCCTAATCAATTTTACCCCTCTCACGCTCCCTCAGTCATTTCTCTCTTTCCCTTCTTCCCTTTGTCTCTTCTTTTCATGTCTTCCTCTCTTTCCTTCTCTCACCGTCTCACTTCCTCCATCTGCATCTGCATCTCTTTTACTCTCGCTTTCTCCGTCTCTCTCTTCCTCTCTTCTCATTCTGTTCTTTCAAAATTTCTCCCCCCCCAATATCCAATTTTAGTTGAGGTATCTTTTTTTTTGCTGAGATAACTTATGAACGTATGAAGGCAAAAAATTGGTTCCCTGCAGCTTAGAACTGACTTAGAAATGTTAGTCCCGCGAACAGATCCTCTTATGGTTCGTGGCTATGATTTTCTTCTTTGAGGTTTTCTTTCCTTCATTTTTTTGTTACTTTTTTTTTTTTCGATTTTGTTTTTCTCTAACAGAATTCTACCCTCTCCCCATACCCGCCAGATAGAACGCCGTCGTGCGGACTTTAAAAACAGGTTTGAATAAAAATAAAATTTAAAGGTTCTTTCACGTATCTTTTCACTGCTACTTCTACTATCGTTACTCCTGCCTTAAGTCATTTTTTTTTTATTCCTTTGCGCGGGTACGATGGTGTCTGAAAGACGTGATGCACTTAATGACATCTCTGCAAAAATAACACCTTCATACCTGTTACCATTGTGTTTAATCTAGTTTCAAAGCTGCGTAAAACGAACAGGTTTGTTTTCGTTTCAGGTTAATTTTTCGTTCTTTGTTTTTTTTTCTCACTTTACCTTTCTTCGTTTTTCATTTTACTTCCCGTTCGCTTTTTAGAACATGGAAAAAAAATATTATAACTTTAGTTATTAGCTGAGAATAAAGAATTATTACAGGTACAAAAATGTGAACAGCTTAAGAAAAGATTACAACATTAGTGTAATAGCGGAATGTGTGTCATTGAAATTCGAAAACATGGATAAAGTACGAAAGCCCCACCGCCTACTGCAACATCGTTACATTAGTCCCCACCGTGGAGTAATCAGAGTAATTACCTTAATAAACCAGGTGCTGCTGCTGTTGCATCTGTTACTAGCCCCACTCGCATCAGGTTTTGTATTCTCCTAGACAAGTTGCCAATCAAGACTAGAGAATCTCGTCGGCTCTTCTATTTAAGCCATAGTTGGGGTGGATGGGAGATGAGATGGGGGTCATACTTTACCAAAAGGTATTTGTAAATGTCCTAGACAGGTTGCCAATCCAGACTAGAGAATCTAGTCGGCTCTTCTATTTAAACCATAGTTGGGGTGGATGGGAGATGAGATGGGGGTCATACTTTACCAAAAGGTATTTGTAAATGTCCTAGACAGGTTGCCAATCAAGACTAGAGAATCTAGTCGGCTCTTCTATTTAAGCCATAGTTGGGGTGGATGGGAGATGAGATGGGGGTCATACTTTACCAAAAGGTATTTGTAAATGTCCTAGACATGGTTGCCAATCAAGACTAGAGAATCTAGTCGGCTCTTCTATTTAAGCCATAGTTGGGGTGGATGGGAGATGAGATGGGGGCCATACTTTACCAAAAGTTATTTGTAAATGTCCTAGACATGTTGCCAATCAAGACTAGAGAATCACGTCGGCTCTTCTATTTAAGCCATAGTTGGGGTGGATGGGAGATGAGATGGGGGTCATACTTTACCAAAAGGTATTTGTAAATGTCCTATACAGGTTGCCAATCAAGACTGGAGAATCTAGTCGGCTCTTCTATTTAAGCCATAGTTGGGGTGGATGGGAGATGAGATGGGGGCCATACTTTACCAAAAGTTATTTGTAAATGTCCTAGACATGTTGCCAATCAAGACTAGAGAATCTCGTCGGCTCTTCTATTTAAGCCATAGTTGGGGTGGATGGGAGATGAGATGGGGGTCATACTTTACCAAAAGGTATTTGTAAATGTCCTAGACAGGTTGCCAATACAGACTAGAGAATCAAGTCGGCTCTTCTATTTAAGCCATAGTTGGGGTGGATGGGAGATGAGATGGGGGCCATACTTTACCAAAAGGTATTTGTAAATGTCCTAGACATGTTGCCAATCAAGACTAGAGAATCTCGTCGGCTCTTCTATTTAAGCCATAGTTGGGGTGGATGGGAGATGAGATGGGGGTCATACTTTACCAAAAGGTATTTGTAAATGTCCTAGACAGGTTGCCAATACAGACTAGAGAATCAAGTCGGCTCTTCTATTTAAGACATAGTTGGGGTGGATGGGAGATGAGATGGGGGTCATACTTTACCAAAAGGTATTTGTAAATGTCCTAGACAGGTTGCCAATCAAGACAGAATCTAGTCGGCTCTTCTATTTAAACCATAGTTGGGGTGGATGGTAGATGAGATGGGGGTCATACTTTACCAAAAGGTATTTGTAAATGTTCTAGACAGGTTGCCAATCCAGATTAGAGAATCTAGTCGGCTCTTCCATTTAAACCATAGTTGGGGTGGATGGGAGATGAGATGGGGGTCATACTTTACCAAAAGGTATTTGTAAATGTCCTAGACAGGTTGCCAATACAGACTAGAGAATCAAGTCGGCTCTTCTATTTAAGCCATAGTTTGGGTGGATGGGAGATGAGATGGGGGTCATACTTTACCAAAAGGTATTTGTAAATGTCCTAGACAGGTTGCCAATACAGACTAGAGAATCAAGTCGGCTCTTCTATTTAAGCCATAGTTGGGGTGGATGGGAGATGAGATGGGGGCCATACTTTACCAAAAGGTATTTGTAAATGTCCTAGACATGTTGCCAATCAAGACTAGAGAATCTCGTCGGCTCTTCTATTTAAGCCATAGTTGGGGTGGATGGTAGATGAGATGGGGGTCATACTTTACCAAAAGGTATTTGTAAATGTCCTAGAGCGGTTGCCAATCCAGATTAGAGAATCAAGTCGGCTCTTCTATTTAAGCCATAGTTTGGGTGGATGGGAGATGAGATGGGGGTCATACTTTACCAAAAGGTATTTGTAAATGTCCTATACAGGTTGCCAATCAAGACTGGAGAATCTAGTCGGCTCTTCTATTTAAGCCATAGTTGGGGTGGATGGGAGATGAGATGGGGGCCATACTTTACCAAAAGTTATTTGTAAATGTCCTAGACATGTTGCCAATCAAGACTAGAGAATCTAGTCGGCTCTTCTATTTAAGCTATAGTTGGTGTGGATGGGAGATGAGATGGGGGTCATACTTTACCAAAAGGTATTTGTAAATGTCCTAGACAGGTTGCAAATCAAGGTTAGAGAACTTAGTCTACTCTGCTATTTAACCAATAGTTGGGGTAGATTGGAGATGAGATGGTGTCATAGCTTTCCTAAGCGTATTTGTGCGTCTCCTAACAGGTTGTCAATCAAGGCTAGGGTACCTACGCTGCTCTGTTATTTAACTCATAGTTTGGATGTATGTGAGATGAGATGGGGCTCATGGTTGTTCCATGGGTATGTGCGTCTCCTAGACAGGTTGCCAATCAAAGATAGAGAACCTAGTCTGCTCGGCTATTTAACCCATAGTTGGGGTGGGTGGCATATGAGATATGGTCATACCTTTCCAAAGGGTATTTGTGAGTCTCTTAGACAGGTTACCAGTCAATACTAGAGAACCTAGTCTGCTCTGCATGACCCATGTGTATATTTATGTGCTTGGATCAGCCAGTCACTTAAGTGACATACGTGATACACGCTTGGGTGATCATGTCTCTTTCGATCCAGGACTAATTAGGCAGAAGATTTTCCTGTAGTAGGTTGCCATTTCTTCCTGTGGTAGTCTTTTTTCAAGGCTATAGAACTCGATCTGTCCTGCTATTTAAACCATAGCTAGAAGGAGAAGAAACGGATTCTTACCTTTCCCAAGGGTATTTGTGCGTAAATGAATGTAACGAATTCGGCTGGAATTCGAACCCGGCTCTTCGATTTCTCATTCTGAGCCGATATCCATTACACCAGAACGCACGTAAAAAAATATCTTGTGTCCTACCCCGCCTTAGTGAGGTGGTCAGGTAAATACCTTCTCAGCCTTTTGGCTTGGTTCAAAGCGTTGTATATATATCTATATTATTTTCTTATTTGAGAAGAAAGAAGCCTCCCGATTTCGGGGATTCCAGATCTGCTGCAGCACCTTCCTCATTACTCGAAAACGAATTGGGGAAATATCGACGCCAGTTTAACAGTGGTCACGGGAAATGGACAATTACTTTATATTAGAGTAAGTTGATTTGTCACTGTCTTTAAAAAAAAATCAACATTGCACTCTCTGTGGAATCTGAGGTCTTAGATGGTAATTACTGATTCCAAAAATTAGATGCATAACTTTTACCAATTATTGAACAATTAGATTTAAAGATCGTCTGAAGAAATGTACAAAAATTTATAATTTTCGTGGATTTTTTATTACAAACTGACTTCAAAGTTTTATTATTTCAAGAATAAATTCAAATAAAATTGATTTATTTTGCATTAGGTGCCCAGTATAACAGGCTCCCCAGAGGATATTTCCCGATCGCTACAATCTTAACCTGATCAAGTCTGGAGTTAGCCGTTAACTTCGCCTCCTCTCTATATAAACTAACTCTTATCTTAATCCATTAAGTGTTCCCCGGGCTTTTTACAGGATTAACCTTACCGTAAAAGAAAAACAAAAAATGAAAAGAAAAAAAATCTGAGTCATTCTTTAAATTTTACATTCGTATTTACAAAAAAAAAAAATAAAAAAAAAATAAATAAATAAAAAAATAAATAAAAATTCCGATGAATAATGTTAATTCTCTTTTTTTAAAATTTAAACGTATATTTAAAATGCCCTTACAAAAATTGATACATTTGTTTTTTTACGGTCTATAAGCCATTTTTTTTAAAGCGAATAAAAGATTTTTAGAGAGTGAGACGTTTTTCGAGATAATAATCATTACAAGTGCAACTAATTAACCCATAGCTGGGTGCAAGAAGAGGCGAATTAAAAAAACCTTTCCTAAGGGTATTTAGATAAATAAAAATAGATATTACGCAAATAGATATAACGAACTCGACTGGAATTGAAACTTGGCTCTTTGACTTCCGCGCCGTTATCTATTACATCACTTGCATATCAAATCTTACAGCAACTGGCATTCCCAAGCGGTCATCCACTTGGGTACTGACCAGGCTCGACGGTGCTTAATCGTCGATAATCTTACGAAAACCCTAGTGTCTTAACGTAATTTGGTCGTAAGCCTATTAAAACATTCTGTTAAAAAAATGATCAGTTAAATTAATTTTTTTAAAATCCCAGTCAATTAAATGTTAATAAAATTATTTTTTTAACGCAACAGACTGTTAATTTAAAGAAATCATTAGAAAGATTTTTTATCTTTTTTTTAACCAAATTTTTAGTATTTGTCTATATTTCTGAGGTAGCAGTTACAGTATTTACATTATTCGGATTATTGTTCTCATCTATGTTGCCATTTGTATGACGTTTCGGCCGTTGTACGTTCCTGACTTCTTCAGGACATATGGTCCAGTGGATATAGACGTTGGTTAGTTCCTGTGACTTGATCCAAAGAGTTGTAAGTTCAATACCAGGCTACAGCAGTGGTGAATAAGTAACTTGCAGGGTTAGAGGGAGATAATTCATGACTTTCAATCGAGACATTACTACTACGCAACGAATGAGAATGATATGACCCAATGATTGTAATAAAGGGTTCGGTTCGAAATTCTTAGCACTTGAAGAAGGCCGGAGCGTACAACTATCAAAATGTCATACAAATGGCAACAAAGATGAGGGCAATAGTCCGAAAAATGTAAATACTGTAGATTCTTTTTTTCTTTTTTTTTTTTTGTAAAATAGTTAAAACTTTGAAATTGTTCGTTGACGAGTCGTTGATAAAGAAATAAAAAGATGGGAATACTTTGCGGTTAAGCAATATTAAGAGAAGTAGGAGTCCTACCAGGATTCTTTACTGGCAGACACAGTGTTGATAAACAAAATTGATTGCAGAAGGTAGTAAAGAAAAGCAAGAAGAAAGGACTAAATATTAATTGTAAGAAGACAAAATGAATTGTCAGCAAAATAAACAGGCCAAAATATTTCAACAGAAGACGGACAATGTGACACAAAAATCCGAAGGCGCATGGGAATAGCGAAATGTGAAGCGAGTAGCCATGTTGAAATCGAAAAAAAATGACTGTCAACACGAGAAAAAGCCAAGATGCGAATTAAGAATTAGAGATGTCACAATCAACATGTACGTATATTTAAACGTCTAGAATTTGTTTAAATGGAAAACGGAAAATGTGACAGCAAAATCCGAATGTGCATTGGAATAGTGGAATAGTGGAATAGGAATATGGAAATAGTGGAAATAGTGGAATAGTGGAATAGTGGAATAGTGGAATTGGAATAGTGGAATAGTGAAATAGTGGAATAGTGGAATAGTGGAATAGTGGAATAGTGAAATAGTGGAATAGTGGAATAGTGGAATAGTGGAATAGTGAAATAGTGGAATAGTGGAATAGTGGAATAGTGGAATTGGAATAGTGGAATAGTGAAATAGTGGAATAGTGGAATAGTGAAATAGTGGAATAGTGGAATAGTGAAATAGTGGAATAGTGGAATAGTGGAATAGTGGAATAGTCAAAGCTAGTAGCCATGGTCAAATGCAAAATAATGGCCGTCAACAAAAACAGCCCAAGATGCGTATTAAATATTGGAAATGTCACAATCAAACATGCACACAAACTTTAACGTCGAGGATGTGTCTTAATAGAAGACGGAAAATGTGACAAAAAATCTGAAGGCTTATTGGAATAGTGAAATGGGCGTTGTGGTGCAGTGGATATCGGCTCGGAACGACAAATCGGGAAGCCGAGTTCGAATTCCAGTCGAATTTCTTGCATTCACTTACGCGCAAATACCCTTGAGAAAAGTATTAATCCGTCTCTCCCCTCCAGTTATGGGTTAAATAATAGGACATATTGGGTTCTGTAGCCTTTGTAGCCTTGGCTGTCAAGAAAAGTAACAGCCTAAGATGCGTTTTAAGAATTGGAAATGTCACAATCAATCATGTACACAAATTTAAACGCCCAGAATGTGTTTCAAAACTAGATGGGGAAAGAAAAACAAACAAAAGTACACATAAATATATATCAGTAAATCCTACGCTTCTGACTTAATAGGTTTAATGAAGTTTTACAGCGCTTGTTTTGCTGTGTAGACTAGGTTACATTTGTTATTCGTGTACATTTGTGGATAGTCTGTCTACCGTGTGGTAGTGATTTAATTGAGGAGTGTTTCGCTTAACACTAGGATATTCATATCGTGAGCAGGCAAATAAGATTTTTACATACTGTCGCGCAACTGCTAATGAATACTAGGCTACATGGCTGTATTAGGCATGTATGTTTTGAGAACGAAGGCAGCCAAGTCATCCAAGATTTGCTGCTATTTATCTTCACGTTACTGAGCGAGGACCGTGGCGCCACAAGCTATAGAAGAACACATTCTACAGGCTATTGGTGACGATCCGGGTATCAGTACACGTCAAGTGGCTCTAGCATGCCGTACATCTCATAGTACCGCATGTAGGGTACTTCAAGAGTAGCTTCTGTACCCGTATCATTTGCAACGTGTATTGGATCTTTTGCCCTCTGATAACTAACCATTTTGAACACTTATTTCGAGTTGCTGTGTTGAGGTTCAACGGTAGCCATTTGGATATTTTAACTTGTTCTGGTGTGAGAAATACGCCTCCAAAGTCTGTAAATACTTTTGATACACTATATTTGTGAATACGTTTTGGACATCAAAAAAAAAAATGGAGAATTTTTGTCTTTATTTTCAACTGAAATTAAAGCAAAAATACGACGTTTAGAACGGCTCATGATTAAACATAATAGACATTAATTGTCTCTTATATTTAACAGCGTATGTTTAGAAAATTACTTGCTGCCTCGATATACTAAATATATATATATATATATATATATATATATATATATATATATAAATTTCGACGTATGAGCGTCTAACACAGACAACGACACAAATAATTGTTTAAAGTGGTGAAGGCTTGTGTAGCACCATCCACACTTTTTGGAACTGCTGATAACAAACAATCGGTGCAGATGTCTGCCACAGATCGCATGAACAACAGACCTCAGTTATTTAACCCATAACTGGAGGAAAGGGCCGGATTAATACCTTTCCCAAGTGTACCAGTGCATAAGTGAATGCAAAGTGTTCGACTGGAATTGGAACTCGGCTCATCGATTTCCCCCTCCGAGCCAACATCCACTGCAGCACATCAGTCAATAACGCTTAGAGCACACACACACACACACACACATATATATATATATATATATATATATATATATATATATATATATATATATATTGTTAAGTATAAGAGACAATCGATGTCTATTATGTTTAATCATGGTCCGTTCTAAACATCGAATCTTGGCTTAATTTCAATTGAAAATAAAGACAAAAATTCTTCAACATTTGGATAATTTTTTTTTAAGTTGGTTCTGAGCTTTCGGCTCACATGAGCCATCTTCAGAGAGGTTACAAGGACGTTAACACAAAAACATCTACCATCAGCGACGAATTCATTTTGTGTTGACATAAAACTCGACTAGGCAACGGCAACAGTTACAAAGAATATCAAACGCAGTTCGCAAATTTTTAATGCGGTTCTATGACGTCACACCGCGTGAGAGCTCGAAATGATAACAGAACAATATATTTAAATGCAATGTAACGTGTTACGATCAGATTTAAACGTGATTTTATTAATGTAGATGGCCTCTAATATCTGAAGGTTCTTTTTACTGTGTGCATGAGTGAGGATTACTGTATTGTTGACTAAAATCTGTCTGATATTACCTACATGGTTATGTTTTTTCTTAATATTGTCTTTCTTTACGTTTATTTACATTAGGATGCAAACCGTATCAGATATGAATGTTGTGATAAATCGGGAACTTATGTATTAGCGTCTTAATTCGACTTTTTTAAGCCATGATATCTTTTGTGGTCGAGTGGTTAGACACGTCCAATTTATTGACTGCTTCTTCTTGGCATATAGGTGTCATAATTTCGCAACCTGCCGGATAAAAGCTATTTTCCAAACAAGATTTCTCCAATATTTAAACCGATGGATATATATATATATATATATACATATATATATATATATATATATATATATATATATATATATATATATATATATATGTACTGTTTAATTACAGGAAAAACAGACTATCTAATCAAATACGAATATAATGTTCAAACAAAAATAATTAAATAACTATGTCGGTTAATATAATTTCATTAGGTTTTTTTCTATATCTATCTATCTATCTATCTATCTATCTATCTATCTATCTATCTATCTATGAGTGTTATATGGATCGGAATCCGACAAGATAGATAGAATAAGTAAAGAACAAGTAGGAAAAAAGTGTTTTTAATCTAACATGTTACACTTTAACAAGCTTCTTCAGAGATTTATTAAAGACGAATGATTTAAAATCCAAGAGACAGTATGCTACCTCAATGAACATACTGTCTCTTGGATTTTTAAATCATTCGTCTTTAATAAATCTCTGAAGAAGCTTGTTAAAGTGTAACATGTTAGATTAAAAACACTTTTTCCCTACTTGTTCTTTACTTATTATTATTATTATTATTATTATTATTATTATATTATTATTATTATTATTATTATTATTATTATTATTATTATATATATATATATATATATATATTTTTTAATTCAGATACTTCAATCCGAGGGAAAAAAGCAGGAAGGTAAATTCCAAAAACCCGATCCTAATTAATATTAAAAATTTTATTTTAATATTAAAAAATGATACAGGAAGAGAGCTCCATGTAATAAAATATTGCAGAGCAAATATATATTAAAAAAGGATTAATTCAAAAAAGTTGAATGGCCATTTCGATATGAAGATCCCCACGGGGGATAACACATCACCTCAGCAACAGAAAAATCCTTTCAGAAACTGGAGAAAAATTAGTCTACTTTTCCTTTTTAAATAGATTTGCAAAGAAATTAAAAAAGAAAATAAAAAGGAAAAATAAAGGAAAAGAAAAAGAAAAAGAAAAAGATAAAATAAAATCAAATAAACAAGAAAAGAAAAAATTGACATCATCTGGGAAAAGGAAAAGTAGATTAATTTTTCTCCAGTTTCTGAAAGGATTTTTCTGTTGCTGAGGTGATGTGTTATCCCCCGTGGGGATCTTCATATCGAAATGGCCATTCAACATCTTTGAATTAATCCTTTTTTAATATATATATGTATATATATTCTCTGATGGAATGAACTCTCATCTGTTTGCATCTTCTGTTAAAAAATAACTTGTTGCTTCTTGAGGTTTCAGGTAAGAACTTAAGGACAACTCACACTGCAAAAATCAAAGGCACAACACAATAATAATAATGATGATGATATTGGTTTGATTAAGAAACAAAAATACTTATAGCACAAGCCAGTCTATAGGTGTGCCTATGTATGCTACCAGTGATTATTTTCATTACTAAGAACATTTTCCATTTGAAATGAAACTGAACACGAGAAAATAGTAATTCTATTATTACACACTCAGAATGTAATTTTAATTAAACGAATGCAACAAGACGAAAAAGTTGAAGAACTATACCAGACGCCAATATTTGAAATTTCATGTAAATTTTCCCGTTAAACGAGCCAATTAAATTATCTATAATATTTGTATGGAAGAAATATTGATGACTTTTTCTTCAAACAAAGAAATTTATTTTCAAATATAAATACGACTGGGAGAAAGTTTAAATAAAACATAATGCCTATCAAGATGATTAAGCAAAACAATTCCAAAGTGTTATTTTGTATCTAATTTTCATTGTAAACTGTTTTATTATGAAGTATATTACTGATGAAGGACTCAGTTCAGAATTCAGATGAATTTATATTCTGCAATTCTTGGATTTAAATACTACAAAATGCATTGAAATTAGGAAACAGCTTTGGTCATCGGCCTGGCCACGGAATTTGCTGAATCTCTAGCAGAGCATGTTGAGTAACGCGGGTAATATGTGAGCGGGTATTATTCTGCTGTGTCAGTGTTCTCTTGAGATTATGGTTAGAAGACGAAACCATGAAACTGGCAAATAAATTAAACACAAACATTACATGAAACAGGCTAAAATCAACAACTGCTTTATTTCAAAATCCCACTCGTTTTGTTTTTACTCCCAGCATTCCCTAGTGGGACCAGAAGTGTTTACACATAGGCATCATCCTTAGAACATCTTCTTCCCTGAAGAGATTTTCATTTTTTCTGCATTAATTAATTTCTAAATTTTCAAATACGTCTGGGAGAAAATTTAAATAAATCTAATTTCTGTCTAGATTTATAAGACATACAATTTCAAAGACCTGAAGTATGTTTGAATAATGACGACGAAACACACGTTATTTTTAACGAAACAAGATTAGGAATTTATCTACAAATTTACATATTTGAAGTTTTAGTCGCTTGTTTCAGGATAAGTAATAAAATATTAAATATTCGTAGTTTCGATGTATTGTTAAGAAGAAGAAAATGTTCATATTAAATTATCGGACACGAAGTAATATTCCAAAATAATTAAAACAAATTGTAAGAGTCCATTTCTCACATAAAAGCTGTATTCATAAAAGCTGTATTCATAAAAGTTGTATTCAACCTGAATAAAAAGATATGCTTTAAGGTACTTAGCTTAGGAGTCGAATTGAGTTCTTTGAAATTCCCCTGTTCTCAGTAGAGGCTGATAATGTACTAATGTGTAATTTGAAACCTGCGCTATACAGGCGCGTGGAACTCTGCCTTTCTCTCTTCTCTTTTGATTAAACGTTGTCTTGGTCTTTTTTCAGCCCGGAGCCAATCCTTTTTCCTATTAGTTAAAATAAATTTTCGCACAGGCTCGCGAACTTGAAAGCAGTGAAGAAAAGAGAGTTATTTTTTAGTTTTTATTCACCACAGAATTACAAGTCTTATTTTGTATCTAATTTCCTTTCGAAATTGTTTTACACCTCTATTTTTTTAAATTTTTTTATAAGCGTTTCACCCCGAGCAAGGCATGTCACTGCCACTACTGCGCAGAGGGCTACATAGAGTGGAGAAAGGATGATTAAATATAGGAAATGTCAGAGGGTGGGTGATAGGCGGGTAAGGATACCGAGAATGAGGGTTGGGTAGATGAGAGTGTTCTGAGAATAATTGGGAGTTAGTGTGATAGGAGGTGTCTATTGACCCTACATTTAAACACCTGGAGATTGTAGCTGTCGGGAAAGCAGACTTGTGGAAGGGAGTTCCACAGGCGGGAAGCGCGAGAAAAGAAGCCGTTGGAGTAGAATTTACGGTTACATCTTATTTGTTTAACTGTAAAAGGGTGGGACCTAGTTGCCAATCTAGTATCTCGTGTAAATTCGTGCTTAGGCGGCACCAGTGATCTAAGCTCACTTATGACGTATAATTCTGATGAAGGATTTTATTCAGAATTCAGATAAGTTTTTTTTATATACTTTAAAATGCTTTTTAAATAGAAGACAGTTTTGGTCAATGTGCTGGCCAAAGAATTTGCTGAATCTCTTAAAGAGAATGTTGAATAGCACGGATAAATTGTGTGCTGGTATCATTCTGATGTATCAGCACATCGTCATCCTGTTTCGGGAACAGCGACAGAACGATTGGAGCAATAATTCCAAAGACCCCCGTTTATTTCTGATTACCGTTGCAGATTCTTTTACGAGTTTTCTTATAATGTATATTATAAATGAAGAATTCTGTCCGGATATGAACTGCATTTTATCTTCTGAAACTCTTTTGCGGATTCAGATTTTCAAAAATACATTTTTAACAGGAGACGAGTTTGGTAGTTGTGTTTCCGAAACTCTTTACAGAACTTGCTGATTAGTACGGGAAATATGTAGGCAGGCGTTATTCCGTTGACACAGTATATCGCCATCTTCTTAAGTGTTTTCGAAGATCTGTATCTCTAAATCTCTGTTGCCCACGAAAACTACCATCTATAGAATGGAAACAGAACATGGGTGATCATAGCTCTCTACAAGCTTCTGCTGTCTGCAGCTTTTACCAATATTTGCTTTTTAACCACTCCTTGATTTGCTATTCATTTACACTAGCTCCTTGAGTGGGTTACTCGTTATTTCCATCTGTTTCTCTTGCCGTAAAGTATGTCATGAATAAAAAATTCTCCAAGCACTCTTTTTTAAATTCTATCTCAAGAAACTACAACTGATCTCTCCTTTTTCTTTAAAACTTCCTTGTTTCTCACATGTTCCGTCCATGATATTCGCCAAATAGAGACATTCATATGTTTGCCCAGCATGACATCAAAGTCATTCAGTGGTTGACCGATACTTTCATCCTTGTGCCACGTCTAAGCTTCATTCAAAAAAATATCCTAAAATGTTAGCTGTATTCAACAACTGCTTTTTCAAGTCAATGATAAAAAACAACTACGCACAAATGAACCTTGACAGACCAAACTTCTTTGAACTCAGGAACTGGCGCTACACAGTCACAAAGAACTGTACCATATAATAGAAACCATTTCAGATGAAGACTTTCAATAGAAGCAACGACAAAAATGAATAGCACATGTAACTCGAAGAAAAAATAATGACATAATCAAGATGTTGACTTTCCACACTACTTGAAATAAAAATCAATTGACTGTAGCATATAACAGAACTTCCACCACGTGAAGACTTTCAACAGAAGCAACAACTAAAATGAATAGCACATGTAACTCAAATAGAAAATAATGACATAATCAAGATGTAGACTTTCGACATTACTTTAAATAAAAATCAATTGTCTATAGCATATAACAGAACTTCCATCACTAGAAGACTTTCAACAGAAGCAACGACTAAAATGAATAGCATATGTAACTCAAATAGAAAAAAATGACATAATCAAGATGTTGACTTTCCACACTAATTCAAATAAAAATCAATTGACTATAGCATATAACAGAACTTCCACCACGTGAAGACTTTCAACAGAAGCAACAACTAAAATGAATAGCACATGTAACTCAAATAGAAAATAATGACATAATCAAGATGTTGGCTTTCGACATTACTTTAAATAAAAATCAATTGACTATAGCATATAACAGAACTTCCATCACTTGAAGACTTTCAACAGAAGCAACGACTAAAATGAATAGCACATGTAACTCAAATAGAAAATAATGACATAATCAAGATGTTGGCTTTCGACATTACTTTAAATAAAAATCAATTGACTATTGCATATAACAGAACTTCCATCACTTGAAGACTTTCAACAGAAGCAGCGACTAAAATGAATAGCACGTGTAACTCGAAAAGTAATCGGTGACATGATGAAGATTTTGACAGTCAGCTATATTTTGAACTAAAGTCTAGGAAGGAAACCCCATCAATACTGGAAAGAGCTATAATAGATATTAGACTTTAGGAATCTATTTGCAAGAAAAATAGTAATATTTCATTAATGTTAAACGAATGTCAAATGTTTTGTAAGAAAACGCCTAGCATTAACATTATCATAAAAGATGAGGAAAAAAGGTACTACACATTGACACATTAATCCTACCCTGATAAGCTGGGGATGAAGAAAATGATGACCCGGGATTGAATTCGAATAGCACTGGCTATTCGGTCAGTGGATGTTGAATATTCCATTATAAGAAATATATATATATATATATATATATATATATATATATATATATATGTGTGTGTGTGTGTGTGTGTGTGTGTGTGTGTGTATATATATATATATATATATAATTCTCATGGTACACTCGTAGTGAGATACTAGCGAAGCAGCGTCGACTTAATTCATTCTCTTTACTACCAGTTATTAAACTTTACTACTTACTTACTGCACGTTTGCTCTTTATAATTTTATTGTTTTCATATAATTATGCCATCAAGCCGCGAAGAATATCTATATTATAAGACAGACCGTTGTGTATTTATTTGTATGTAATATATATATATATATATATATATATATATATATATATATATATATATATATATGTATGTATAATACCAGGTGAAGAGGACTCAAGGGTTTATTTTGAGTGCTCTGGCATTTATTTTATTATGAACAGTGCTCAATATAATGAGTATTATAGAGCTTAATATAATTATATAGTTATGTAAATATTGTACATTGCGACACGGAAATTTCTATGTTTCGAAATAGATTCGCATCATCAGGCAATTTAATTGACAAAAACCATTTAGTTTTCTGTGCATGTATGTGGAAAGATATATATATATATATATATATATATATATATATATATATATTGTTATATAAAAAAAAATAATTATATAAAAAACTGTTGTTTAAAAATTGTTCAAGAATTGCATTCAAAAAATCTATTTTCTTTTGTTTTGCGTAAACCTGAGTTAATGTTTTGTGTGACATTGTAAACAACATTGCGTTTGTTTTGGTTTTAAAATTACGGGGGGAAATATTTACATTTTTTGTTGACTAAGTGGTGCATTGGATATCGGCTCGGAACGAGAAATCGGAGAGCCGAGTTCTAATTCCAGTTGAATTCATTGCATTCACTTACGCGCAAATACCCTTGGGAAAGGTATTAATCCGTCTCTTCCTTCCAGTTATGGATTAAATAACAGGACAGATTGGGTTCTATAGCCTTGGTCGGCAACCAGTCTACCGCAGAAAGCAATGGCAACCTACTGCGGGATAATCTTCTGCCCAGTCAGTCATGTCTCTTTCGAGATATAATCTCCCAAGCGTGTATCACGCATGGCACTTAACTGACTGACTGAAATGAATTTCAGAACTTTTCGAAGAATATTTAAAAATGTAGACATTAATGCCACACGAATTACAGACAGTTGATTTCCTGCATGAAATATTCAGAGAAAAAAAAGCTTTATTTTTTTTAAATTTTATTTTCTGAAGTGTAAAGTATTTAATTTGAAAAAAAAAACTTAAATAATTAAATTAATCATTGGCACTTTTTTTTTTACATATTTTTTTTTGTTTGAAAAAACACTTTTTTTAAAATATTTATTTTGTTTCAAAATTACGGAGAAAAATATTCACATTTTTCTTTTGACCAAATGAGTTTTTAAAACGCCGGAATAAAAATTAAATATAGAGGCTCATTTTTTTTTAAATAAAAATTATTTTAGTCACGTGTAATTTGATTTCTGTGACGTAATTTAGACACCATCTTCGATCCTAGATGTTTTACAGAGCAAATGTAAACAATCGGCTCCATTAGCCAAAAAGTGCGAAAAGAAAAATTTGCTGAACTTAAACTCAAAAAGCATGTGTTGACCTGGCTTCCCTGTAGATATGTGTCCCTAGAAAGTTTGAATAGCGTAGCTTAAAAAATGTAGGCGGGCATAGGGTACAGTCACACACAGACTCACAGATTGCCTTTTATATATATAGATTCTGATATTTTCAACTAAAATTTTCCTTAAGCGAATTCCACGCGAGAGCTTGGATTGAAGGCTATAACATAAAATAAATGACTACGCTACAGTCAAAACATGAGGATAAAATAACCACAGCCCAAGGGGTACTATCACGACCTTCGTTATAAAGAAGGTCGTGGTACTATCCAGAGCATTATGATATACATAAAAAAAGAACTCAGTACATCATATAAGAAGGTTATAAACTATAATTTATCTCGACGGGTAATATTTTGCTATACATCTTATCAGTCCGTAAGTTACACATGTTTTAATTTTATCAGAACATTAGAAAAACAGGAAGTCAGGGAGATGACCAAGAAGATTTGAAGTCATAAATGGAAGAATAAGGAAAGTTAACTTTTCATCGGTCAAGTGTAGCGATAAGGGAAAACATGGCAACGACAATATGAAGAAGCATACCCACACAATCATATGTATATATATATATATATATATATATATATATATATATATATATATTAAACACTTTTTAATTCAAATGTGCACTGGTCTAATGTATTATGACCAGAAACTAAATAATTAAACAATATATATATATATATATATATATATATATATATATATATATATATATATATATTAATTCAGATACTTCAATCCAAGGGGAAAAAGCAGGAAGGTAAATTCCAAAAACCCGATCCTAATTAATATTAAAAATTTTATTTTAATATTAAAAAATGATACAGGAAGAGAGCTCCATGTAATAAAATATTACAGAGCAAATATATATTAAAAAGGATTAATTCAAAGATGTTGAATAGCCATTTCGATATGAAGATCCCCACGGGGGATAACACATCACCTCAGCAACAGAAAAATCCTTTCAGAAACTGAAATATATATATATATATATATATATATATATATATATATATATATATACTAGCAGTATAGCCCGGCGTTGCTCGGGTGTAATGAAAGCTTTAAAACTAATCTCCTGGAGCTCAGACTATTTGGATGTTGGCACGAAAGACTAAAAAGCAATAGTTGTTTCCAGTTAAAGCGAAACCGTAGACTGAAAAAAAAACAAAAATGAATGGATGTAAGTCAAATTTTGATTTCCTGGTATTGATATCAAATATTTTTTCGTCGTAAACTGAATTTTGAAGGCTAAATAAGTCCTCCGAGTAAATAGTATGAGACTAAGAACTACGATTATACCAAACCCGAAACAGAAAATAAAATTAAAGAGCTGAAAAAAAATACAGACATACAGGCAGATAAACACACACACAGACACCTTTTATATATATATTATCGATTTTCTGCACTATTGTAAGAACTGCAACATTGAAACTTCTGAATATCGTTTCTTATGTCTTTGTCTATGAGTGTATCAAATTTGATTAAAATCGGACCGCTCCTTCTATAACCCGATGTTTTCGATTTTCGATATTTATCGGGGATACCACGACACAAAGCCTAGCTGAGAGCACTCGCTAACGCTTATAGTACAACTGTGTAAATTTTCAAGAAAATAGGTTCAGCCGTTTCAGGGTCTATAGGTAACACACATAGACACACAGACACACACACACACACACAGACAAAGTTCCATTTATAGATAAGTTTATATATATATATATATATATATATATATAAACTTATCTATAAATGGAACTTTGTCTGTGTGTGTGTGTGTGTGTCTGTGTGTCTATGTGTGTTACCTATAGATCCTGAATATACCTATATATATATATATATATATATATAGTGTGTATCATTATTTTCTAAATATATATTTTTAAATATAATAGACAATGTATGCCGATTGTGTCTAATCACGAGCCGTTCTAAACATCGTATTAATTTCAGGTGAAAATATGGACACAAAATGTCCAACATTTGGATATTTTTTTATTATGCTGCTTCTAAACTTTCGGCTTACATAAGCCATCTTCAGCGAGGTTACAGGGACGTTAAGATAAAGATCAAAGATGATATTACTTTGTGTTTATATAAAACACTGCTATGTAACAATAACAGTCACCGAAAAGCAGACACAGTTCGTAAATTTGTAATGCGCTTTTATGACGTCACAGCGCGTGAGAGACCGAAATATTAACAGTACCATATGTCTGAATGCAATATAATGTGTTGTGACCAGATTGAAATGTGATTTTATTAAGTGTGGGTTGCTTTGATTTAATGTAGATAGTCACCAATATCTGAAGGTTCATTTTACTGTATTTTTACTTTATATATATATATATATATACTCAGTTATGATCTGATATTAAGGACAGGATGGTTAACTAAAAAGAACACAAGAGGAGAACTGTATTTAAATCGCCTACGCGTTTCGTCATGTGATGGACTTTATCAAGGCAAAAAGACGAAATGAGCTTTATTATAAATTACGTATCTATAAACAAACAGTGTTGGCAACTATAAAAACGCTCACAAATCATTTAAAAAGATTAACAGAATATTTTAGTTTTAGAATTCCTTCATGTGTAGTGCAAACACTGTTTGTTTATAGTTACGTAATTTAGAATAAAGTGCGGGAAAATCTTCTGACTAGTCAGTCATGTCTCGAAAGAGACATAATACGCCAAAGCGTGTATCATGTATGGTGATTAACTGACTTAAACAGCCGGACAGATGGGGTTCTAGTGTAGTGAACAAAACGATTTCTAAATATTAAAATTCAAATTATTGAACTTGGCTTATTGATTTTGTTAGCAATTCATAAATTAACTCGAATTTACAAAACTTTGTTTAACACATGCAAAAGCGAATCCAAAATGTTTTTTCGGTCAATAGAAAACTAGGAAACATTTTAAAATATAATTCAAATAATCTTCAATTATCAGAAACAAATTCGTTTAAGGACCTTTTTCGCGAGCCGATGTGAAAATCTTTCGTTTTCCAATGGAAAGGCCTGAATCACATCCGAGAGTGAATTCCCAAATCACCTTTACGAGTCCCACAAACGAAATAAAAGACGGAGCCAATTCGACTTTAGCCAGAGAGAGAAGATGACAAGCGTAATTACCACGTCCCCTTCTCTCACCCCTTCCTTTTCACCATTCACTCTGAGCTATACTTTCAAAGACAATTCGACCCAACAGTAAACGCTCATACATACATGCATACATACATACACACATACGTTTCTGCCTACGTACAAATAAACTCATTCTTGAAGGCCTACTACGAACACTTGATACCTTTAACTTGGTAATAGCCTTTCTCACTGAACATTAACTTCTGCCAATTCATGTTATACTTTTATTAATAAATTTCTGTCTAAACATACAAAAGGTGTACTTTTATTTTTCCACAAAAACCTTCTTCTGTTAACCTTCCAATAATTCCGGATAAAACCTGTAATTGGTAGGAAGTTTGGATATGTTTCACACTAGGCCAATTTAAAAAACATTAACCATCTCCCTATTTCTACTCTATAGCCTTGTTTGGCAACTGGTCTACCACATGTTGTTGTTTCGGCTGAATTAATGTTTGTAAATGTCAACATGCAGAAAGCTTTTATTGGAAAATGATAGAATGTAGTAAAAAACAAACAAAACAGAGGACATTTTGTTGAAGAAATAACAGCGTAAAAATAAATTAAATAAATTTAACGAATGAACTTTGCTTACTCAGACGGTAATCACGAATGACATTAAGAAAAAAAAAAAGAACTATATATAGAAGTTATGTTATTTTTTTAAAGAATTATTAAAAAAAATGTCTCCAAGATATATCACGTGTTGCGTGATATGCATGATCATGGAATATACAGGGTGTGGCAAAAGTAACGCCCTGTATTATTTAATAACTTTTATTTAAGAAAAAATACATCCCAGTAGTTTAAGAAAATTTGTAAATATTAAAAATACAAATAAAAAATTATAAACATATATTTTTATTTTATTTGTGTTGACATTATTTTTAATAGACACTCGAATTTGATACTCTGTTTTCTTTCTTATATATATATATATATATATATATATATATATATATATATATATATATAAGAAAAATTAAGGCAGACACGTAATTTCATGGTAAATCGGAAGTATGGCCTATTTCAGGCGAACCATCATCAGCTTCTTTATTTTACAAAGGATTTTACACGAAAGGATACTCCTTTGGATTCTTCTATACCCACACTGATTGCTGATATATATATATATATATATATATATATATATATATATATATATATTCATTGATTGATTGTTTAACTACTTAGTTTTTGATCATAATAAAATTAGGCCACTACACAGTAGAATTAAAAAGTGTTTAATACAATTATATTGTAAAACTTTTGAATATTCTTCATTTGTAAACGAGTTATTACACGACTTTGGTTTTTGCCATGTGGTGTATTCAGGCGATTTGCAACAACTGATTTTACCGTTTTTTTTTTTTGACAGAAAGCTCACGTAATGGTGAACTTTTTGAGCGCTCACGTCACGGGGAATCTTTGAAAGCCCAATTTTTAAAATTACAAGAAATTATAACTTTTTTATCCATGGTTCTATGAACCTAAGAGGTATTTTATGGTATGGTTACACTTAGTCATAATTTCTGTTCTTTCATTCAATAATTCAATTTTGTTTGGGAATAGCATAATCGCTAACTTTTCTTCCTGGCACAGTCTACATATTTTGCCACCATTGTAAGGCTTGGCTGTTTTCATTATACTCCACTTTATGTCTGGGTCTTTTCCATGTTTTAATTTCAATTTTCATACGTGGCTAGCCAATTTTGTACAATTTTTAAGGTTTTCTATTTTAAAATGTAGACCTGTGATTGAACCACCTGGTTTTAAAGGTGTCTTTGGTTAATTCCCAAATGTATTTTGTTTTGACCAATTGCCATCTACTTTTGCTCTGCAAATGATTTCTTTTCTTTTACAAAGTCCTTGAAGTGGGCATTTATTTTTGTCCCTGCAGTTGCATTCTTTATTAATTGTCTTGTTTTGTACAATGCTATTTAAATGTATGGCGTTTTGTTTCTGAATGAAATTTTCTAAATTACTAGTACAGCGACAACTTAGCTTGATTGTATTCCTTTTCAAAATTTTGTTTAGTTCTGAGCTTTTTGGAAAGTTTTTATAGATCAGTTTAAAAAATATTTGTCCTATTTTGCTTTTTACTTCTTAGTGAAATGGTGGGTTGAAGCAGATAATGTTTTGTTTTTTTATCATCGTTTTTTATTTGTCTGTTTGTTTGGTTGAAAATTGTATTCTAAAATGTTCTTATGGCCTGATTTTCTTAGTGTATCTTCATAGATTTTCTCATGAATTTTTGATAGCCTGTGTTCTATTCCTTTGTGAATGTGCTTAATTATGTTTTTGGAATGGCTAGGTTTTGTGTTTATGTAATTTAACTTTTTTTTTGTGTTTGCTTTAATGTATGGAGAGACATTGCGAGTTTGTAAATTTAATTCCACATCTAAATATTGGACTACTTTTCTTTTCTACATTTAAAATAGAAAACTTAAAAAATTGTTTAACCTTTACGGCTAGGACACGCCATGCCACTTACATAGCAATTTATCAGAATCCGAGCCATATTTGATGTCAAATCACACACACACACACACACACACACACACACACACACACACACACACACACACACACACACACACACACAATATATATATATTGATGCATGTTTCATTAAATAATATAGACAAGTTTTGTCTATTTTATGTAAATTCTTTTTATATCGCCTGATAAGCTTCAACAGTTTTATGTATATAGTTTCGAGAAGTTTTAGCTTCGAGAATTCTTGAAGCTATTTACATAAAACAGTTGAAACCTGACCAAAGTAAAATAAACTACGAAATCTCCACAAATATTCTTAAATGCCTATAATTGATAACAGAAGCTATTGGTTATCCCAATGGCTTTCCATACTTAATACTTCTCGTTTTCACTCTCGTACGTTCATGTATGACGTCATGAGTTGTGGTGCGGTTTTCGCCTCCAGCGTCCCGTACGGACGTATTCGTCGTCGCTTTGAAAATCTTCCATGTAAACAAAAACGGAGTATCATTATTGTTTGTCCGTGAACTGTTTAATATATTCTTATAGAGTTGTCATCTTTGATAATGGCTTATGTAAGTTCAGATAGGATTAAAAAATATGTATCAATATTGTTATTTTCTTTCTTCTTTCAATGATAATGTTATCAAGCTTATCAGACGATATGAAAAGAATTTACATTATATAAAAACTTGTCTATATTATTTAATGAAACATGCATCAATGAAAAAATAGTACCGAAATACACACACACACACAATATATATATATATATATATATATATATATATATTGTGTGTATATATATATATATATATATATATATATATATATATATTACCTAGTGATGTCTTTATTTAGTTTAATTCAAATGACCTAATTTTTAAAAAAATAATTTTATTTTAAATCCTGTATCTTTTTATTCCCTTTTATAAATAATTATGCCTTTTTAAGTAAAGGCCTTTTTCTAATACTTCAACGTTTTTGGGAAGTTAGGTTTTTGAATATGTCCAGTGTCTGTAATATTTAAAAAAAAATTTCTTTCTTTTCTTTTCTTTTTCCCTCCCTTCCTTCCTTTATCTCTCTTATCTCCCACCTTTTTTCCGTGATGCTTAACCTTACGTCGATTTAACACGGCTGTCTGTTAATTTTTAGTTACAATTCTCTTTCCTTCTTTTGCGAACCCAGATGATGTCAATTTTTTCTTTTCTTGTTTATTTGATTTGATTTTATCTTTTTCTTTTTCTTTTCCTTTATTTTTCCTTTTTCTTTTCTTTTTTAATTTCTTTGCAAATCTATTTAAAAAGGAAAAGTAGACTAATTTTTTTCCAGTTTCTGAAAGGATTTTTCTGTTGCTGAGGTGATGTGTTATCCCCGTGGGGATCTTCATATCGAAATGGCCATTCAACATCTTTGAATTAATCCTTTTTTAATATATATATATATATATATATATATATATATATATATATATATATGCACGTGTGTGTGTGTGTATGCGTGCGTGTGTATTTAATCATTTCAAAGTGATAAAATCCACTACGATGCAATAGATTACTGGGTGTGAAAAATATGTTGAAAAAAATTATTAATGATAAAAATAATAAAAGAATCAGAATTAAGAAAATAGTCTGCAGCGATTCATATTGGATTTAAATTTTGGAAGGTCAAAGTTGACTAGAAATGAAGAAGTTGGAAGAAAATTCAACAAGCGAGAACGTACGCCTACATTTATCCGAGATGTCAGGTGGTGGCTAATAATATTGCTGTTTCTTCTTGGTATTTTATCAAGAATTTTCTAAATACCAAACAGAAGCACCTGACCAGATGTGGGCGCAATGGTCAATGCATGCAGAAATGGTAGATTATAAATTATAAAATATAAATTGTAAAAGAGGGATACTAAAATCAGACAGGCGCAGAAATTTAAATACATGGGAAGTGTTTTAATAGAGGATGGAGAGTGCGACACGGAGATCCGAAGGCGTATTGGCATGACCATGGATGCATTCCAGAAACTGAGTAAAGTATTAAGACACTGGAAAATGTTGCTGGAGACAAGGAAGAGGCTACTGGATTGTTATGTGATGTAATATGCTAGAAAATTTCATCAAAGATACAAAAAAGACTTGAAGCAACCGAAATGTGGTTCTACAGAAGGACGCTGAGGATAACATGGACAGAACACGTGAACAACGACGAGATTATGGAGAGGATAGACACGAGAAGTAACTGATAGTTAACATCAGGAAATGACAACTGATGTTTTTTTTGGACATGTATGTAAGTTGTGGTGTAGTGGATATCGACTCGGGACGACAAATCGGGGAGGCGAGTTCGAATTCCAGTTGAATTCCTTGCATTCACTCATGCACAAATACCATTGGGAAAGGTATTAATACGTCTCTTCCTTGCAGTTATGGGTTAAATAACAGGACAGATTGGGTTCTATAGCCTTGGTCGGCAACCAGTCTACCGCAGAAAGCAATGGCAACCTACTGCGGCATAACCTCCTGCCCAATCAGTTAGGTCTCGAAAGAGACACGATTGCCCAAAGCGTGTATCACGTATGGTACTTAACTGACTGACTGAATAAGGAAAGAGGATGTGCGTTGTGGTGCAGTGGATATCGACTCGGGACGACAAATCGGGGAGCCGAGTTCGAATTCCAGTTGAATTCCTTGCATTCACTCATGCACAAATACCATTGGGAAAGGTATTAATACGTCTCTTCCTTGCAGTTATGGGTTAAATAACAGGACAGATTGGGTTCTATAGCCTTGGTCGGCAACCAGTCTACCGCAGAAAGCAATGGCAACCTACTGCGGCATAACCTCCTGCCCAATCAGTTAGGTCTCGAAAGAGACACGATTGCCCAAAGCGTGTATCACGTATGGCACTTAACTGACTGACTGAATAAGGAAAGAGGATGTACGTTGTGGTGCAGTGGATATCGTCTCGAGACGACAAATCGGGGAGCCGAGTTCGAATTCCAGTTGAATTCCTTGCATTCACGCATGCACAAATACCATTGGGAAAGGTATTAATCCGTCTCTTCCTTTCAGTTATGGGTTAGATAAGAGGACAGAGTGGGTTCTATAGCCATGGTCGGCAACCAGTCTACCACAGGAAGCAATGGCAACCTACTGCGGCATAACCTCCTGCCCAATCAGTTAGGTCTCGAAAGAGACACGATTGCCCAAAGCGTGTATCACGTATGGCACTTAACTGGCTGACTGAATAAGGAAAGAGGATGTACGTTGTGGTGCAGTGGATATCGTCTCGAGACGACAAATCGGGGAGCCGAGTTCGAATTCCAGTTGAATTCCTTGCATTCACTCATGCACAAATACCATTGGGAAAGGTATTAATCCGTCTCTTCCTTTCAGTTATGGATTAAATAACAGGACAGATTGGGTTCTATAGCCATGGTCGGCAACCAGTCTACCACAGAAAGCAATGGCAACCTACTGCGGCATAACCTCCTGCCCAATCAGTTAGGTCTCGAAAGAGACACGATTGCCCAAAGCGTGTATCACGTATGGCACTTAACTGACTGACTGAATAAGGAAAGAGGATGTGCGTTGTGGTGCAGTGGATATCGTCTCGAGACGACAAATCGGGGAGCCGAGTTCGAATTCCAGTTGAATTCCTTGCATTCACTCATGCACAAATACCATTGGGAAAGGTATTAATCCGTCTCTTCCTTTCAGTTATGGATTAAATAACAGGACAGATTGTGTTCTATAGCCATGGTCGGCAACCAGTCTACCACAGAAAGCAATGGCAACCTACTGCGGCATAACCTCCTGCCCAATCAGTTAGGTCTCGAAAGAGACACGATTGCCCAAAGCGTGTATCACGTATGGTACTTAACTGACTGACTGAATAAGGAAAGATGATGTGCGTTGTGGTGCAGTGGATATCGTCTCGAGACGACAAATCGGGGAGCCGAGTTCGAATTCCAGTTGAATTCCTTGCATTCACTCATGCACAAATACCATTGGGAAAGGTATTAATCCGTCTCTTCCTTTCAGTTATGGATTAAATAACAGGACAGATTGTGTTCTATAGCCATGGTCGGCAACCAGTCTACCACAGAAAGCAATGGCAACCTACTGCGGCATAACCTCCTGCCCAATCAGTTAGGTCTCGAAAGAGACACGATTGCCCAAAGCGTGTATCACGTATGGCACTTAACTGACTGACTGAATATGGAAAGTGGATGTGCGTTGTGGTGTAGTGGATATCGACTCGGGACGACAAATCGGGGAGCCGAGTTCGAATTCCAGTTGAATTCCTTGCATTCACTCATGCACAAATACCATTGGGAAAGGTATTAATACGTCTCTTCCTTTCAGTTATGGGTTAGATAACAGGACAGATTGGGTTCTATAGCCATGGTCGGCAACCAGTCTACCACAGAAAGCAATGGCAACCTACTGCGGCATGACCTCCTGCCCAATCAGTTAGGTCTCGAAAGAGACACGATTGCCCAAAGCGTGTATCACGTATGGCACTTAACTGACTGACTGAATAAGGAAAGAGGATGTGCGTTGTGGTGCAGTGGATATCGTCTCGAGACGACAAATCGGGGAGCCGAGTTCGAATTCCAGTTGAATTCCTTGCATTCACTCATGCACAAATACCATTGGGAAAGGTATTAATCCGTCTCTTCCTTTCTGTTATGGATTAAATAACAGGACAGATTGGGTTCTATAACCATGGTCGGCAACCAGTCTACCACAGAAAGCAATGGCAACATACTGCGGCATGACCTCCTGCCCAATCAGTTAGGTCTCGAAAGAGACACGATTGCCCAAAGCGTGTATCACGTATGGTACTTAACTGACTGACTGAATAAGGAAAGAGGATGTGCGTTGTGGTGTAGTGGATATCGACTCGGGACGACAAATCGGGGAGCCGAGTTCGAATTCCAGTTGAATTCCTTGCATTCACTCATGCACAAATACCATTGGGAAAGGTATTAATCCGTCTCTTCCTTTCAGTTATGGGTTAGATAACAGGACAGAGTGGGTTCTATAGCCATGGTCGGCAACCAGTCTACCACATGAAGTAATGGCAACCTACTGCGGCATAACCTCCTGCCCAATCAGTTAGGTCTCGAAAGAGACACGATTGCCCAAAGCGTGTATCACGTATGGTACTTAACTGACTGACTGAATAAGGAAAGAGGATGTACGTTGTAGTGTAGTGGATATCGACTCGGGACGACAAATCGGGGAGGCGAGTTCGAATTCCAGTTGAATTCCTTGCATTCACTCATGCACAAATACCATTGGGAAAGGTATTAATACGTCTCTTCCTTGCAGTTATGGGTTAAATAACAGGACAGATTGGGTTCTATAGCCTTGGTCGGCAACCAGTCTACCACAGAAAGCAATGGCAACCTACTGCGGCATAACCTCCTGCCCAATCAGTTAGGTCTCGAAAGAGACACGATTGCCCAAAGCGTGTATCACGTATGGCACTTAACTGACTGACTGAATAAGGAAAGAGGATGTACGTTGTGGTGCAGTGGATATCGTCTCGAGACGACAAATCGGGGAGCCGAGTTCGAATTCCAGTTGAATTCCTTGCATTCACTCATGCACAAATACCATTGGGAAAGGTATTAATCCGTCTCTTCCTTTCAGTTATGGATTAAATAACAGGACAGATTGGGTTCTATAGCCATGGTCGGCAACCAGTCTACCACAGAAAGCAATGGCAACCTACTGCGGCATAACCTCCTGCCCAATCAGTTAGGTCTCGAAAGAGACACGATTGCCCAAAGCGTGTATCACGTATGGTACTTAACTGACTGACTGAATATGGAAAGTGGATGTGCGTTGTGGTGTAGTGGATATCGACTCGGGACGACAAATCGGGGAGCCGAGTTCGAATTCCAGTTGAATTCCTTGCATTCACTCATGCACAAATACCATTGGGAAAGGTATTAATACGTCTCTTCCTTTCAGTTATGGGTTAGATAACAGGACAGATTGGGTTCTATAGCCATGGTCGGCAACCAGTCTACCACAGAAAGCAATGGCAACCTACTGCGGCATGACCTCCTGCCCAATCAGTTAGGTCTCGAAAGAGACACGATTGCCCAAAGCGTGTATCACGTATGGTACTTAACTGACTGACTGAATAAGGAAAGAGGATGTGCGTTGTGGTGCAGTGGATATCGTCTCGAGACGACAAATCGGGGAGCCGAGTTCGAATTCCAGTTGAATTCCTTGCATTCACTCATGCACAAATACCATTGGGAAAGGTATTAATCCGTCTCTTCCTTTCTGTTATGGATTAAATAACAGGACAGATTGGGTTCTATAGCCATGGTCGGCAACCAGTCTACCACAGAAAGCAATGGCAACCTACTGCGGCATAACCTCCTGCCCAATCAGTTAGGTCTCGAAAGAGACACGATTGCCCAAAGCGTGTATCACGTATGGTACTTAACTGACTGACTGAATAAGGAAAGAGGATGTACGTTGTAGTGTAGTGGATATCAACTCGAGACGACAAATCGGGGAGCCGAGTTCGAATTCCAGTTGAATTCCTTGCATTCACTCATGCACAAATAACATTGGGAAAGGTATTAATCCGTCTCTTCGCTCCAGTTACGGATTAAATAATATGACAGACTGGGTTCTATAGCAAACAGTGTACCGTAGAAAGCAATGGCAACCTACTGCGGGATTATTTTCTGCTCAGTCATGTCTCTTTCGAGAGATGATCGCCCAAAGCGTGTATCGCGTATGCCACTTAATTGACTGACTGAATGAGGAAAGAAGGCTTGGTGTATCTGCCTTAACCTTGGTATTGAACTCAACAGTATGAAAAATGTAAATAAAGGAGTTCTATCCGAAATTCCTAAAGAAGGGCAGAGCGTAGAACGGTCGAAACTTCGAAAACACGGCAATAAAGATGAGGACAACAGTTCGGACAATGTAAATGATGCCAGAAGTATAAAGAAAACTCAATTAATTTATAAACTAAGGCATTCAAATTAAATTATAGTCCATTCAATTTAAAACACTACAATGTTTTTGTTATCGATATAAAATGGTATCATATTCATTTTCTTAATTAAATTCGTAATTGCAAAAGAAAAGAAGAGTTCCGATGTAACACCAAGAGAGGCAAACATATACTATCAAATTATGTGGTACTAATGTAATAATTGCATAATAATGGCGGGATCAGCTGGGTGTAGTTTATTATGAAACCGACCGAAACCATCATGAGACATCGCTATCGACTACAATTAATGCATTTGTGCCGAGTATTAAAGAAAAAAGAAAAAGAAAAAAGACCGCTATGACGAAGTGATTTTGCCGCATGACAACTGTAGGCCACATGTTGCAAAACGGGTAAAAACCTACTTGGTAACGCTAAAATGAAAAGACCCATCCCACCCGTTGTATTTAACCAGACATTGCCCTGTCCGATTATCACTCGTTCCGATCGATGGCGCATGGCCTGGCTGAGCAGCACTTTCATTCTCACAAAGATGCTAACAAAATGGGTTGACTCATTGTTAGCCTCAAAAGACGTGTTGTCTTTTTCGATGTGCGATTCAAATGCTGTCAGAAAGATGGAAATAAGTAGTGGTTAAGGATGGACAATATTTTCAGTGATATGTTTCTTACTAATTTTTGTAAATAAAACATTACTTTTCATGAAAAATAAGCAAAAAATTATAACTATTAGGGAATTTTAAATTCATTCTTTAGATTGAAGTTTTTAAATTGGATGTTTTTTTAATTTTATTCAAATGCACTTCTATTTTGAATGCAGTAACATTTAATGTGTGTTGTGAGGCAGTTTATATCGGTTCGAAACGAGAAATTGAAGAGTCGAGTTCAAATTCCAGTTGTATTCCCTTACACGCAAATATCCATGGGAAAGGTATTAATCCGTTTCTTCTCTCTCCAGTTATGGGTTAAATAGCAGGATAAGTTGTGTTCTGCAGACTTGGTTGGCAACATTCTACCCCGGAATGTAATGGTAAGCTACTGCGGAAAATCTTCAGCCCAGTCTGTCATGTCTCTTTTGAGACATGATCGCCGAAGCGTATATCACGTATGGTACATAAGTGACTGAATATTTAATTTAAATGCTTTATAAACTGAATGTTGTAGTACTTTACCAAAAATAGTAGAAGAGTCATAGGCCGATAAATGAATCAGACGGTTTGCCCGAGTTTTTAGAGATGTTATATACCACTGTCGTGTTTGATATAAACTGCTGCTGCCTTTACTGCTGGAACAACAAACGCCTTGACAGATAAGCGATAAAAACCAACACGTAAATATAAAAATAATAACTTATATTTTTATTCTCTTTGGTACCCGTTGCGTGTAGAGGAGTGGTCAGAGTTAGGCACGTACATACAAGGGCAGTCATTGCTGGGTTTGTCTTCTTTTCTCAATCCAATCTCGTATTCATCCTCTGTCTTCCGATCTCTTGTTTTGTCTTTTTCCTCTATATTCAGGTCGAATTTCGTTTGAACACGTCAGTTTTCAGGCCGCATATTGTTTATGATGAAAAATTTCGAGGTTTATATTCTCTGACCTTGGCTACGCTGTTTATCAAAACACAATCACATTCATTCAATATTTGTTTTGCTATAAATACATTTCTGTTTCCATATCTTTCTGGCTTGGAAAACAGCTGTCTCAACATGATTTTGCCCATTTTTTCAGCATGTCCTGCTAGAGATTCAGCAGATTCCGTGGGCAAACAATGACCAAAGCTGTCTCCTATTTCAAATGCATTTGAAGTATTTAAATCCAAGAATTGCAGAAGAAGAATTCATCGTAATTCTGCATAAAATCCTTCATCAAAATTATATTTCATGAGTAGAGGTAAAACAGTTTCAAAGATACAAAATAAGACTTGTAGGTTTGTGGTGAATATGAAATAAAAATAACTCAATTTTCTTTATTGTTTTAAAATTCGCAAGCCTGTGCAAAACTTTTATTTAGCTAATAGAAAAAGAGATCGGCTCCAATATTGATATACAATCCAGGTAAATAGAGACGAACTCAAGAGAACTCAATGTTAAATTCATTTATTTAATTTAAAAGAGTAATATAATTTATAAAAGATTTTAGATTATTACAATGGGTAATGCATATTTCACCGCGTCCTGATGTTATTATCGCGGCTCGTCAGACCCAAATGATACAACAGTTGGTCCTCAAAATATCCCCCACCAAAAAAATTTCTTTTCTTTTATTTTATTTTGCATAAACGCTCACATGTAACGGTTATCTACGAAAATTTCTCGCTCATTCGAAAAGAACCCCAAAGAAAGAGGAAAGCAAGGATAAAGAAAAGATAGACGATTGATTAATGTAAAGAAGAGAAAAAAAGAGAAAAAAGAAAAAAAGGGGGAAACAGAAAAACTGAATGAAAAGCAAGAAGAGAAAAAAAAAAGGACAAAGAGATACAATAAAAGGAAATACAGTATCACAAGAAATAAATGTTGACTCCATTTATTGTAATAGCAGTGTCTCAAGCCACCTAACTGTTCTCTTAGAAAAACATGGGTAAATTTAACTATGAAATTTAATTTCAAATATACTAGGATATATATATATATATATATATATATATATATATATATATATATATATATATATTTTAATCATTTCACCCCGAGCAAGGCAGAAATGCCACTGATGAGCGGGGGGCTACATAGCTGTAAAAAGATTCATTAGAAAAGAGTGAGGAGTACAAACTAGTTAGAAAGAAACAATAGAAAGCTGAGAATGAAGGTGCGATGAGAGATACATAGGTGGAGAGAAAGGGAAGGATACACGGGGGTGGGGAGAGAGCTAGAGTCCAGTGGTTAATAGATGAGTATTGACATTGCATTTAAATTTCTGGAGGTTGTAGCCGTCAGGAAAGCAAGAATATGGGAGCGAGTTACGGTACAAAAAAAATGTACATCATAATTTAAATAAATAATTTAAAAAATCACACACACACACACACACACACACACACACACACATATATATATATATATATATATATAAATTCAGGTAAATTTTAGAAGGAAAATAGCCATTTTCAGCAAGTCATTTTAAGACATGCTTTGTCAACCAAGAATGAGGAAAGATCTTATAGTCTAGTCAAGGAAATAAAGGAAGCTGTTGGAGGATTTTGGTTTTTATAGGGTTAAGCTAGAGGAATCTTAGTAGTAATTTCGTCTATTGTAGCGGGATGTATGTAGCTTGACCATTGGGTTAGTAGTGATAGGTAGGGGAGAAAGGTAATTGCTTAGCCAAATTTAAAAAAAACCCTTATTGTGACTAAATGGAAGAATAAGATAATTAACGCAATTTAAATTTATTTCTATGACGACAAATATTAATGATCTCTGTACGTTTATTCAGAAGTACATTCTGATATTGAAATTTCAAAATCTTTATTTTTTCTGTTATATATAAATATATAAAACACGTGTGTTTTCTCGTCATTATCCAAACATACATCAGGTCTTTGAACTTTTATGTCTCATAAATCTTGGCAGGAATTAACTTTATTTAAATTTTCTTCGAGACGTATTTGAAAATTTAAACATTAATTAATGTAGAAAATATGAAAATACTTTAGGGAAGAAGATGTTCGAAAGATGATGCTTATGTATAAACACTTCCGGTCCCAGTAGGGAATGCTGAGAGTAAAAACAAAACGAGCGGGATTTTGAAATAGAACAGTTGCTGATTTTAGCCCGTCTCACCTCTTACGTAATATCTGTGTTGTTTTAACAGCGAGTTTCACAGTTTTATCTTCCAGCAATAACCCAGTAGAACATTGACACAACAGAATAATGCACGCCCACATATTACCCGTGTTACTCAGCATGCTCTAATAGAAATTCAGCAAATTCCGTGGCCAGCACAATGACCAAAGCTTTCTCTTATTTTTAACTAGCAGTATAACCCGGCGTTGCTCGGATGTAATGAAAGCTTAAAAACTAAACCATGGTCCTGGAGCTCGGACTCTTTGGACGTTGGCCAATCCTGGTATCGATATCAAATAAGTTTTTTCGTCGTAAATTGAATGTTGAAGGCTAAATAAATCCTCTGCGTAAATGGTATCCTGGTTGAGACTAACAACGACAATTATAGCTACTTAGAGCCAAACCCGAAGCAAAAACTAAAATAAAAGGGCTGAAAACATACAGGCAGATAAACAGACACACACACACATCTTGCCTTATATATGTATATATTATAGATTTTCTGCACTATTGTAAGAACTTCAACCTTGAAACTTCTGAATATCATTTCTTTTTTTTCGATTATCGATTTTCGATATTTATCGGGGGTACCTCGACACAAAACCTAACTAAGAACACTCGCAGACGCTTATACTACAACTGTGTAAATTTTCAAGGAAATCGGTTTCGGAGTCTATAGGTAACACACACACACACACACACACACACACACACACACACAGAGACAAAGTTCCATTTATAAAATAGTTTAGATATATCTTAAATTATTTAAATCCAAGTATTAGAGATGAGGAATTCATCTGATTTCTGGAACGTCTTTCATCAGAAATATATTTTTAAGTAGAGGCATAAAACAGTTTTCAATGAAAATTAGATTCAAAATATCACTTGTTGGTATTTGAAATTGTTTATCTCATCCATCTTGACAGACATTATGTTTATTTAAGCCTTCTGCCAGTCGTATTCATATTTGAAAATAAATTTCTTTGTTCTAAGAAAAAGTCATCAGTATTTTCTCCGTACAAATATTATCGATAATTTAATTAGCTCGTTTAACGTTTGACTTTACTTGGTATTTTAAATATTGGCGTCTGGTATAGTTCTTCAAATTTCTCGTCTTGTTGCATTCGTTTAATTAAAATTACATTCTGACTTTGTAATTATTACGAATTACTATTTTCTTAGGTCCAATTTCATTTTGAAAGTTGAATGCAAAAAGTACAAGATACAACACATTGGAATCGTACACACACACACACACACACACACATAGTTTTAGTGCAAAGAAATTATCACTTTAACTGAGCAGGTTCGTACCGACTTCGAAGTTTCGTGAGGACACCGTTATGTTTCCCTCACTGCCCCAATGAATGAGGAGAACATAAAAGTGTTCGAAACACCGAAACTTTAAAGTTGGCATGAACCTGCTCAGTTCTTCCTTTTCTTCATGTGCAGCGTCCCTTCAGGATGTCGGCGATCATGGACTTCCACTTGGATCTGTCTTTTGTCTATCAGCCTTGTGAGTAATAAATTCTCCAGGCCCTTTTTCCTCATCACGTGTCCCAGAAACCTCATCTGTCTCTTTTTGATGTTAAGTATGAGTCTTCTCGTTTGCATCCTCTTCAACATTTCATCGTTGGTCACCTGCTCAGTCCATGGTATCCTCAGCATCCTTTCTGCTACCTCAAGCTTCTCCTTCATCCTTGATGAGATCGTCTAACATGTATTTCCTAAGGAAGGACAGATATCACATAGCAATCCAGCACTCTTTTCAATGAGATTTTTCTCTCAGTAATCTGGTTAGCTTTTGAAACGTGTCCTTGGCCATACCAATACGCCTTCGGATCTCAATGTCAGTGTGTGCCCGGATTGCAATACTCCGGTCAATGTGTGCCCGGATTGTGATGCGCCAGTCAATGTGTGCATGGCTTTTGAAGAGCCGGTCAATGTGTGCAGGGGGATTGTGATGCGCCGGTCAATATGTGCCTGGCTTGTGATGCGCGCGGTCAGTGTGTGCTCGGATTGCGATACTCCGGTTAATGTGCACACGGATTGTGACGCGCTGGTCAATGTGTGCACTGATTGTGATGCGCCAGTCAATGTGTGCATGGCTTTTGAAGAGCCGGTCAATGTGTGCCTGGCTTGTGATGCGCGCGGTCAGTGTGTGCTCGGATTGCGATACTCCGGTTAATGTGCACACGGATTGTGACGCGCCGGTCAATGTGTGCACTGATTGTGATGCGCCAGTCAATGTGTTCACGGATTGTGATGCGAAGTACACAAATGTATGCAAAATGTGAAACATTTAAACATTTATAGAAACTTTAAGAAATATTTTCTTTTATTTTAATAACTTCGTGGGTTTCTATCTCGTTTTTGTTTTTATTAAATTTGTAAAATCTGCTTATTTTTTCATAACCCTTTATATACCCGTCTATTTACTTTTCTTTCAATCTGTAAGAATTATTTTCCCCGGATATAAGATAACATTTTAACTTCTATCACTGCATATAATATTGATTCGCACTTATTAATCAAATGGACAACTTATTTCGTTTCCTTTGCAAGAAACCAGAAGAATCGACCTCCAACTGAAATGTGAATTCTTCATGAAGGTTATTAACCGTTTTCCTTGTTCTCAAAGACACGTGCATATTGTAACCTGCGGTGAAAGTTAGATAAAAGTTTTCACTTATCGCTCAACCCTGGGCCTGAGGGGTGACTCGTCTGGGCCGCAACAGTTCGCTTCTTGCCCATAACAGCTGAACAAACAGTCGATTCACGAATGCTCATTAAATCTTTCATTTCACACCTAACTGGACATTTGCCGCCATATTTAAAGATGGCTGCTTCCCAAAATGTGAATGGAGACATCGTTTGCAAGAGCAACTCCGGGTTTTGAACATCTAGGATTGGCTCGAAGCAGTAGTCTTCAAATATAAGTTTGTCACAACTAGATAGGGTACGATGCGAGGTCGGTTTTTAATCGAGAATATTCGCCAAGGAATTGCATATTTAATGAAATTATCTCAGTCTGTTCATATCTATCTATCTATCTATCTATCTATCTATCTATCTATCTATCTCAGTCATGTTTATCTATCTATCTATCTATCTATCTATCTATCTATCTATCTATCTATCTATCTATCTATCTATCTAACGCAGTCTGTTATCTATCTATCTATCTATCTATCTATAAAAAATTTTTCATCTGACGCTTTTCGTCGTTTTGGACTGATGTTTGCAGCGATGTGTATGTATGTATGTATGTATGTATGTATGTATGTATCTTTCTCACTCTGTTCACATGTATGTCGAGTGTGCGATGGGGAAATATTTGACATTTCATAATTTTAATTTGGAGCATATGCGTTATTTGTTTTTTTTATTTCATTTTGTCGACTGCACAGTATAATAAGGTCATTTGGGAATCGTCTGTTAGAAAAGAAAGCATTTCACTCTGCCAGAAATTTGGAAACGGTATACTGTTTTGTTTGGTATTCGCACCGGAATCTTTAATACGAATATTTCACAGTGATTCGGAAGAGTTGGACGATCTATTCAGTCAACGCCATGGTGTTTGAAGTGACTACTAGTGATCACAACAGTATGCGTTTTCCTTTTTCCACAGGGCTTCAGACTCTTTGAGGAAGTAGTGCTGACCTTGGTCCAGCAGGTGGCTGTTGGATGACCTTATGTCTGGCAACAGGGCTCTGCACCAAGCAGGAAAACCCAGTCAATACTGTCAGACAATTTCTGCGACCACATCACCCCTTACATTTGGCCATCTAACTTCCCAGACTGTAACCCCTTTTTTTATTGTTGTGTGGGACTCAGTTGAGCGAGAGACCAACAAAACACCTGACACCAAAGATGAGCTGAAAGCATATCTATCTATCTATCTATCTATCTATCTATCTATCTATCTATCTATCTATCTATCCCAGTCTGTTTCTTTCTATCTATCTATCTATCTATCTATCTATCTATCTATCTATCTATCTATCAGTCTATCTATCTATCTATCTATCTATCTATCTATCTATCTATCTATCTATCTATCTATCTATCTATCCCAGTCTGTTTCTATCTATCTATCTATCTATCTATCTATCTATCTATCTATCTATCTATCTATCTATCCCAGTCTGTCTATCTATCTATCTATCTATCTATCTATCTATCTATCTATCTATCTATCTATCTATCTATCTATCCCAGTCTGTTTCTATCTATCTATCTATCTATCTATCTATCTATCTATCTATCTATCTATCTATCTATCTATGCCTATTCGAGCACAGTATCTCCCTACACTTTTTGATATATTTTGAAATCAATTTTGTCTATTTTCGGTGATCTTATTAAGCGTCCATTTTGTGCAATTTTGTCAAGCCGCTTAAAAAAAGAAGATCGTCTTTAAATGATTTATATTCCTTATAGATCTTGTGCAGACAAGTTCTGCACATTTTGAAACCTTTCACCCCTTGACAATCTTCAATCAAATGAGAAATTAATATTTCATATATGTTTTTATAACCCAAACTACTACTTTTTCTTCCTTTTCTTCTTCTTCTTCCTTTTCTTCTTCTTCTTCTTCTTTTTCTTTTTCTTCTCCTCCTTCTTCTTCCTTTTCTTCTTCTTCTTCTTTTTCTTCTCCTTCTTCTTCTTCCTTTTCTTCTTCTTCTTCATTCTTCTTCTTCTTCTTCTTCTTCTTCTTCTTCTTCTTCTTCTTCTTCTTCTTCTTCTTCTTCTTCTTCTTCTTCTTCTTCTTCTTCTTCTTCTTCTTCTTCTTCTTCTTCTTCTTCTTCTTCTTCTTCTTCTTCTTCTTCATTCTCTTCATATCGTTCAAATGATCTTTTTTCGTATTTTACTTTTTCTTATTTCCTTCTCCTACTCCTTGTTATCATCCTTCATTCTCCCCCAGGCCTAATATTTTTCCCCTTCCCTCCTACTTTTCCTCCCATACTCTTTCATCCACGTCCTCTTTCTTCTTTTTTCTCGTCCTCCTCTTTTTTCTTCTTCTAATTGCCCTCCTTCTGGTTGTTTGTGTCTTTTCTTTTTCTGATTTAATTTCATATTTTCTTTCTTTCATTCTTTTTCTGATTTTTATCAATTTTCTTTTTTCTTCCCTTTCATCTTTCTTCTTTTTCTCTTTCATCTTGCTTTACCACAAGTGTTGCTTTAACTTCATCTATTTAATGTTATAACCCAAACCCTTCACTCTCCTCCTCCTTCTTCTTTATAACATCCATTCTCCACCTTTATTCAATTCGTTCGTATTCCTCTTTCAGTTAACAATTTCCTCCTCCATCTTCCCCGTCGTTTTTCACTTTTTCTTCTTCGAATTTTCTTTCTTTCTTATATGTTCCTATTTTTTTTGGTTTTTAATTTCATCTTTCTTTCTTTCTTTCTTTCTTTCTTTTATCGCACTCTTTTTTCTCTTCCATTATCTTTTCCCTTACATTTTTCTTTGGCTTCTAGTTCCGTTTTCTTTTCATCTTCTTTGATATTTCGTATTTTTTCGCTTGCATTTATTTATCCCCCTTCTTGTTTTCTCTTTCTCTTTCATCTCTTTCATTTCTTTCCTTTCTTGTCTTTCTCTTTCATCTACTTTCGTTTCTTTATGTTTTATTTCTCTTTCTCTTTCATCTACTTTCATTTCTTTCTTTTCTTGTTTCTCTTTCTCTTTCATCTACTTTCATTTCTTTCTTTTCTTGTTTCTCTTTCTCTTTCATCTACTTTCATTTCTTTATCTTCTTGTTTCTCTTTCTCTTTCATCTACTTTCTTTTCTTTCCTTTCTTGTTTCTCTTTCTCTTTCATCTACTTTCATTTCTTTTTCTTCTTGTTTCTCTTTCTCTTTCATCTACTTCCTTTTCTTTCCTTTCTTGTTTCTCTTTCTCTTTCATCTACTTTCATTTCTTTCATTTTTATTTCTCTTTCTCTTTCATCTGCTTTCATTTCTTTCTTTTCTTTTTTTCTCTTTCTCTTCCATCTACTTTCATTTCTTTTTCTTTTTGTTTTCTTTTCTTGTTTCTCTTTCTCTTTCATCTACTTTCATTTCTTTTTCTTCTTGTTTCTCTTTCTCTTCCATCTACTTTCATTTCTTTTTCTTTTTGTTTTCTTTTCTTGTTTCTCTTTCTCTTTCATCTACTTTCATTTCTTTTTCTTCTTGTTTCTCTTTCTCTTTCATCTACTTTCTTTTCTTTTTCTTCTTGTTTCTCTTTCTCTTTCATCTACTTTCATTTCTTTTTCTTCTTGTTTCTCTTTCTCTTTCATCTACTTTCTTTTCTTTCCTTTCTTGTTTCTCTTTCTCTTTCATCTACTTTCATTTCTTTTTCTTCTTGTTTCTCTTTCTCTTTCATCTACTTCCTTTTCTTTCCTTTCTTGTTTCTCTTTCACTTTCATCTACTTTCATTTCTTTCATTTTTATTTCACTTTCTCTTTCATCTACTTTCATTTCTTTCTTTTCTTGTTTCTCTTTCTCTTCCATCTACTTTCATTTCTTTTTCTTTTTGTTTTCTTTTCTTGTTTCTCTTTCTCTTTCATCTACTTTCATTTCTTTCTTTTCTTGTTTCTCTTTCTCTTTCATCTACTTTCATTTCTTTTTCTTCTTGTTTCTCTTTCTCTTTCATCTACTTTCATTTCTTTTTCTTCTTGTTTCTCTTTCTCTTTCATCTACTTCCTTTTCTTTCATTTCTTGTTTCTCTTTCACTTTCATCTACTTTCATTTCTTTCATTTTTATTTCTCTTTCTCTTTCATCTGCTTTCATTTCTTTCTTTTCTTGTTTCTCTTTCTCTTCCATCTACTTTCATTTCTTTTTCTTTTTTGTTTTCTTTTCTTGTTTCTCTTTCTCTTTCATCTACTTTTATTTCTTTCTTTACTTTCTCTTTCTCTTTCATCTACTTTCATTTCTTTCCTTTCTTGTCTTTCTCTTTCATCTACTTTCGTTTCTTTATTTTTTATTTCTCTTTCTCTTTCATCTACTTTCATTTGTTTCTTTTCTTGTTTCTCTTTCTCTTTCATCTACTCTCATTTCTTTACCTTCTTGTTAGTAGTAAAATGAAAACCATTTAAGTATTTTCCCCATGTCTTCACATAATATTAGCTTTCCTATTTTAAAACAATGGCGACAATTAAAAAAAAGTCTTGAGTCATAAGACAAATATCTTTTAAAATTATAGTCTACACTTTTCCCGCCACAAGCAAAACGTTCCAAATTAAAAAAAATAAATAGATAAAGAAAACAAAGAAAAAGATGATCTAATGTCATTATAACTTTATTAGTTTCGAAAAAACTGATGATTGAGCAGACACAGAATGAGGAGTCTGGGTTGAGAGGTAAAAAGAGATAGACAGGAAGGCAAAAGCCTATAAAGAAATAAAGCGGTGGAGAGAATAAGGGAAAGAGAGAGGAGGAGCTTTTTAGAGATGACATACGGGATAGTTTCAGGGAAGTTTAGTTGATGACAAAAGAAAAATTAGAAACCAGTGCATACATTTTGAAAGGCTTCTCTACGATACTTTCAGGGAAGCTGAAAAGTCCTCGACAAGATATTCTACTTAATATCTGAATGAATTGAAAAGAAATCTGATATTTTAAATCCCTTCATTGTCAAGCCAAACATTTATGGACATCAATGTATTTTTATAGTAAGAATCATTGTCGAATGTAGTTTTATAATAAAAATCATGACCAATGCGTTTAGTTACATAGTAAAAATTATTTCCTATGCATTTTTATAAAATAATTTCCAATGCGTTTACATAGTAAAAATCATTGTCTATTGCATTTATTATAATAAAAAATAATTTCCAGTGCATTTTTATAATAAAAATTATATCCAATGCATTTTCATAATAAAAATCATTTCCTATGCATTTTCATAATAGAAATCATTTTTATATACATTTTCATAATAAAAATCATTTTCAATGAATTTTCATAGTAAAAATCATTTCCAATACATTTTCATAGTAAAAATCATTTCCAATGCATTTTCATAGTAAAAATCATTTCCAATGCGTTTTCATCATAAAAATCATTTCCAATGCATTTTCATAATAAAAATCATTTCCAATGCATTTTCATAATAAAAATCATTTCCAATGCATTTTCATAGTAAAAATCATTTCCAATGCATTTTCATAGTAAAAATCATTTCCAATGCATTTTCATAGTAAAAATCATTTCCAATGCGTTTTCATCATAAAAATCATTTCCAATGCATTTTCATAGTAAAAATCATTCCCAATGCATTTTCATAGTAAAAATCATTATATATTACGTTTTTATATAAAAAACCATTCGTCAACACATGAAAAAAAATTAATTTTCAATGGAGTTTAGCTAAGCACTACTACAGATGTTTTGTAACATCTAGTGTACTTGATACCACAACTTAACATGCAAGACAATGTAAAATTCTTCACGTATTGTGAAGACATATATTTTCCTAACTGGTTTCTCGATTTTTCTGACCGGTATATATCAATAAATATACTGATTAATAATAAAAACAGAATATCTACTAAAACATGATTATCCATTAAAAACAATGTTTAAACAAATGAATTAAAGATAAGACAAGTTAATACATTTCGTAACGAATTTCGTAAATAAATTGTTTTTGTTTAGATTACGATACAAAAAAACAGAGCAGATATAAATATTACGAAAAATCAGGAAACTGTGTGTTTATAAGGCTTAATTTGAGCTTTGTATAACTGCAAATCCTTCGTGGTCGAGCGATCAAAGATACGTTAGATTAGTTGGCGGTTTCCCCTTGGAAATACAGGTTCGAAACCTGTTCGAGAACGCATATTTTCCCTACACGATTTCTCGATTATTCCGCCCGGTAGATATAAATAAATATAGTTTAATTATAGAAAAACAGGGCGTCTACTCAAATAGGGTTATTCATTAAAAATAATATTAAAAATACGTCTAAATTAATTCATTTCGTAAAATTTCGTAAATGAAATTAATGTCTACCAGCCTAAAATATGAGCGTCTAACTAAAAAGAAAATTAAATCTACATTAATTCGTATGGTTTTGTCTTCGTTACTTTGTTAAGTGACAGCGAGAGATTTCCTCATAACCTCAGTTCTGATTTGGGTGGATGGTGGTATGAAGCTCAGAGAAGGCTGTTATATTCTTCAGTCACCGAAAGTAATTGAATAAGTTTTGCTCTTGGTGGTATATACAGAATATCTGGAAAACCGATTGAAGGGCAAGGGGTAATTAAGAAAGAACTTCTCGGCCCAAGAAATTGTTGAGAGCGAAATTATATGCGTCAATAATTCGGCCTTTATGTCGAGCAGAACGAGAATAAATAATCAAAAAGTGGCCGTTGAGTAGGTGCAGTAAAACTCATTATCCACTGTTCACAACTTCTAAGAACACCACGCGCAGTCCGGCATTTGAGAATAATAGCAAATAATATATGCGTTGTGGTGCATTGCATATCGGCTCGGAACAAGAAATCGGAGAGCCGAGTTCAAATTCCAGCTGAATTCATTGCATTCACTCTAGCGCAAATACCCTTGGGAGAGGTATTAATCCGTCTCTTCCTTCCAGTTATAGGTTAAATAACAGGACAGACTGGGTTCTATAGCCTTGGTCGGCAACCAGTCTACCACAGAAAGCAATGGCAACCTACAGCGGGATAATCTTCTGCCCAGTCAGTCATGTATCTTTTGAGACATGATCGCCCAAGCGTGTTTCACGTATGGCACTTAACTGACTGGCTGAATATAATAGTTGGAATCATGAATAAGGCATCTACTGGTCATAAAGTGGGGGATCTGTTTTCTATTGTTGTGAAGTAATAAACTGATCCCCCATTAATTACTACGTAATAATGTAATGCATCTCTTCTCCCTCTAGCTATGAGTCAAATAAAAGGTCAGATTGGGTTCTATAGCCTTGGCTGGCAACCAGTCTACCGCAGAAAGCAATGGCAAACTACTGCGGGATAATCTTCTGCCCACTCAGTCATGTCTCTTTCGAGACATGATCGCCCAACCGTGTATCACGTATGGCACTTAACTGACTGAATATATGCTAGTGATGTCGAAACTTTTTGAAAAGAAGACAGACATTCTATTTTAAAAATGAAATTTAAATAAGAAAATATATTTAAATTTGAGGGGTGATGAAAAGGCATTCAAGAGATACTCTTCACCAAAATCTGACAGAAAATACAAAAACTCTTTTACTTTTGTTTTGAATATTTTCTTCATAAAAGAACCATTCCCCCCCCACCAAAAAAAAAAAAAATTCACATCTGAAAATCATCCAAACGGATATTTATAGTAAAATAATGATTAATATAGTTTTTTATTCAAATACATTTCTATAGTATAATAATTTGCTCCCCCCACTCCAAAAAAAAAAAAAAATTCACACCTGAAAATCATCCAAACGAATATTTATAGTAAAATAATGATTAATATAGTTTTTTATTCAAATACATTTCTATAGTATAATAATTTGCATTGTATGTTTATAGCAAAATATTATCTAATACATTTTATAGCATAACAGTTTTAAATTGATTTTAAGAATGAAAGGAGTATTAATAAATTCTCATAATAAACTCATTTTCATTGCATTTTTGTAGTAAAAATCTTTCCAAATTTATAGTTGAAAAGATTTTATTATATTTTCAGTGAAATCATGACTAATATATATTTTAATGCAAAGAAATTTCTAATGCCTTTTCGTAAGAGAATTATTTTTAATGCATTTTTATAGTAAAATCCTTTTTTGTTATAAAACCAATTCTAATACATTTTATTCTCAGAAAAGTTTTCTTGCATTTCTATTAAAATAATTTCTAATACATTTTTATAGTAAAATGATTTTAATAAATTTTAAAAGTAAGATAATTTCCAAGCATTTTTATAGGAAAATCATTTCCAATATATTTTTATAGCGAAATCCGTTTTAATATATTTTAAAGTATGATAATTTTTAAACATTTTTAAAGGAAATTCATTTTCAATTACATGGAAAAATGCGCGCATGAAAAGTAATATTCTTAAGATGATATCAAACCTGGAAAGGAACAGGACAAGTTATTAAACCTGGAAAAGTAAAGGAGAATATAAATGTAAAGTAAAAAATAAGACATTTCTTACTTAAAATATTGCAGCTAAAAATATCTTAAATTTTATTTTTAGCTGCAATATTTTAAGTAAGAAATTTCTTTTTTTACTTCACTAGAATATATTCTCCTTTACTTTTCCAGATTTAATAACTTGTCCTGTTCTTTTCCAGGTTTAACATCTTGTCCTGTTCTTTTCCAGGTTTAACATCTTGTCCTGTTCTTTTCCAGGTTTAACATCTTGTCCTGTTCTTTTCCAGGTTTAACATCTTGTCCTGTTCTTTTCCAGGTTTAACATCTTGTCCTGTTCTTTTCCAGGTTTAATATAATCTTAAGAATATTACTTTTCATGCGCGAATTTTTCTATGTAATCCATAATTTTTTCCCAATTTTTTCCTATTAATTTGATATAAATATAATACTAAAAACCACATTCAAAAACATTTAAAAAATTATATGCAACTGATTGAAAAAAAGAAGAAAAATTTGATGATTTATAATTAATTCTGATAATCTATTCTGATAAAATGATAAGTGATAAGCAAAGTTTGATTGATAAAAATGATAAAAGATATCAGAATTTAAATGTTGAAAACTGCATGCAAAATATTAAAAAGAAAAAAGTTATAAAGAATAAGATTTTTTATTAGAAGCGTTAGTCACTCACTTATGTACTTGTGTAGTTAGTCTCCCTTTTTGGATTTCACATATTTTGATGTAACTTTTTTCTACTAAACCAAAATTCAAATTTGTTTCTTCAAAATGTAGCTAAGGAGGTGTTCTTTTTAACTCTAAATCATTTGAAATTTGATTGAGAACTGAATTAGTGGTGAAGCTTGAAAGCTGCCTAGATTCACTCAATGGCGGACTTAAGAATATATTCAACCACTTCTTCTTCTTCTTCTTCTTCTTCTTCTTCTTCTTCTTCTTCTTCTTCTTCTTCTTCTTCTATGTGCCCTGTTCTTTCAGGACGTAGGCGATCATGGATCTCCACGTCTCCCTATCCCTTGTGGCTCTTAGTATGTTTGTTCTTGTTGCTCCTGGCAACCCCCGTTCCGTCATCCACCTGATCAGACCCTGCAAATATGTTATCCGCTGCCTTCCTCTGTCTCTCCTTCCTTCTATCTGTCCAGTCAGTATCAGGTTCTCCAGGCTCTCCTTCCTCATTGCATGTCCCAGGAACTTCAGTTGTCTCTTCCTGATGCTCAGCATCAATTTCCTTTTTGTTGCCATTCTTTCTAACACTTCGTCGTTGCTTGTATGCTCAGTCCACGATATCCGTAGCATCCTTCTGTAGAACCACATTTCGGCCGCTTCCAGTTTTGTCCTCATTTTCGATGATATTGTCCACTACTGTGGTTAAATGATACATTTTTATCGTGAAGTCATTTTTAATAGATTTTTAAAGTAAGATTGTTTCCAAGCATTTTTATGGAAAAACCCATTTCAAATTGATATTTTATAGTGAAATCATTTTACAAAGATTTCTCTAGTAAAGCCATTTCCAATATATTTTTATAGTTAAAATTATTTAATACATGCATTAATAAAGATATTTTTCATTCTTTTTATACTAAAAATATTTTGAATATGTTTTTATATTAAAGTCATTTTATCAGATTTGTGTGCAATGTGGAGCAGTGGATATCGGCTCGGAACGAGAAATCGGGGAGCCGAGTTTGAATTCCAGGTGAATTCCATGCATTCACTCCTGCCCATATATGTCAGCAGTACTCCATTTTCGGCCTGAGCTGGCGTTTATATAGGTAACGGATAGCAGGAGGAGACAGATCTCGTAGTGGTGCAGAGAACTAATCATTTTTCCAGCGTCTTTAGCGGTGGACTGTATGAGCTCCACTTAAGGTCTGGCTTAAATTTCAGTCCCATTATGGACTCGTGACAGGAGGCTTTCCTTTGAGGACATCCATTAATCATAATTGCTTCCCAATTTCACTCACAAGGCTTGGGTCAACGTGGCATTGTTTCCATGCTTTTCACAACGGAGCTGCAAGCTGGAATCGTCTCGAAAAATCGAGCATAATGAGATTCGAACACAGGTCTCATGAACATTCTAGCTACTCGGCCATGCGCCTATTGTAATATCACCTAAAGAAAGCCGAAATGCACACGTGTCTTTACAGGATTCATTTAAATGCCATACGTGATACACGCTTTGGGCGATCATGTCTCTTTCGAGACATGACTGACTGGGCAGAAGATTATCCCGCTGTAGGTTGCCATTGCTTTCTGCGGTAGACTGGTTGCCGACCAAGGCTATAGAACCCAATCTGTCCTTTTATTTGACTCATAGCTAGAAAGAGAAGATATGCATTATATTATTATATAATAATAAGTGGGGGATCAGTTTATTACTTAATAACAATAGAAAACCGATCCCCCACTTTATGATACCAACTATTATATTCAGTCAGTCAGTTAAGTGCCATAGGTGAAACACGCTTGGGCGATCATGTCTCGAAAGAGACATGACTGACTGGGCAGAAGATTATCCCGCAGTAGTTTGCCATTGCTTTTTGTGGTAGACTGGTTGTCAGTCAAGGCTATAGAGCCTAATCTGTTCTATTATTTAACCTATAACTGGAGAGAAGAGACGGATTAATACCTTTCCCAAAGGTATTTAGAATTCGAACTTGGCATCCCGATTTGTTGTTTTGAGTCGATATCCACTGCACCACAACGCACATCCGTTCACAGGATTAGCTTAGTTATTTCCAGTAAAAAATAAACTGCTGAGACATATAATGAAGAAAGAAGTCGTGGCGAATTCGATACTCACAGGGCATACTGAAAGCAGAAGAAACAGAGGGAAACAACGAGTTAGAAAACTGTACGTAATAATAGGAAAGAAGTGTTTTCATATGGTTGTGGGCGGGGAGGGGGCTAGAGATGTCGCCTGGGGCGAAGGAAAGGCTGCTAGAAAAAAGCTGTAGAAAAGCCACTAATATCGACAAAGCGAAATATACTTCAGGGACAGGTGCAATCTATACTTGGAGGAAAGATAGCTATCATCAAATATAAAAGTCCTAATGAACTATTAAACCAGAGAAATTAACTAATTTTTAAATCTAGACACAAAAATAGGTATCGGATTCCATAACAATAATCAAGCTAAACTTAAAAGTTTGAGTTGAAAAAAAATCTAGAATTTCCCGTTAAAGACTTTTTGCCCTTAAAATTTTTTTCCAATTATTGTTATCATGTTTACTTTAAATTTTTTTTTTAATCGTGTTATCCCAAGCAAGGCATTCCACTGCCACTATAGCGCAGGGGGTTACATAGAGGGATTGGGTATAGGAAATGTCAGAAGGAGGGTGATAGACGACTTAGGATGTACATAGGGAGAGAGTTGGAGAGAGTGGGAGTGAGTTAGTGTGTTAGGAGGTGTCTATTGACCTTACATTTAAACTCCTGGAGGTTGTAGCCGTCGGGGAAGCAAGCATGCGGTAGGGAATTCCACAGGCGGGAAGTGCGAGGAAATAAGCTGTTGGAGTAGAAATTGCGGTTACATTTCATCGGTTTCATTGTAAAAGGGTGGGACCTAGTTTCCAATGTAGTATCTCGTGCAAATTCACATCTAGGGGGCACCAGTGATTTAAGTTCTTCAGAGCAGAAGCCATGAAAGTATTTATAGAAGAGGCACAGGGATGCCACGTCACGCCGGTGAGAGAGTGACTGCAGGTGGTCAGCCAAGTCGGTATTGTTATTATTGTTATTATTAGAATATTTTTATTTTTATTTTTATAAAATAGTATAATTTAAGAATAATATTTTTATTGTATTTTAAAAATAGTATTATTTTAATTTTTTCGGTAATTTTTATCAGTTATTGCTATCAATAATTATTATTATGTCATTATTACTACAAATATGTTTTATGAAATAGTTTTTTCTATATATGATAATAATAATAATAATATTACCTTTACAGTTAATAGGAAAAACTAACAATTCAACTTTTCTAGTGAAAATTAAAACCCTGATTTTTAATGTCATGCATCTTTAAATAGCCCCCCCCCCCCAAAAAAAAAATTCAAGTCGTAGCCTTTGTAAATCTAAGCCAAGGTCATCTTGTCTTGTCGTCTAGGTAAAATACTGACGCTAATATCTAACACTGTAAATATAACTTCCTCATTGCTCTTTTTTCTTCTCTTTTTCTTTTTTCTTCCTCTTTCTTTGACTCTTTTCGTCTGGATAATTTTAACCCATTCATTGTTGTATGAATTTGGTATGATGAGCGGTCTATAAGAGATTCACGAAATAAAATATTATCAATAGATTTACAAAAACATCCAACTTATTTTCATTATATATATATATATGTGTGTGTGTGTGTGTGTGTGTGTGTGCGTGTATACATATATATACATGTGTGTGTGTATATATATATGTGTGTGTGTGTGAGTATATACATATGTGTGTGTATATATATGTGTGTGTGTTTGTGTGTGTATATATATATATATATATATATATATATATATATATATGTATATATATATATTACGGAAATTAACGAATTTTAACGAAACTTTGGTTACAAACAACCGACAATTTGAAATGAATTGTTTGAACATTATTTTTTATCGATACTCGTATTTAAGTAGATATTCTGTTTTTAATTATATTATTTACGATAAATGTTTATTACGAAAATGTGTGCCATTTGTTGACATTACGATACATTTCAGAGCAGATATGGTTGTTGCGATAGATCGAAAATTGTGTTATATAGGCTTGATTAAAGCCTCGTTCAAACAGGGGGCCATTCGTGGTCGAGCGGTCGAAGACGTTGCCAGAGCAAATGGTAGCTTCTCCTATGTGGATATGGGTCGCAGCTTCGAATCCTGCTGAATGGCACACATTTTCGTAATAAAAATTTATCGTAAATAATCAGGCCAGTAGATATAAATATATAAAACTGTTTAATTATAAAACAGAATATCTACTTAAATACGAATATCGATAAAAAATAGTGTTCAAACAATTCATTGTATGTATAGTGTTGAGTTATGATAATGTTTCGAACCAAAGTTGTTGTTTCAGTAGTTTTAATAATAAAAGTTATTTTGATGAGCAGATCTTTTGTAATCGTTGTAATATCAATATCGGGGTATAGATAGATCCTTAATAGGATTAATGTTGAGAGGATTGTCACTACTCAATTGAACAGGTTCATACCGACTACAAAGTTTCCTGAAGACACCATTATGATATCGTCAAGGCAAGATTTTCTTCTAATAGAAACAACAATCATGGGACTAAACATTATCACATAACTCAACACTATATTTTTTTATTTTTTATAATCGTTTCACACCAAGCAAGAGAGTACTGTCATTAGTGCGCAGAGGGGGGGGGCTACATGAAAGGAGAGCGAAGAAAAACAAAACCAGGTTAGAGGTGGTGTCACAGAATGGATAAGAAAAGAATTACTGATGTGAAGAAAGTTATGTGAGAGTAGAACGCAAATATAGAGGGGGTCAAGGAAAGGATTGGAATCAAGGGAATAAGAGATGGCATTTAACGTTGCATTTGAGATTTTAGCTATCAGGGAAGCAAGTATACAGGAGGGAGTTACAAAGGCGGGAAGTTTGAGAAAAGAAGCTGAAGGGTAAAAGTAACGGCTACGTTTGATTGTTTTGACTGTAAAAGAGTGGGACCTAGTTGCCAGTCTAGTAGCTCGAGTAAATTCTTGTGAAGGGCCACTAAGGAGCTAAGCTTGTTGGAGTAGAGGCCGAGAAAATATTTGTAGAAGAGGGAAGCTATATCTCGTCGATGAGTAAGTGACTATAGTCGAGGTGCCAGGTCGGGATCGACTACACTAAGGAGCTAAGCTCGTTGGAACTGAAGCCGTGAAAATATTTGAAGAGGGAAGCTTTATCTCGTCGATGAGAAAGTGACCAGAGTCGAGTTGCCAGATCAGCATTGACTACACTAAGGAGATAAGCCTGTAGGAGCAGAAGCCGTTAATATATTTGTAGAAGAGGGAAGCTATATCTCGTCGATGAGAAAGAGACTGGAGTCGAGGTGCCAGGTCGGGATCGACTACACTAAGGGGCTAAGCTCGTTGGAGCAAAAGCCGTTAAAATATTTGTAAGAAGAGGGTAGCCACATCTCGTCGATGAGAAAGTGACTGGAGTCGAGGTGCCAGATCGTGATCGACTACACTAAGGAGCTAAGCTCGTTGGAGTAAAAGCCGTGAAAATATTTGTAGACGAGGGAAGCTATATTTCGTCGATGAGAAAGTGACTGGAGTCGAGGTGCCAGATCGGGATCGACTACACTAAGGAGCTAAGCTCGTTGGAGTAAAAGCCGTGAAAATATTTGTAGAAGAGGGAAGCTATATCTCGTCGATGAGAAAGTGACTGGAGTCGAGGTGCCAGATCGGGATCGACTACACTAAGGACCTAAGCTCGTTGGAGTAAAAGCCGTGAAAATATTTGTAGAAGAGGGAAGCTATATCTCGTCGATGAGAAAGTGACTGTAGTCGAGGTGCCAGGTCGGGATCGACTACACTAAGGAGCTAAGCTGGTTGGAGTAAAAGCCGTGAAAATATTTGTATAAGATTGAAGCTGTATCTCGTCGATGAGAAAGTGACTGGAGTCGAGGTGCCAGGTCGGGATCGACCACACTAAGGAGCTAAGCTCGTTGGAGTAAAAGTCGTGAAAATATTTGTAGAAGAGGGAAGCTATATCTCGTCGAAGAGAAAGTGACTGGAGTCGAGGTGCCAGGTGGGGATCGACTACACTAAGGAGCTAAGCTCGTTAGAGTAAGAGCCGTGAAAATATTTGTAGAAGAGGGAAGCTATATCTGGTCGATGAGAAAGTGACTGGAGTCGAGGTGCCAGGTCGGGATCGACTACACTAAGGAGCTAAGCTCGTTGGAGTAAAAGCCGTGAAAATATTTGTAGAAGAGGGAAGCTATATCTCGTCGATGAAAAAGTGACTGGAATCGAGGTGCCAGGTCGGGATCGACTACACTAAGGAGCTAAGCTCGTTGGAGTAAAAGCCGTGAAAATATTTGTAGAAGAGGGAAGCTATATCTCGTCGATGAGAAAGTGACTGGAGTCGAGGGGCCAGATCGGGATCGACTACACTAAGGAGCTAAGCTCGTTGGAGTAAAAGTCGTGAAAATATTTGTAGAAGAGGGAAGCTATATCTCGTCGATGAGAAAGTGACTGGAGTCGAGGGGCCAGATCGGGATCGACTACACTAAGGAGCTAAGCTCGTTGGAGTAAAAGTCGTGAAAATATTTGTAGAAGAGGGAAGCTATATCTCGTCGAGGAGAAAGTGACTGGAGTCGAGGTGCCAGGCCGGGATCGACTACACTAAGGAGCTAAGCTCGTTGGAGTAAAAGCCGTGAAAATATTTGTAGAAGAGGGAAGCTATATCTCGTCGATGGGAAAGTGACTGGAGTCGAGGTGCCAGGCCGGGATCGACTACACTAAGGAGTTAAGCTCGTTGGAGTAAAAGCCGTGAAAATATTTGTAGAAGAGGGAAGCTATATCTCGTCGATGAGAAAGTGACTGGAGTCGAGGTGCCAGATCGGGATCGACTACACTAAGGAGCTAAGCTCGTTGGAGTAAAAGCCGTGAAAATATTTGTAGAAGAGGGAAGCTATATCTCGTCGATGAGAAAGTGACTAGAGTCAAGGTTCCAGATCGGGATCGACTACATTAAGGATATAAGCCCGTTGGAGCAGAAGCCGTGAAAATATTTGTCGAAGAGTGTAGCCATATCTCGTCGATGAGAAAGTGACTGGAGTCGTGGTGCCTGATCGTGATCGACTACACTAAGGAACTAAGCTCGTTGGTGCAGAATCCGTGAAAATATTTGTAGAAGAGGGAAGCTATATCTCGTCCATGAGAATGTGACTGGAGTCGAGGTGCCAGGCCGGGATCGACTACACTAAGGAGCTAAGCTCGTTAGAGTAAAAGCCGTGAAAATATTTGTAGAAGAGGGAAGCTATATCTCTCGATGAGAAAGTGACTGGAGTCGAGGTGCCAGATCGGGATCGACTACACTAAGGAGCTAAGCTCGTTGGAGCAGAAGCCGTGAAAATATTTGTAGAAGAGGGAAGCTATATCTCGTCGATGAGAAAGTGACTGTAGTCGATGTGCCAGATCGGGATCGACTACACTAAGGGGCTAAGCTCGTTGGAGCAAAAGCCGTTAAAATATTTGTAGAAGAGGGTAGCCACATCTCGTCGATGAGAAAGTGACTGGAGTCGAGGTGCCAGATCGTGATCGACTACACTAAGGAGCTAAGCTCGTTGGAGTAAAAGCCGTGAAAATATTTGTAGACGAGGGAAGCTATATTTCGTCGATGAGAAAGTGACTGGAGTCGAGGTGCCAGATCGGGATCGACTACACTAAGGAGCTAAGCTCGTTGGAGTAAAAGCCGTGAAAATATTTGTAGAAGAGGGAAGCTATATCTCGTCGATGAGAAAGTGACTGGAGTCGAGGTGCCAGATCGGGATCGACTACACTAAGGACCTAAGCTCGTTGGAGTAAAAGCCGTGAAAATATTTGTAGAAGAGGGAAGCTATATCTCGTCGATGAGAAAGTGACTGTAGTCGAGATGCCAGGTCGGGATCGACTACACTAAGGAGCTAAGCTGGTTGGAGTAAAAGCCGTGAAAATATTTGTATAAGATTGAAGCTGTATCTCGTCGATGAGAAAGTGACTGGAGTCGAGGTGCCAGGTCGGGATCGACCACACTAAGGAGCTAAGCTCGTTGGAGTAAAAGTCGTGAAAATATTTGTAGAAGAGGGAAGCTATATCTCGTCGAAGAGAAAGTGACTGGAGTCGAGGTGCCAGGTGGGGATCGACTACACTAAGGAGCTAAGCTCGTTAGAGTAAGAGCCGTGAAAATATTTGTAGAAGAGGGAAGCTATATCTGGTCGATGAGAAAGTGACTGGAGTCGAGGTGCCAGGTCGGGATCGACTACACTAAGGAGCTAAGCTCGTTGGAGTAAAAGCCGTGAAAATATTTGTAGAAGAGGGAAGCTATATCTCGTCGATGAAAAAGTGACTGGAATCGAGGTGCCAGGTCGGGATCGACTACACTAAGGAGCTAAGCTCGTTGGAGTAAAAGCCGTGAAAATATTTGTAGAAGAGGGAAGCTATATCTCGTCGATGAGAAAGTGACTGGAGTCGAGGGGCCAGATCGGGATCGACTACACTAAGGAGCTAAGCTCGTTGGAGTAAAAGTCGTGAAAATATTTGTAGAAGAGGGAAGCTATATCTCGTCGATGAGAAAGTGACTGGAGTCGAGGGGCCAGATCGGGATCGACTACACTAAGGAGCTAAGCTCGTTGGAGTAAAAGTCGTGAAAATATTTGTAGAAGAGGGAAGCTATATCTCGTCGAGGAGAAAGTGACTGGAGTCGAGGTGCCAGGCCGGGATCGACTACACTAAGGAGCTAAGCTCGTTGGAGTAAAAGCCGTGAAAATATTTGTAGAAGAGGGAAGCTATATCTCGTCGATGGGAAAGTGACTGGAGTCGAGGTGCCAGGCCGGGATCGACTACACTAAGGAGTTAAGCTCGTTGGAGTAAAAGCCGTGAAAATATTTGTAGAAGAGGGAAGCTATATCTCGTCGATGAGAAAGTGACTGGAGTCGAGGTGCCAGATCGGGATCGACTACACTAAGGAGCTAAGCTCGTTGGAGTAAAAGCCGTGAAAATATTTGTAGAAGAGGGAAGCTATATCTCGTCGATGAGAAAGTGACTAGAGTCGAGGTGCCAGGCCGGGATCGACTACACTAAGGAGCTAAGCTCGTTGGAGTAAAAGCCGTGAAAATATTTGTAGAAGAGGGAAGCTATATCTCCTCGATGAGAAAGTGACTGGAGTCGAGGTGCCAGGTCGGGATCGACTACACTAAGGAGCTAAGCTCGTTGGAGTAAAAGCCGTGAAAATATTTGTAGAAGAGGGAAGCTATATCTCGTCGATGAGAAAGTGACTGTAGTCGAGGTGCCAGGTGGGGATCGACTACACTAAGGAGCTAAGCTCGTTGGAGTAAAAGCCGTGAAAATATTTGTAGAAGAGGGAAGCTATATCTCGTCGATGAGAAAGTGACTGGAGTCGAGGTGCCAGGCCGGGATCGACTACACTAAGGAGCTAAGCTCGTTGGAGTAAAAGCCGTGAAAATATTTGTAGAAGACGGAAGTTATATCTCGTCAATGAGAAAGTGACTAGAGTCAAGTTTCCAGATCGGGATCGACTACATTAAGGAGATAAGCCCGTTGGAGCAGAAGCCGTGAAAATATTTGTCGAAGAGTGTACCCATATCTCGTCGATGAGAAAGTGACTGGAGTCGTGGTGCCTGATCGTAATCGACTACACTAAGGAACTAAGCTCGTTGGTGCAGAAGCCGTGAAAATATTTGTAGAAGAGGGAAGCTATATCTCCTCGATGAGAAAGTGACTGGAGTCGAGGTGCCAGGTCGGGATCGACTACACTAAGGAGCTAAGCTCGTTGGAGTGAAAGCCGTGAAAATATTTGTAGAAGAGGGAAGCTATATCTCGTCGATGAGAAAGTGACTGTAGTCGAGGTGCCAGGCCGGGATCGACTACACTAAGGAGCTAAGCTCGTTGGAGTAAAAGCCGTGAAAATATTTGTAGAAGAGGGAAGCTATATCTCGTTGATGAGAAAGTGACTGGAGTCGAGGTGCCAGGCCGGGATCGACTACACTAAGGAGCTAAGCTCGTTGGAGTAAAAGCCGTGAAAATATTTGTAGAAGACGGAAGTTATATCTCGTCAATGAGAAAGTGACTAGAGTCAAGGTTCCAGATCGGGATCGACTACATTAAGGATATAAGCCCGTTGGAGCAGAAGCCGTGAAAATATTTGTCGAAGAGTGTAGCCATATCTCGTCGATGAGAAAGTGACTGGAGTCGTGGTGCCTGATCGTGATCGACTACACTAAGGAACTAAGCTCGTTGGTGCAGAAGCCGTGAAAATATTTGTAGAAGAGGGAAGCTATATCTCGTCCATGAGAATGTGACTGGAGTCGAGGTGCCAGGCCGGGATCGACTACACTAAGGAGCTAAGCTAGTTAGAGTAAAAGCCGTGAAAATATTTGTAGAAGAGGGAAGCTATATCTCTCGATGAGAAAGTGACTGGAGTCGAGGTGCCAGATCGGGATCGACTACACTAAGGAGCTAAGCTCGTTGGAGCAGAAGCCGTGAAAATATTTGTAGAAGAGGGAAGCTATATCTCGTCGATGAGAAAGTGACTGTAGTCGATGTGCCAGATCGGGATCGACTACACTAAGGGGCTAAGCTCGTTGGAGCAAAAGCCGTTAAAATATTTGTAGAAGAGGGTAGCCACATCTCGTCGATGAGAAAGTGACTGGAGTCGAGGTGCCAGATCGTGATCGACTACACTAAGGAGCTAAGCTCGTTGGAGTAAAAGCCGTGAAAATATTTGTAGACGAGGGAAGCTATATTTCGTCGATGAGAAAGTGACTGGAGTCGAGGTGCCAGATCGGGATCGACTACACTAAGGAGCTAAGCTCGTTGGAGTAAAAGCCGTGAAAATATTTGTAGAAGAGGGAAGCTATATCTCGTCGATGAGAAAGTGACTGGAGTCGAGGTGCCAGATCGGGATCGACTACACTAAGGACCTAAGCTCGTTGGAGTAAAAGCCGTGAAAATATTTGTAGAAGAGGGAAGCTATATCTCGTCGATGAGAAAGTGACTGTAGTCGAGGTGCCAGGTCGGGATCGACTACACTAAGGAGCTAAGCTCGTTGGAGTAAAAGCCGTGAAAATATTTGCAGAAGAGGGAAGCTATATCTCGTCGATGAGAAAGTGACTGGAGTCGAGGTGCCAGGTCGGGATCGACTACACTAAGGAGCTAAGCTCGTTGGAGTAAAAGCCGTGAAAATATTTGTAGAAGAGGGAAGCTATATCTCGTCGATGAGAAAGTGACTGGAGTCGAGGTGCCAGGCCGGGATCGACTACACTAAGGAGCTAAGCTCGTTGGAGTAAAAGCCGTTAAAATATTTGTAGAAGAGGGAAGCTATATCTCGTCGATGAGAAAGTGACTGGAGTCGAGGTGCCAGATCGGGATCGACTACACTAAGGAGCTAAGCTCGTTGGAGTAAAAGCCGTGAAAATATTTGTAGAAGAGGGAAGCTATATCTCGTCGATGAGAAAGTGACTGTAGTCGAGGTGCCAGGTCGGGATCGACTACACCAAGGAGCTAAGCTGGTTGGAGTAAAAGCCGTGAAAATATTTGTATAAGATTGAAGCTATATCTCGTCGATGAGAAAGTGACTGGAGTCGAGGTGCCAGGTCGGGATCGACCACACTAAGGAGCTAAGCTCGTTGGAGTAAAAGCCGTGAAAATATTTGTAGAAGAGGGAAGCTATATCTCGTCGATGAGAAAGTGACTGTAGTCGAGGTGCCAGGTCGGGATCGACTACACTAAGGAGCTAAGCTCGTTGGAGTAAAAGCTGTGAAAATATTTGTAGAAGAGGGAAGCTATATCTCGTCGATGAGAAAGTGACTGGAGTCGAGGTGCCAGGTCGGGATCGACTACACTAAGGAGCTAAGCTCGTTGGAGTAAAAGCCGTGAAAATATTTGTAGAAGAGGGAAGCTATATCTGGTCGATGAGAAAGTGACTGGAGTCGAGGTGCCAGGCCGGGATCGACTACACTAAGGAGCTAAGCTTGTTGGAGTAAAAGCCGTGAAAATATTTGTAGAAGACGGAAGTTATATCTCGTCAATGAGAAAGTGACTAGAGTCGAGGTGCCAGGCCGGGATCGACTACACTAAGGAGCTAAGCTCGTTGGAGTAAAAGCCGTGAAAATATTTGTAGAAGAGGGAAGCTATATCTCCTCGATGAGAAAGTGACTGGAGTCGAGGTGCCAGGTCGGGATCGACTACACTAAGGAGCTAAGCTCGTTGGAGTAAAAGCCGTGAAAATATTTGTAGAAGAGGGAAGCTATATCTCGTCGATGAGAAAGTGACTGTAGTCGAGGTGCCAGGTGGGGATCGACTACACTAAGGAGCTAAGCTCGTTGGAGTAAAAGCCGTGAAAATATTTGTAGAAGAGGGAAGCTATATCTCGTCGATGAGAAAGTGACTGGAGTCGAGGTGCCAGGCCGGGATCGACTACACTAAGGAGCTAAGCTCGTTGGAGTAAAAGCCGTGAAAATATTTGTAGAAGACGGAAGTTATATCTCGTCAATGAGAAAGTGACTAGAGTCAAGTTTCCAGATCGGGATCGACTACATTAAGGAGATAAGCCCGTTGGAGCAGAAGCCGTGAAAATATTTGTCGAAGAGTGTACCCATATCTCGTCGATGAGAAAGTGACTGGAGTCGTGGTGCCTGATCGTAATCGACTACACTAAGGAACTAAGCTCGTTGGTGCAGAAGCCGTGAAAATATTTGTAGAAGAGGGAAGCTATATCTCCTCGATGAGAAAGTGACTGGAGTCGAGGTGCCAGGTCGGGATCGACTACACTAAGGAGCTAAGCTCGTTGGAGTGAAAGCCGTGAAAATATTTGTAGAAGAGGGAAGCTATATCTCGTCGATGAGAAAGTGACTGTAGTCGAGGTGCCAGGCCGGGATCGACTACACTAAGGAGCTAAGCTCGTTGGAGTAAAAGCCGTGAAAATATTTGTAGTAGAGGGAAGCTATATCTCGTTGATGAGAAAGTGACTGGAGTCGAGGTGCCAGGCCGGGATCGACTACACTAAGGAGCTAAGCTCGTTGGAGTAAAAGCCGTGAAAATATTTGTAGAAGACGGAAGTTATATCTCGTCAATGAGAAAGTGACTAGAGTCAAGGTTCCAGATCGGGATCGACTACATTAAGGATATAAGCCCGTTGGAGCAGAAGCCGTGAAAATATTTGTCGAAGAGTGTAGCCATATCTCGTCGATGAGAAAGTGACTGGAGTCGTGGTGCCTGATCGTGATCGACTACACTAAGGAACTAAGCTCGTTGGTGCAGAAGCCGTGAAAATATTTGTAGAAGAGGGAAGCTATATCTCGTCCATGAGAATGTGACTGGAGTCGAGGTGCCAGGCCGGGATCGACTACACTAAGGAGCTAAGCTCGTTAGAGTAAAAGCCGTGAAAATATTTGTAGAAGAGGGAAGCTATATCTCTCGATGAGAAAGTGACTGGAGTCGAGGTGCCAGATCGGGATCGACTACACTAAGGAGCTAAGCTCGTTGGAGCAGAAGCCGTGAAAATATTTGTAGAAGAGGGAAGCTATATCTCGTCGATGAGAAAGTGACTGTAGTCGATGTGCCAGATCGGGATCGACTACACTAAGGAGCTAAGCTCGTTGGAGTAAAAGCCGTGAAAATATTTGTAGAAGAGGGAAGCTATCTCTCGTCGATGTGAAACTGACTGGAGTCGAGGTGCCAGGTCGGGATCGACTACACTAAGGAGCTAAGCTCGTTGGAGCAGAAGCCGTGAAAATATTTGTAGAAGAGGGAAGCTATATCTCGTCGATGAGAAAGTCACTGGAGTCGAGGTGCCAGGTCGGGATCGACTACACTAAGGAGCTAAGCTCGTTGGAGTAAAAGCCGTGAAAATATTTGTAGAAGAGGGAAGCTATCTCTCGCCGATGGGAAAGTGACTGGAGTCGAGGTGCCAGGCCGGGATCGACCACACTAAGGAGCTAAGCTCGTTGGAGTAAAAGCCGTGAAAATATTTGTAGAAGAGGGAAGCTATATCTCGTCGATGAGAAAGTGACTGGAGTCGAGGTGCCAGGTCGGGATCGACTACACTAAGTAGCTAAGCTCGTTGGAGTAAAAGCCGTGAAAATATTTGTAGAAGAGGGAAGCTACCTCTCGTCGATGAGAAAGTGACTGGAGTCGAGGTGCCAGGTCGGGATCGACTACACTAAGGAGCTAAGCTCGTTGGAGTAAAAACCGTGAAAATATTTGTAGACAAAGGACCTATATCTCGTCGATGAGAAAGTGACTGGAGTCGAGGTGCCAGGTCGGAATCGACTACACTAAGGAGCTAAGCTCGTTGGAGCAGAAGCTGTGAATATATTTGTAGACGAAGGACCTATATCTCGTCGATGAGAAAGGAACTAGAGTGAAGATGCCAGATCGGGATCGACTACACTAAGGATCTAAGCTCGTTGGATCAAAAGCCGTGAAAATATTTGTAGAGAAAGGACCTATATCTCGTCGATGAGAAAGTGACTGTAGTCGAGGTGCCAGGTCGGGATCGACTACACTAAGGAGCTAAGCTCGTTGGAGTAAAAGCCGTGAAAATATTTGCAGAAGAAGGGCTATATCTCGTCGATGAGAAAGTGACTGGAGTCGAGGTGCCAGGTCGGGATCGACTACACTAAGGAGCTAAGCTCGTTGGAGTAAAAGCCGTGAAAATATTTGTAGAAGAGGGAAGCTATATCTCGTCGATGAGAAAGTGACTGGAGTCGAGGTGCCAGGCCGGGATCGACTACACTAAGGAGCTAAGCTCGTTGGAGTAAAAGCCGTTAAAATATTTGTAGAAGAGGGAAGCTATATCTCGTCGATGAGAAAGTGACTGGAGTCGAGGTGCCAGATCGGGATCGACTACACTAAGGAGCTAAGCTCGTTGGAGTAAAAGCCGTGAAAATATTTGTAGAAGAGGGAAGCTATATCTCGTCGATGAGAAAGTGACTGTAGTCGAGGTGCCAGGTCGGGATCGACTACACCAAGGAGCTAAGCTGGTTGGAGTAAAAGCCGTGAAAATATTTGTATAAGATTGAAGCTATATCTCGTCGATGAGAAAGTGACTGGAGTCGAGGTGCCAGGTCGGGATCGACCACACTAAGGAGCTAAGCTCGTTGGAGTAAAAGCCGTGAAAATATTTGTAGAAGAGGGAAGCTATATCTCGTCGATGAGAAAGTGACTGGAGTCGAGGTGCCAGGTCGGGATCGACTACACTAAGGAGCTAAGCTCGTTAGAGTAAGAGCCGTGAAAATATTTGTAGAAGAGGGTAGCTATATCTCGTCGATGAGAAAGTGACTAGAGTCGAGGTGCCAGGCCGGGATCGACTACACTAAGGAGCTAAGCTCGTTGGAGTAAAAGCCGTGAAAATATTTGTAGAAGAGGGAAGCTATATCTCCTCGATGAGAAAGTGACTGGAGTCGAGGTGCCAGGTCGGGATCGACTACACTAAGGAGCTAAGCTCGTTGGAGTAAAAGCCGTGAAAATATTTGTAGAAGAGGGAAGCTATATCTCGTCGATGAGAAAGTGACTGTAGTCGAGGTGCCAGGTCGGGATCGACTACACTAAGGAGCTAAGCTCGTTGGAGTAAAAGCCGTGAAAATATTTGTAGAAGAGGGAAGCTATATCTCGTCGATGAGAAAGTGACTGTAGTCGAGGTGCCAGGTCGGGATCGACTACACTAAGGAGCTAAGCTCGTTGGAGTAAAAGCTGTGAAAATATTTGTAGAAGAGGGAAGCTATATCTCGTCGATGAGAAAGTGACTGGAGTCGAGGTGCCAGGTCGGGATCGACTACACTAAGGAGCTAAGCTCGTTGGAGTAAAAGCCGTGAAAATATTTGTAGAAGAGGGAAGCTATATCTGGTCGATGAGAAAGTGACTGGAGTCGAGGTGCCAGGCCGGGATCGACTACACTAAGGAGCTAAGCTTGTTGGAGTAAAAGCCGTGAAAATATTTGTAGAAGACGGAAGTTATATCTCGTCAATGAGAAAGTGACTAGAGTCAAGGTTCCAGATCGGGATCGACTACATTAAGGAGATAAGCCCGTTGGAGCAGAAGCCGTGAAAATATTTGTCGAAGAGTGTAGCCATATCTCGTCGATGAGAAAGTGACTGGAGTCGTTGTGCCTGATCGTGATCGACTACACTAAGGAACTAAGCTCGTTGGTGCAGAAGCCGTGAAAATATTTGTAGAAGAGGGAAGCTATATCTCGTCCATGAGAATGTGACTGGAGTCGAGTTGCCAGGCCGGGATCGACTACACTAAGGAGCTAAGCTCGTTGGAGTAAAAGCCGTGAAAATATTTGTAGAAGAGGGAAGCTATATCTCTCGATGAGAAAGTGACTGGAGTCGAGGTGCCAGATCGGGATCGACTACACTAAGGAGCTAAGCTCGTTGGAGCAGAAGCCGTGAAAATATTTGTAGAAGAGGGAAGCTATATCTCGTCGATGAGAAAGTGACTGTAGTCGATGTGCCAGATCGGGATCGACTACACTAAGGAGCTAAGCTCGTTGGAGTAAAAGTCGTGAAAATATTTGTAGAAGAGGGAAGCTATCTCTCGTCGATGTGAAACTGACTGGAGTCGAGGTGCCAGGTCGGGATCGACTACACTAAGGAGCTAAGCTCGTTGGAGCAGAAGCCGTGAAAATATTTGTAGAAGAGGGAAGTTATATCTCGTCGATGAGAAAGTCACTGGAGTCGAGGTGCCAGATCGGGATCGACTACACTAAGGAGCTAAGCTCGTTGGAGTAAAAGCCGTGAAAATATTTGTAGAAGAGGGAAGTTATATTTTGTCGATGAGAAAGTGACTGGAGTCGAGGTGCCAGATCGGCATCGACTACACTAAGGAGCTAAGCTCGTTGGAGTAAATGCCGTGAAAATATTTGTAGACAAAGGACCTATATCTCGTCGATGAGAAAGTGACTGGAGTCGAGGTGTCAGGTCGGAATCGACTACACTAAGGAGCTCAGCTCGTTGGAGCAGAAGCTGTGAATATATTTGTAGACGAAGGACCTATATTTCGTCGATGAGAAAGTGACTGGAGTCGAGGTGCCAGGTCGGAATCGACTACACTAAGGAGCTAAGCTCGTTGGAGCAAAAGCCGTGAAAATATTTGTAGACGAAGGTCCTATATCTCGTCGATGAGAAAGTGACTGGAGTCGAGGTGCCAGGTCGGAATCGACTACACTAAGGAGCTAAGCTCGTTGGAGCAGAAGCCGTGAAAATATTTGTAGACGAAGGACCTATATCTCGTCGATGAGAAAGTGACTGGAGTCGAGGTGCCAGGTCGGAATCGACCACACTAAGGAGCTAAGCTCGTTGGAGCAGAAGCCGTGAAAATATTTGTAGACGAAGGACCTATATCTCGTCGATGAGAAAGTGACTGGAGTCGAGGTTCCAGATCGGGATCGACTACACTAAGGAGCTAAGCTCGTTGGAGTAAAAGCCGTGAAAATATTTGTAGACGAGGGAAGCTATATTTCGTCGATGAGAAAGTGACTGGAGTCGAGGTGAGAGGTCGCGATCGATTACATTGAAGATTCTCCTTTGGAATTTTTTTTTTTCGAATACTCTTAGATGAATAGTAGGGGCACCCGACCGGATATGGGAACAGTATCCAGTGCACGGGTGGATGATGAATTTGTATCTGTGCAAGACGCTTTCAGATGAGGAAAAACTTCTTGGCTCCACACACACACACACACACACACACACACACACATGCGTTTGCAATTTTTTTTTGTAGGCTCTCCCTTCGGTCCCAGGCGACATCCCTAGCGCCCCCCACTCACAACTTAATGAGAACTCTTCTATCTGATTATTACATATAATTTTTCTAACTTGTTTCCCTTTGTCCTTTTCTGGGAGAAACTTTGCCCTGAATAGTGATGACATCATAATTGTATCATCATAAAACTTCGAAGTCGGGATGAAGCTGCTTAGTTAAGTGACAAGCTTCTCAGCATTAATCCTCTTTCTCTCTCTCTCTCTCTCTCTGTATATATATATATATATTCATCCACATACAAGCTTGTTTGGCTGTATTACAGCTCATCAGTGTGGCGAGTCATCCCTTTGCTTCACACACACACACACACACACATATATATCTATATAATTTATGACATATATATGGTACAATATAATTACAAATGCATGGTATAATTTCTAAATAAATATTATTTGCTTTACTTTGTATTGAGCACTTTCTGAGAATAGTGTGTCTTTGGATACAGAATTTTATTTCATCCATATCTACCCTTTACTTCGACTGGATATCGCATAAAAGTTTGTCTATTTAAAAAAATTTTCCCAAACATTATCTCCACTGTTAAGTAATGTAAGTCTGATTGTAAGAGAAACTTGTTTGCTACATAGTGCTTCTCTTATAGCGAGATGTTTTTGATATTATGATTTAAATAGTATTTTTGTATTTTCGACCAAAATTTTTATTAAGGCTTCTTGTAAATTATGGATTAATAATTGTATTTTATTGCACTGGTGCTACATAGGTGGCATGTAAGGCGCCTACTCAAAGAAGTGGTAATATGGCAATATAAATGTAATTTATGAATGACAAGGAACAAAATCTTGTAAAGGGCACCGAAATTCGTGCACTATATTAGTCATTCCTAGTTTATGGAAAGTGCGACACGGAGATCCGAAGGCGAATTGGCATGGCAAAGGACTCGTTCCAGAAGATGAGCAAAATACTAACACACTGGAAGATCTCAATAGAAACGAAGAAAAGAGTGCTAGACTGCTACGTGATGCCAGTTCTTCAATACGGCTGTGAATGCTGGACAATATCATCGAAAATGAGGACAAAACTGGAAGCGGCCGAAATGTGGTTCTACAGAAGGATGCTACGGATATCGTGGACTGGCAACAAGCAACGAGGAAGTGTTAGAAAGAATGGCAACAAAAAGGAAATTGATGCTGAGCATCAGGAAGAGACAACTGAAGTTCCTGGGACATGCAATGAGGAAGGAGAGCCTGGAGAACCTGATACTGACTGGACAGATAGAAGGAAGGAGAGACAGAGGAAGGCAGCGGATAACATATTTGCAGGGTCTGATCAGGTGGATGACGGAACGGGGGTTGCCAGGAGCAACAGGAGCAAACATACTAAGAGCCACAAGGGATAAGGAGACGTGGAGATCCATGATCGCCTACGTCCTGAAGAGACAGGGCACATAGAAGAAGAAGAAGAAGAAGTTTAAATTGATGGGGTTATTTTGATTATCTAGACTTATTTATAAATGGAACTTTGTCTGTGTTTGTGTGTGTCTGTGTGTGTGTGTGTGTGTCCGTTACCTATAGACTTCGAAACGGCCGAACCGATTTTCTTGAAAATTTACACAGTTGTACTATAAGCGTCTGCGATTGTTCTTAGCTAGGATTTGTGTCGAGGTACCCCCAATAAATATCGAAAATCGATAATCGAAAAAATCGGGTTATAGAAAGAGTGGTCCGATTTTAATCAAATTTGATCCACTCATAGACTAAGACATAAGAAACGATATTCAGAAGTTTCAAGGTTGCATTCTTACAATTGTGCAGAAAATTTGATATGGATACCAGGAAATCCAAATTTGACTTACATTCATTCATTTTTATTTCAGTCTACGGTTTCGCTTTAGCTGGAAACAACTATTGCTTTTTAGCCTTTCGTGCCAACGTCCAAAGAGTCTGAGCTCCAGGACCATGGATTAGTTTTAAAGCTTTCATTACACCCGAGCAACGCCGGGTCATACTGCTAGTATATATATATATATATATATATATAGAGAGAGAGAGAGAGAGAGAGAGAGAGTTAGAGAGAGTTAGAGAGAGAGATAGGTTAGATGGTGAAATATAGATAGATAGGGATTGATTACATAAGCAAACGTTTACCATTCCATTACAACGACTTGTAGCACCGAAAGCAATTTCCAGAGCACTGGGTGGTATGGAGGTCAGTTCATGGTCAGGAGTTTGCTGACTGTTCATCTAAAGGCGATACTGCAAAAGGTTATTTCTTTCTCATGGCCACCAGAACCGAACATGTTAATACATTTTATGCAGCCAGGCTTAAAATCTGACTTTACCTAGCTTAAGTCTCCAAGCATTATAGGACAAGAATACTTATTTAGTAATCTTAATTTAGTCTGCCTTAAGGCCACAATTGAGGGGCGCTAAGAATAAATCGCACTGCTCAGTAATAATTACCTCATTGTCTAGCTCATTAACCAATACCTCATCAAGGTCCCATCTAGTTACTACAAGGTATATTTACTCAGTTTTGATTAGCATGGCACATGGCCGCAATTATGGAGCGCACACTGATAATCGAAAACAATAAGCAAAAATGCTCTAGTCTTAATCATTTAGTCAGCTAAGTGCCATACGTGATATACGCTTAGGTGATCATGTCTCGAAAGAGACATGACTGACTGGGAAGAAGATTATCCCGCAGTAGTATTGCCATTGCTTTGCTTTCTGCGGTAGACTGGTTGCCGACCGAGGCTATAGAACTCAATCTGTCCTATTATTTAACCCATAACTGGAAGAAAGAGAAGGATTAATACCTTTCCCAAGGGTATTTGCGCGTAAGTGAATACAATGGATTCAACTGGAATTCGAACTCGGCGCCCCGGCTTGTCGTTCTGAGCCGATATCTACTGTACCACAACGCACCAAGGCTATAAAACCCAATTTGAACTGCTATTTATCCCATAACTGCTTGAAAAGCAAAATAATTTCCAATACATTTTATAGTAAAATCACTTTAATACATTTTCATAATAAAATCGAATATATGTTTAGGTCAAAATAATTTCTAATACATTTTATAAAAAAATAGTTTGTAATACATTTAATAATAAAATCATTTTAATATATTTTTATAGTTAAATCGAACATATGTTTAGGTTAAAATAATTTCTAATACATTTTATAGTAAAATAATTTCCGTTATATCTTATAGTAAAATCATTTTAATGTATTTTCATAGTAAAATCTAATATATTTTTTTATGTTAAAACAATTTCTAATGCATCTTATAGTAAAATCATTTCTAATATAATTTACAATACAATCATTGATATGAAAGCGGTTTCAAGACTATTTCACCGCCTTCTACGTCCTAACCATACCGCGTCTATTGAACAGGTGAAGAGGCTCATCCCTTGTTCCTTGTTTAGGATGTGGTTTCCGGCTTTCTCTTTTCCAATCTTTTCCTACGTAGCCCCCTGCGCTTCAGTGGCGTTACCGCCTTGCTCGGGGTAATATGATTAAAAAAAAAGTACCCTTGAGCATGTATGAACATTTTGAAAGCGTTATTGAATACCGTGCAGCCATACCTAAAATAACACAACAGAGTTACGATCAACCCTCGAACACGTCTGAATAGATATAACCATTTAACAACACCAGTATCTGATAGGTTTTTGCCGTTAATTATGTGAATGTAGGAGCTAAACGTTATTAAGTAGTCTTTACTAATTAGATTAATACCTTTCCCAAGGTTATTTACGCTTAAATTAATGCAACGAATTCAAGTGAAATTTGAACTCAGCTACCCGATTTCGCGTTCCGAGCCGATATCCACTGCACTTTAACGCATATCCAGTCATTCATATCCAAACGTGATACACGCATATTGTAATATCACCTTAAGAAAGCCGAAATGCACACGTGCAAATCCTCGAAAGAGGATTCAGTCAGTCAGTTAAGTGCCATACGTGAAACACGCTTAGGCGATCATGTCTCGAAAGAGACATGACTGACTGGGCAGAAGATTATCCCGCAGTAGGTTGCCATTGCTTTCTGCGGTAGACTGGTTGCCGACTAAGGCTATAGAACCCAATCTGTCCTTTTATTTGACTCATAACAAGAGGGAGAAGAGATGTATTTTATTATTATGTAATAATTAGTGGGTGATCAGTTTATTACTTAATAACAATAGAAAACCTATCCCCCACTTTATGTTACCAACTATTATATTCAGTCAGTCAGTTAAGTGCCATAGGTGAAACACGGTTGGGCGATCATGTCTCGAAAGAGACATGACTGACTGGGCAGAAGATTATCCCGCAGTAGGTTGCTATTGCTTTCTACGGTAGACTGGTTGCCGACCAAGGCTATAGAACCCAATCTGTCCTTTTATTTGACTCATAACAAGAGGGAGAAGAGATGTATTCTATTATTATGTAATAATTAGTGGGTGATCAGTTTATTACTTAATAACAATAGAAAACCTATCCCCCACTTTATGATACCAACTATTATATTCAGTCAGTCAGTTAAGTGCCATACGTGAAACACGCTTAGGCGATCATGTCTCGAAAGAGACATGACTGACTGGGCAGAAGATTATCCCGCAGTAGGTTGCTATTGCTTTCTGCGGTAGACTGGTTGCCAGCCAAGGCTATAGAACCCAATCTGTCCTTTTATTTGACTCATAACAAGAGGGAGAAGAGATGTATTTTATTATTATGTAATAATTAGTGGGTGATCAGTTTATTACTTAATAACAATAGAAAACCTATCCCCCACTTTATGATACCAACTATTATATTCAGTCAGTCAGTTAAGTGCCATAGGTGAAACACGGTTGGGCGATCATGTCTCGAAAGAGACATGACTGACTAGTCAGAAGATTATCTCGCAGTAGGTTGCCATTGCTTTCTGCGGTAGACTGGTTGCCGACCAAGGCTATAGAACCCAATCTGTCCTTTTATTTGACTCATAAGAGGGAGAAGAGATGTATTCTATTATTATGTAATAATTAGTGGGTGATCAGTTTATTACTTAATAACAATAGAAAACCGATCCCCCACTTTATGACCAGAAGTCAATCATGATTCCAACTATTATATTCAGTCAGTCAGTTAAGTGCCATAGGTGAAACACGGTTGGGCGATCATGTCTCGAAAGAGACATGACTGACTAGTCAGAAGATTATCTCGCAGTAGGTTGCCATTGCTTTCTGCGGTAGACAGGTTGCCAGCCAAGGCTATAGAACCTAATCTATCCTATTATTTAACCCATAACTGGAGGAAAGCGACGAATGAATACCTTTCCCAAGGGTATTTATGAATGTAAGTGAATTCAACTGGCGTTAGAACTCGGCATCACGGTTTGTTATTCCGAATCGATAACCACTGCACCACAACGCACATCGTCATTACTTTACCAAAAATGGTCATGCTAATATCAACCGTTTCCTTATAAAGAATCATTCGATATTCACTGAACAAGTAGCCAATGCTACTGTTGGTTGATTTATTACCGACCGAGCAAAAGCGATGGACCGGATGTTTTCTCTCTCACGGCAAAAAGGCAAATGACCAAAAGTCGTCGTTGCGCATCCGGGTTCGCGCAGATGTTCCGGTTGAAAAATAAAAATTAATCAAATATTAAATTTCCATTTACGCGAATTCTATTTATCAGTCAATGAGTAGCCCAGAATCAAATACAAGTGTGGAATCCCAAACGAGCTGCTGTATCCAAAAAGAAAATATAAAAAACGGATACAGACAGACCCCACCAGGCAGATCTCAGTGTAATCAATATCCCTTTGACTTAAGTCAAGTGGCTACTACGCTTGCCTCTTTCCTTCTCCCCTGTCTCAAAACTACTTACTGATCTAAGGAGCAACTACATCAAAGACATTCCTCACTTACACTCTCCCCACTTTCCTAAACCTTAAATCTCTTTCAGCTTATTATTTGCCATGAACATTTTAACCTCCGTTGGACCTATACTTCAAGTTATTACTTTAATTGTAAAAACATTAATTGATATGTGTATATATAAAAATGTTGAACTCAATTTGCTTTTCTTGATTTTATGATCATTTTATGACTTATAGTGGCCTATCTACCACAAGGCCAAATTCCGTTAACCTGCAACAATATACAGCTGCCCTTCACTAGAACGGACTTCCGCTACAACGGAAAAAGAAGAGATAACCAACCCCACTATAAGGTTCCACAGGGTTAGGGTTATACTTTATTTGTATAAATCACATTTCGCTAAAACAAACAAATCTTTTTATTCTGTAAACTTCTTACTACACGATTTCTTAGAACATTTTCACAGTTAATAATTTCATACATAAAATTTGATGTTATGCCGTTCGATAAAAAATTTTGATTTATTTATCCAAGCAAGACAGGTTTATCTTTACAACCTTCTGCTAATCTTAACTTGCGAAGAGTTCGATTATGTTTGGCACAAGGCCAATTTAATAAACGTGATCGAACTCCCTACTAAAGTATATCTGCTGAACTCATTCTCTATCCGTGTACGGGTATTTCTTAAAAGAAAAATCATGTTATTCGGAAAATGTTATCTTCATTTCTGAAATCAGTAAAAAAACCCAAAAAAACCCCATACCTATGTGTGTTATAGTTTGTTCATATCTATCTATCTATCTATCTATCTATCTATCTATCTATCTATCTATCTATCTAATCTATTTTCCTATCTATCTATCTATCTATCTATCTATCTATCTATCTATCTATCTATCTATCTATCTCAATGTGTTTTCCTATCTATCTATCTATCTATCTATCTATCTATCTATCTATCTCAATGTGTTTTCCTATCTATCTATCTATCTATCTATCTATCTATCTATCTATCTATCTATCTATCTATCTCAATGTGTCTATCTATCTATCTATCTATCTATCTATCTATCTATCTATCTATCTCAATGTGTTTTCCTATCTATCTATCTATCTATCTATCTATCTATCTATCTATCTATCTCAATGTGTTTTCCTATCTATCTATCTATCTCAATGTGTTTTCCTATCTATCTATCTATCTATCTATCTATCTATCTATCTATCTATCTATCTCAATGTGTTTTCCTATCTATCTATCTATCTATCTATCTATCTATCTATCTATCTATCTCAATGTGTTTTCCTTTCTTTCTATCTATCTATCTATCTATCTATCTATCTATCTATCTATCTATCTATCTATGAGTTCGTACTGAAATGTTCATAGAACGACTCAAGTTTCAAACTTGGAACATATATTCTAATATCAAGTATTTATTTCTAATGTTTCTTTGTCTGGCTTAGAACTTTTCAGCTACGATCATTTCTCTCTCCCTTTCTCTTTTTTACCTCACTCTAATTCTATTATTATATTTTTCTAATTAATATTTAGTTTAATTAACAGTCGCATCTTTCGATAATTGTTATCTAAAGTTCATCATCTAAATATATTTTTGAAAGGAATATTATATATTAGTTTATCAACTCTTTAATTAGATAAGGAAACATAAATTCTTTAATTAACTTAATGCAACTCAAGCAAAGCAATTAGTGTATTAATTATCAATAAAGTTTAAAATAAGTATTTTTCTGAACTAAAAAACAAACTTTTGTTCAGTTCATAGCATATATATATATATATATATATATATATATATATATATATATATATATATATTGAACTGTTGAAATTCATAAACATTTCTTGACTTAAAAATATCTCTATGGAAAAATTTTCAAATTTATAGTAAACACCGCAGTATACCTTCAAAAAATTCACATTTTTCATTTCTTTCTTTCTTTCTTTCTTTCTTTCTTTCTATGAGCATAGGTGTAGATTGGGTGCGTGTTTGTGCATGTGGTCCGTCTATTGTATTTTTTGTTTGTTTGTTTGTTTGTTTGTTTGTTTGTTTGTTTGTTTGTTTGTTGCCAGTATGAATGTTGTGGTGCAGTGGATAGTGACTCGGAACGACAAATCGGTGTACCGAGTTCGAGTTCCATTTGAATTCCTTGCATTCACTTACGCACAAATACCCTTGGATAAGATATTAATCCGTCTGTTCCTTCCAGTTATGGGTTGAGTAATAGAACAGATTAGGTTCTCTAACCTTGGCTGGCAACCAGTCTACCGCAGAAAGCAATGCCAACCATCAATGCGGGATAATTTTCTGAACAGTCAGTCATATCTCTTTCGATACATGATAGCCCAAGGCGTGTACCAAGTATAGCACTTAACTGATGTGTGTATATATTTGTTCTCCATACATATCTAAACTTATTTATAAATGGAACTTTGTCTCTGTGTGTGTGTGTGTGTGTGTGTGTGTGTGTGTGTGTGTCCGTTATCTATAGACTCCGAAACAAAAAAAAACGTTGCACAGTTGTAGTAAAAGCGTCTGCGAGTGTTCTTAGCTAGGTTTTGTGTCTAGGTACCCACGATAAATATCGAAAATCGATAATCGAAAAAATCGGGTGATAGAAGGAGTGGTCCGATTTTAATCAAATTTGATACACTTATAGACAAAGACATAAGAAACGATATTCAGAAGTTTCAAGGTTGCATTTCTTACAATAGTGCAGAAAATCGATAATATATATATATATATATATATATATATATATAAAGCAAGTTGTGTGTGTGTGTGTGTGTGTCTGCTTATCTGCCTGTATGTCTGTATTTTTTTTTCAGCCCTTTTATTTTAGTTTTTGCTTCGGTTTGGCTCTAAGTAGGTATAATTGTAGTTCTTAGTCTCAGCCATGATACCATTTACTCAGAGGACTTATTTAGCCTTCAAAATTCAGTTTACGACGGAAAAAAACTTTTTTGATATCGATACCAGGAAATCAAAATTTGACTTACATCCATTCATTTTTCATTCAGTCTACGGTTTCGCTTTAACTGGAAACAATTATTGCTTTTTAGTCTTTCGTGCCAACGTCCAAAGAATCTGAGGTCCAGGAGCATGGATTAGTTTTAAAGCTTTCATTACTCCCTAGCAACAACGGGCTATACTGCTAGTATATTTTATTATTATATGGAAACATATATAGTATATACATGCTGTTTGTATGGCGTGTTTTTGTGTATGTGTGTGTTTAATCAGATTAGTGTGTTTGTTTTTTCTAGTATGAGTTTATATATTCGTTCTCTATACATATGTGAATTAGAGATACCCACTCAAGTATAAAAATAACATGCAAGTGTTAATAAAACATATCCCAGTGTAGTATAAACAGAACTATTAATTATATATTAATAAATATAAATATTATCCTAGGTCGGTGGCAAGATTCGGAGTAAGCAATCGGTTAGACTCCGATAACGGACACACACGCACACACACAGACACACACAGACACACACAGACACACACACATCGACAAAGTTCCATTTATAAATAAGTTTAGTATTGTATGGAGAACAAATATATACACACATCAGTTAAGTGCTATACTTGGTACACGCCTTGGGCTATCATGTATCGAAAGAGATATGACTGACTGTTCAGAAAATTATCCCGCATTGATGGTTGTCATTGCTTTCTGCGGTAGACTGGTTGCCAGCCAAGGTTAGAGAACCTAATCTGTTCTATTACTCAACCCATAACTTGAAAAAAAAGATGGATTAATATCTTTCCCAAGGGTAAGCAATCCTTAAGTGCATATTACAAATATTTAATTTTTATGTTCATGTAATTTTTGTCTGTTTATATTATATTCTTGATAAATTAAAAAAATAGTATCCTAGCATTATAAGATTTAACTTCCATGAACATCGGGAGAACTTAAATTCTAATCTCTTAAACGGCCAGTTTGTGATATGTACCTTATAATTGCGTAGTGCATAAAACCCCGAGTCGTGACACCGACTATAGAACCCAATTTGTCCTGCTAGATGACCAATAGCTGGAGGGAAAAGCAATAATATCTTCCTAAGGGCATTTAAGCGTAAGTGAATGCAACAAATTAAATTGGAATTCGAACTTTTTGTTGCTATATAGGTTGCTAATGTCAAATATCACCATGATGTACGTCTTTGTGGTATGAAGCTAAGGAAGTATCGTCACTGATGTAGCTTTTAATCTGTTTAGTAAATGGTTGTAGTAAGTTAGCTACTAAGTTACTGAAAGTTGGACAGACTGGTTCTGTTACTACGGATCTAAACGTAAAGACACTTGGGTTTGGGATGTTAATATGTTCAATTTTTTCTGTTTTTATTTCACTCGATCTGTGAATTTTCAGTAGCCCGTAAAAATTGCTTGTTTTTTGGATGAAATTTTGTCATATATTGCCGCTGGACATGAACAAACAACAAGGAACAACGTATATATACAAATTATTTTTTTACTCTTTATCAGTAATGCTTGTGTGGAGCAGGAGGGCAGCCGGAGAGAGTCGCGCACACGAAGGGGTTGTCGGGAGACGGAAGCCAGCTGGACTTCTTGTCTTCAGCCAAAGATTCTACACTTTATATAGTCTTAAAACTCCTACGAATTTTTGCTTTTTCGGGTTGTCGCATTATTGACGTCATCTACGACCGGTTAGATATGTCAATTATCTGTGTCCCCAGTTGACTTTTATCTATGGCCGATGTATCTGTCAACCACCCTTGCCCTTTGTTGACCTTATCCACTGCTGGATGTACACGTGATTTACTTCTTTCGTTCATGGTAATATATTACAGTTTATTTCGATGTCCCTATCATTTTTTGTTAATTTATGTGTTGTGTAGAGTTTATATATATATATATATATATATATATATATATATATATATATATATAACAAGTAGAGCTTATAGTCGCCGACTGACGACAATTCGGTCGGGTTTCGAGCCTGGGTTAGGGAGCGGTCGGAGTCTAACCGTACTGATGAGCTGTGATATGACAATATATATATATCTGTCTGCGGATGACAATATATATATATATATATATATATATTGTCATCCGCAGACAGATCTGTTTCGCTGTATCACAGCTCATCAGTACGGCTAGACATCCGATTGCTTTTGACCCAGGATTGAAACCCGACCGAATTGTCGTCAGTCGGGGATTCTACCTCTGAGCTATGGGCGCTCGGTAGAAGGAGGCAGGCTTTTAGCGTATGATGTATCATACGCCAATAGCCAGAGTGACCCTAATTCATTAATGAATGAGCGATGCGTAGATGCTAGAGTAGCTACTGTTTTTTCAAAGTCTACCATTCTTCCAGAGTGCTCACTCAGGGTGTGAGAGCGTAAATAGCCATCCGCAGACAGATCTGTTTCGCTGTATCACAGCTCATCAGTACGGTTAGATATCCGATTGCTTTTAACCCAGGATTGAAACCTGACCGAATATGATAGTCTAAACTATCGCCCTGTTCACACTTCACCCACATCTATTGAACAGGTGAAGTGGCTTATCACTTGTTACCTGTTCAGGTTGTGGTTTCCGGTTTTTCTCTTCTCCAATCTTCTCACTTTTTTTTTCAATTGGAGTAGATAGTCTAAACTATCGCCCGGTTTACACTCCACCCACGTCTATTGAACAGGTGAAGAGGCTCATCACTTGTTTCCTGTTTAGATTGTGGTTTCCGGTTTTTCTCTTTTCCAATCTTTTTACTCTTACGTAGCCCCCTGCGCATCAGTGGCGTTTTTGCTTGGGATGATATGATTAAAAAAAAAATATATATATATATATATATATCTTTGTCTATGTTGGTATTTATTAATTATTTATTAAAACTAACAGTACTTGCCAATTAGTACACCTTGAAACAATTCCATTAGCAAAGAACTTTGTGATTATATATATATATATATATATATATATATATATATATATATATATATATATATTATGTATGAAACGTTTGATATTTGAATTATTGGTTTTATTGAAAAGATCCATTCGATCTCCCAGCGACATGTTTTTTTCCAGATGTAAAATCTTTGATAGATTCTCAGATAGAATGGATTAAATCATACAAAGCAATTGCGACACATGATTGTATTCTAATATCGAAAGGTTAATTTTTGACATTTCTTCATTTTTATTGAATGTTGCGGAATTTATTTTTTTAATTATTTTTGCATGAATCACTATCATGACCTCAGAATTAATATTTTGTTTCGCTAAAGAAAAAAAGAACAGAAAAAAAAATCGAAACTAAAAAAAAGAAAGAAGAAAAAAATCTTTCATTATTTAACGCCACAGAAATATTGACTTTGTAAAGCATCCCGAAGCTCTGTTTACGAAAACTAATGATTCTTGCCAATTAGTACACCTTGAAACAACTCCATCAGAAAAGAACTTGGAGATTATTTCAGAGGATACCTCATTTCAATTGACACCATTATTGATGGCGTCCGCCTATTTGTACCTGCAAATAAATGACGGAAGCAGACGACCGCTTCCAGCAACAGAAGAAATTGATACCAGATAGTATTGAATGAGACGAAATTGGAGGGAAAAAACTCATAAAAATATAGCTAATCTACGATGAAAAAGAAAAATTGAAAATTGTTGAAGAAACTATATCAAAATATTTTGTTTGGTGGGGGGAAAATAAAAAAATAAAATTCGGAGAACACACACACACATACACACACACACATATATATTTAATCGCAAATATAAAAATGCCTGCCAGGTTTTTCAATATTAAAGGGAAATTATTTTTAAATATTAAAGGGAAATTATTAACAAATAGCAGTCATCACTATTTGGTTTTTAAAATGGAAAAAAGTTTCTGAAGAAATTAAAGCAAATATCTATCTTAATTTCAGAAATGGATTTTTTCCACTCAGAGTCAGTCAGTTAAGTGCCATACGTGATACACGGTTGGGTTATCCCACAGTAGGTTGCCATTCGCTTTCTGCGGTAGACTGGTTGCCAACCAAGGCTATAGAACCCAATCTGTCCTGTTATTTAACCCATAACTGGAAGGAATGGGCGGATTAATACCTTTCCCAAGAGTATTTACGCGTAAGTGAATGCAATGAATTCAACTGGAATTCGAACTCGGCTCTCCGATTTCTCGTTCCGAGCCGATATCCAATGCACCACAACGCACATCCCCACTCAGAGTACGCTTAGTTAAAAATAAAAATAGAGGGCGTTTGCTGTTGCCCGGTGATTAGTAAACACATCTCGTAGACCATTTAGCAGAAATATTGAGATCGATCCTTACTGTGTACATAAATAAGGTGCTTTTATGTAGGAGTAAGATTTGAAACAAATTCAAGCGAGAAAGATATTATATTTTAACTCAATCAGAACCTGATGATTACGTTGTGCATGAAACTCTTAGCAGTTCTACAGATGAAATATACACTAACGGTCATAACTATTAGGCAACCTGAGTGTTTTTTAAAAAAATGTTTTTCATACTATTTTTTAGTATTTATTGCCGAGTGAATAATTGTAAATGAAAATAGAATGGTTCTTTTGTTATTACTGCAAAATAACATGTGCATCAAATGAATTTATAAATATTTAACAATTACTTATATTGCAGTTTCATCAATGAAAGAATAAAGAAAAGTTAGGGTGATTCCGACCAGTTCATCTTTGCTTCCTTGTCTTGTAAAATTTTGCAAAGTATAATATAACAAAAGAACCATTCTATTTTCATTTAGAGTTATCCATATATCTACATTATATATATATATATATATATATATATATATATATATATATGCGGATGACTCCGAGATATATATATATATATATATATATATATATATATGTATGTAGTCATCCGCATATATATATATATATATATATATATATATATATATATATATCGGAGTCTAACCGTACTGATGAGCAGTGATACAGCGAAACAGATCTGTTTGCAGATGACTATATATATATATATATATATATATATATATAGATCTGTTTTCCTGTATCACAGCTCATCAGTACGGTTAGACTCCGATATATCAAATACAATATTGGGAAAATTATATGACAACGTATACAAAGTTGTCTACGGCTATATCGTGTTCAATACACTGGTTCTCGTCCGATCACCGAAGCTAAGCAACATCAAGCCTGGTCAGAACTTAAATGGGAATACCAGTTGTTGTAAACGTAAGGACCAAGAACGGTCCATCGGTCCTCCAGGTTTTAGGGTTGGGCGCAGGGCTAACAACCCTGCCCCATAAAAAACAGTTTGTTACGGAAACAGTAACAAAAAGTTACTGCCCTACATACGACAAAAATGTGTAGAGAGTACTTACATCGCAAGGTGATCTACATTAAATTTGCGTCCTCCCTCTTAAAACATTTCACCATTACTGGTAGGTCTTCTGTTATCACAGTGTGGGCAACCTATCAATAAAACTGATGTAAAGAAAAATAATTCTAAAACATTCTAAAATCCTCAACACCCATTCCTCAAGGACATATGACTCAGTGGATAAAAGCATTGATTGTACCCAGTGACTTGACCCAATGAATTGTGAGTTCAATACCTGGCTACAGTAGAGATAAACAAAACCTTGAAGAGTTGGGTTAAAGAGTGAAAACTGATACTGAGACACCCGGAAGGCATGACACGTTGAACTAGAACAAGCTACGGTCGGTGGAGAAAATATAAGGTGGAGTTCGAAATTCCAATCCCCTGAAGAAGCGCGGAGCCTACAACGGTCAAAACATATCGTAAATATGGCAACAAAAACGTGAACAACAGTTCGAACAATGTAGGTAGCGTAAATAACGAAGATGAGCTTCAATAGAAGAATACCGAAAATTACATGGACGTAACCTGCAAGCCATGAGAATTTTTAAAGGAAAATGAGAACAATAAAGAAAATGTATACTTACAATCAGAAGGAAAGATTGAATATATTTTGGTGGGGTCACATAATGAAGAAAAGATGTTTGGGAATTAACACAGGATATATTGAAAGTAAGAGGGAGAGAAAACAGTGTTTAACCCTCTAGGGCCATTCGTATCATATTTGATACAGTATGAAAACAAGCCTTGAAAGAAATATTTTCCTGAAAAATTTTTTAAGAGAAATATTTTATAAATTTCAAATGAAAGCAGTACTGACTGCTCAGTCAATGAATACCAAACGTTTCCTTATAGGGAAATACCAAATGGTTCCTTATAGGGAAATACTGTATCAAATATGATACGAATGGCCCTAGAGGGTTAACCTATTTTTTTAATTATTTCTTAATCAAGCAAGGTAATAAAGCCACTAAGACGCAAATGATTACTGAGTGTGAGAGAATATGAAAAAATACTGTTTAGGGGAGATAACTGTAGATTTAGGGGGTAAAACAATTTGTTTCTCTTTCCTTTCTAGACATTTTTTGATTTTCTTCGTTATTCCTCTTTCATTGTGTTTATTTCGTTCATTCGCTTGTTCGTCGCTCTGTTCGTCCTTCATTATTATTTTTTTTTACATTTGTTAACCTCCACCTTGAATTTTATCAAATTTTGAAAAATTCTTGAAAGCGTTTAACAGGGTTTGGCATGCTGGCATTCTGCGCAAGCTAAATGGCTACTGGAATTATGGACGATTGTTTGATTTAATCGAATCGTGAAATGACGGTCTAAAAGGGCAATTTTCCAGATCCTTCTTCACAAACGCGAATGTCCCTCAAGTCTCTTGGGTCCTACGCTGTGTCTTACCTTTATCAATGATCTTCCTGATGTCATCAGTTCCCAAGTAAGCATCTATGCAGATGACACCACAGTGTACTCTCGTCTTTATAATAAATTGACAAAATAAACCTGACTGCTACTTTTGAAACTTCCAATCAGTTGTTAACTGGGAAAAATGGCACGAAAATTTTAGTACCTCTAAAATAAAACTGCTCCCCTTTAACCACAGTGGGGAAACTTTTCTACCAACAGTATTGCGTTTAAATCCATAAAGTCTAGGTACCAAAGAGAAAAGCTCGTGACAAGAATTACTGAGTGTCGGAGAAGACGAGAACAGGAACAACAGTATTAAAAGGGAGAACAATAAAAGAGCAGGAATTAAGAAGACAGAAGATAACAATTGACATTGCATTTAAATCTTTAAAGATCAAAGCTAACTGGGAAGAAAAAAGATGAAGGAGAGTTTTACAAGTGAGAGAAGAAACAGTTACTATAGAACTTATAACAATATGAGAAAAGAAAACATAATTAAGAAGAGAAAGCAATAAAAGAGCAGGAATTAAGAAGACAGAAGATAACGATTGATATTGCATTTAAGGGTTACTGAGTGTGAAAGAATGAGAAAAAGAAAAACATAATTAAGAAGAGAAAACAATAAAAGAGCAGGAATTAAGAAGACAGAAGATAACGATTGATATTGCATTTAAGGGTTACTGAGTGTGAAAGAATGAGAAAAAGAAAAAGAAAAACATTATTAAGAAGAGAAAACAATAAAAGAGCAGGAATTAAGAAGACAGAAGATAACGATTGATATTGCATTTAAGGGTTACTGAGTGTGAAAGAATGAGAAAAAAGAAAAACATTATTAAGAAGAGAAAACAATAAAAGAGCAGGAATTAAGAAGACAGAAGATAACGATTGATATTGCATTTAAGGGTTACTGAGTGTGAAAGAATGAGAAAAAGAAAAACATTATTAAGAAGAGAAAACAATAAAAGAGCAGGAATTAAGAAGACAGAAGATAACGATTGATATTGCATTTAAGGGTTACTGAGTGTGAAAGAATGAGAAAAAGAAAAACATTATTAAGAAGAGAAAACAATAAAAGAGCAGGAATTAAGAAGACAGAAGATAACGATTGATATTGCATTTAAGGGTTACTGAGTGTGAAAGAATGAGAAAAAGAAAAACATTATTAAGAAGAGAAAACAATAAAAGAGCAGGAATTAAGAAGACAGAAGATAACGATTGATATTGCATTTAAGGGTTACTGAGTGTGAAAGAATGAGAAAAAGAAAAACATTATTAAGAAGAGAAAACAATAAAAGAGCAGGAATTAAGAAGACAGAAGATAACGATTGCCATCGCATTTAAATCTTTAAAGATCAAAGCTAACTGGGAAGAACGAAGCTGGAGAGAGTTTAACAAGTGAGAGAAGAAACTGTTAGCATAGGACTGTTAGCATATAACAATATGAGAAAAGAAAGCATAATTAAGGAGAGAAAACAATAAACGAACAGGAATTAAGAAGACAGAAATAACGATTGACATTGCATTTAAATCTTCAAAGATCAAGATTGATTCGAATGCAAAGAGCCAGAAGAGAGTTCCACAAGACAGAAATACTAGAGGAGAAACTGTTAGCATAGAACCTACGGTTACATGAACTTTCCATTGTAAGATGATGAGACTTTGCCAACAATCTAGTAGTAACACTTAAATTTAGAAAATCTAGGTACCAAAAAAGTGAAAGCTCATCAGAAGAACACTCACCGTGAAAATTTTTAGAATGTTTTATTCCAGAGTGACAAATATGAAAAAAGAAAACATTTTTAAGGAGAGAGATAAAAGAATAGGAATTAAGAAGACAAAAAATAACAATTGACATTGCATTTAAATCACTGAAGATCAAAGTTGACTGGAAAGCAAAACAGAGATTACCACAAGCGAAAAGTGCTAGAGAAGAAACACTTAACATAGAACCTATCCCTACCTATACCCATACAAGTGTGATAAGACGTTAAAAGTGAATACATCTAAATAAATTGCCTGTCAATGCTAAATTTGTTTTATTTTGCTTCTTACGTCCTAGCACGAAGTTACAAGTCATGGTGACCGAGGGTGTTAGCGTACTGTATTTGCACAACCAACGACAGCTTCCGTACAGATTTGCCCGCCCAGTTTCACGCATTAAGATTTGGACCAACTCATGGTCATGAGTCTGATGATATTTCCCAATGAGGAAATTATTATCAAGAACTCACCCCCTGAACAAAACGACCATAATAGAAAATTTGCCAAGAAAGGTGAAATGTTACAAGAACCTAGACATGAATTTACTTTAGATGATCTAGCGATTAAAGCACTTTCTATATACATTTTCGTTTTGGTACGTTGTGTTCTCTTTTAATTAAAGTAGCATCTACAAATGACGCGTTCCAGAAGCTGAGTAAAGTACTAACACACAGGAAAATTTCACTAGAAACAAAGAAAAGAGTGCTGAATTGCTATGTGATGTCAGTTCTTCAATACGGCAGTGAATGCTGGACAATATCATCAAAAATGAGGACCAAACTTGAAGCAGCGGAAAATGTGGTTCTATAGAAGGATGCTGCGGATATCGTGAACTGAGCATGCAAGCAACGATGTTGGAAAGAATGGCAACAAAAAAGAAATTAATACTGAGCATCAGGAAGAGACAACTGAAGTTCCTGGGACACGCAATGAGGAAGGAGAGCTTGGAGAACCTGATACTGACAGGCCAGATAGAAGGCAAGAGAGACAGAGAAGGCAGCGGATAACATATTTGCAGGGCCTGATCAGGTGGATGACGGAACGGGGCTTGCCGCAGAATTTGCTCTAACTTGGTAAAATTATAAATTTTAGTTTCAAACATTAGTAGACCTTCTCAGACGACTCATTTTCCTCGTTATCGGAAATCGATATCCCCGATATTCTATCGAATCTGATAAAAAAAAAACGATATTCAGATAACAGTATGGCTCATTTTCTCCAATTTTACTCCCGATGGGTACGATAAGTTTTCATGGACTTAGGTTAGTTTATCCTTGGATGACTTATTCAACTCCGATATTGAAAATCGATACCACGATATTCTATCGGGTCTGATCAAAATCAGGTTTTTATTTTTGTTTTTGCTTAGGGTTTTGCTCTAAGTAGGTATAATTATAGTTCTTAGTCTCACCCATGATACCATTTACTCAGAGAACTTATTTAGCCTTCAAAATTCAGTTTGCGACGGAAAACTTATTTGACATCTATAACGAAAATCAAAATTTGACTTACATCCATTCATTTTTCTTTCAGTCTACGGTTTCGTTTTAACTGGAAACAACTATTGCTTTTTAGTCTTTCGTGCCAACGTCCAAAGAGTTTGAGCTCCAATATCATGGATTAGTTTTAAAGCTTTCATTACACCCGAGCAACGCCGGGCTATACTGCTAGTATATATTCATATATATTAGTTGCCATTGGTAAACTGTCGCAATTATTTTATTATTTCAAATATTCTTTAGGCTGAGTCTGAGCTCCAGGACCATGGATTAGTTTTAAAGCTTTCATTACACCCGAGCAACGTCGGGCTATACTGCTAGTTTTTAAATAAAAATTATGGTCACACTCTCTATGGTGGAGAACTAATTCTCAGCAACTACTCTCCTTCGTGTACATGTGTAGTCGCATCAACGTGAACCTCACTTTAGTCCAATGAAATTCCAACGGTCGAAACGCGTCACACGAAAACTTTTTTTTTCCATTTCGTCATAGATTTTCACAGATTCGGTGAAATTGAGCATATACGATGAAGAAATGCCCCAATCTTTATACACGTTGAGTTATGTCGTGAAAATTAAGAAGAAAGATCGAAGGTTTTTTTTAAGTAGATTATTTTTTAATGCGTTTTTTAGAACCTTTGAAATTTTTTGATGATCTTATTTTCTTGTGTTAACGTTGTACCGTAAATTAGGATGGAAAATTGTAGCGTTTAACTGATTTGGAAATTCTTGCAAGCATCAGACAATTGTCGGATTCTAAAGAATCGTTTAAGACTTATGAAAAAGAAAGAATGAAAGTACTTTCGAAATGCTTCTTTTTTAGAAAATAAATAAATAATTATATTGTCGGATAATAAATAAATATTATATTGTCAGATAAATAAATAAATATTCTTTATTAGAATATTCGTTTACTAAAATATTAGTTTTAACATAAATATTCTTTTTTAGAAAATAAATAAATAATTATATTGTCGGATAATAAATAAATATTATATTGTTGGATAAATAAATAAATATTCTTTATTAGAATATTCGTTTACTAAAATATTAGTTTTAACATAAATATTCTTTTTTTAGAAAATCAATAAATAATTATATTGTCGGATAATAAATAAATATTATATTGTCAGATAAATAAATAAATATTCTTTATTTGAATATTCGTTTATTAAAATATTAGTTTTAACATAAATATTCTTTTTTAGAAAATAAATAAATAATTATATTGTCGGATAATAAATAAATATTATATTGTCAGATAAATAAATAAATATTCTTTATTAGAATATTCGTTTATTAAAATATTAGTTTTAACATAAATATTCTTTTTTAGAAAATAAATAAATAATTATATTGTCGGATAATAAATAAATATTATATTGTCAGATAAATAAATAAATATTCTTTATTAGAATATTCGTTTATTAAAATATTAGTTTTAACATAAATATTCTTTTTTAGAAAATAAATGTCGGATAATAAATAAATATTATATTGTCAGATAAATAAATAAATATTCTTTATTGGAATATTCGTTTATTAAAATATTAGTTTTAACATAAATATTCTTTTTTAGAAAATAAATAAATAATTATATTGTCGGATAATAAATAAATATTATATTGTCGGATAAATAAATAAATATTCTTTATTAGAATATTCGTTTATTAAAATATTAGTTTTAACATAAATATTCTTTTTTAGAAAATAAATAAATAATTATATTGTCGGATAATAAATAAATATTATATTGTCGGATAAATAAATAATTATATTGTCAGATTCTAAATAATCGTTTAAGACTTATTAAAAAAAATGAATGAAAGTACTTAGGAAATGCTTCTTTTTTAGAAAATTTTTATAAAAAATATTTTGTTTTACATTTGTTAACATCTACCTTGAATTTTATGAAATTTTGAGAAATTTCATTTTGTGGGGCTTAATGTTTATAGTGCGGATGTGCATTGTGGTGCAGTGGATATCGGCTCGGAACTAGAAATCGGAGAGCCGATTCGAATTTCGGTTGAATTCTTTGCATTCACTTACGTGCAAATACCCTTGGGAAAGGTATTAATCTGTCTCTTCCTTCCATGGAAGAGACGGATGGGTTAAATAACAGGACAGATTGGGTTCTATAGCCTTGGCTGGCAACCAGTCTACAGCAGAAAGCAATGGCAACCTAATGCGGGATAATTTTCTGCCCAGTCAGTCATGTCTCTTTCGAGACATGATCACCCAAGCGTGTTTCACGTATGGTATTTAACTGACTGACTGAATATAATAGTTGGAATTATGATTAATTCTTTTACTGGTCATAAAGTGGGGGATCGGTTTTCTATTGTTATGAAGTAATAAACTGATCCCCCACTAATTATTACATAATAATAGAATACACCTCTTCTCCGTCTCGCTATGAGTCAAATAACAGGACGCATTAAGTTCTATAGTCTTGGTTGGCAACCAGTCTACCACAGAAAGCAATGGCAACCTACAGCGGGATAATCTTCTGCCCAGTCAGTCATGTCTCTTTCGAGACATAATCGCCTAAGCGTGTTTCACGTATGGCACTTAACTGACTGACTGAATGCTTATAGTCTTTCGAGGATTTGAATAATGATTTTTTTTCCAAACATAACCTCCAGTTTCAGAAAATTTGATCCAAATAGTAATATATATATATATATATATATATATATATATATATATATATATATATAAAACTGACATTTTACTAATAGAAAATCATTTATGAATAAACTATTATATGGACAATATTGTCTAAAGACAAAACAATTCTATGAATAATAATATCTTCAAAAAAAGTTTTCATTTTCTTTTTAAATTTAATTAAAATAATTTCTAAACTTTTAAATCTTTTAAAATTTGGTATTAATTTGTAACAGTCTTGTTATGAAATTGATATTGTATGGTAAATTTTCATTTTAGGTCCCGAAGGCTTTTACCCCTTCAAATTTATCCAAAATAGCATTATTTCTGTGCAAATGTATCTGCTGAGCTCAAATCAACAATTAGTTATTGAAGAAATTTACATTTATTGATCTTAACGACCAGAAAAAAATCGAACTTCATCTCGCACTTTTTGTCTCGCGTAACTCTCACGAAGTCATGTAATTAACTGCAGAATGACTTTCGGCCTATTTACTTCCTTTACTGAAATATCCGCCTATTTACTTCCTGTAATGAAAGTAATACGCGTTGAAAAAATCGCGTATAATTTTCATTACAGGAAGTAAATACGCAGAAAATTCAGTAAAGGAAGTAAATAGGCCGAAAATATGCCGAAATTTGTTGTCCTACGCCCAAAGTCATTCGGCAGTTAATTACATGATTGCGTTAGAGTTACGGGAGACAAAATGAGCGAGATGTAGTTCGATTTTTTTCTGGACGTTCAGATCAATAAAGGTAGGCTTGTTCAATAACTAATTGTTGATTTGAGTTCAGCATATACATTTGCACAGAAATAATGCTATTTTGGATAAATTTGAAGGGGGGGGAAAAACCTTCGGGACCTAAAACGAAAATTTACCATTTTTTTTCCAAACATAACCACCAGTTACAGAAAATTTGATCCAAATAGTAAAATAAAAAAATAAATAAATAAAAATGACATTTTACTCATAGAAAAGCATTCACGTATAAACTATATTATGGACAATATTGTCTAAAGACAAAACAATTCTATGAATAATAATATCTTCAAAAAAGTTTTCATTTTCTTTTTAGATTTAATTAAAATAATTTCTAAACTTTTAAATCTTTAAAAATTTGGTATTAATTCGTAGCGGTGAACTATTCTTGTTATGAAATTAAGATTGTATTTACTAATGTTGAATGAAAAAAAATCAACAACTGCAATATTTTTAAAATAATTTTTAATTTATATTATCTGTTGATTTTTGCAAATATGGATGTCCGAACGTGATATTATCGGAAAAGAAAATTGATAAAAAATAGTAAAGTTAAAATTTATTGGCAATTTTCTTACATTTCCTAGACAAGTGACTTTGTAAGACTATAAAGCTAAAATACCTAGAATTCAATAAAATATTAGATTGCCCCCTTAGAAAAACTTCTTAAACATAATTCTATTAAGAAAACTGTGAATACCTCATTAAAAACACCCACTTCCGCGTTAAAAACGCTTTTATGGCAAATTTAGATCATTTAAATCAGATAATCTTTCTCAAATAAAGTTTCAGAAAAGCATATTTTATTTTTGAAACTGAATTAATTGGTGTTGACAGATTTATCAATATGGATGGTTTAAAAATGGTTTTAAAAACTGTTAAAAATGATTTAGCATTTTAAAAATAATTCTAATTAATTTAAATTCAGTTTCAAATAGAGTAGAGCGTTTTGCTTATTGTAAAAATGAAATTTAAACTATTAGCTTGAAGTGAAAACTGTATTAAAAGTTTCAAGGCAGATTTTTACTTTTGAAACGTTTATTTAAAACCTTAAATATCGTTTCTCTTTGGAGGTAAAAGCCCATGCATATATATATATATATATATATATATATATATATATATGCAGACAGATCTGTTTCGCTGTACCACAGCTCATCAGTACGGTTAGATATCCGATTGATTTTAACCAGGATTGAAACCCGACCAAATTGTCATCTACCTCTGAGCTATGGGCACTCGGTAGAACAAGGTAGATTTTAGCATGTGATATACCATGTAAACATATGCCAGTAGCTTAGAGTGTTCTAATTCATTTCTGAATTAACTATGCGTAGATGTTAGATTAGCTACTGTTTTTTCAAAGTCTATCCTTTTTTCAAGTCTATCCTTCTTTCAAGTCTATCTTTCTTTCTCAATCAGGGTGTGAGTGCGTAAATAGCCATCCGCAGACAGAGCTGTTTCGCTGAATCACAGCTCATCAGTACGGTTAGACATCCGATTGCTTTTAACCAGGAATGAAACCCGACCGAATTGTCATCGAGCTATGGGCGCTCGACACATATTTCTAATTTATTTGTTTAAATATTTTTTTTTTTAATGGATTCAAGTATTTGAGTAGATACTCAGTTTTCTTTTTACTTTTTCATTATTAAACACTCTACTTATTTAAATCTACCGGCCTGAATAATCGAGAATCTTGTTACGAAAATATGCATCTTCCAGCAGGATTCGAACCATAGGAGAAACCGTCAGTTGATCTAAGGTGTCTTAGGCCACTCGACCACGAATAACTAATAGTTAAACAAAGCTCGAATGCCTTCCACACACTTCTTCTTCTGTGTGCCTTGTCCCTTCAGGACGTAGGCTTTCCACGTATTTTCCCTGGTGGTTCTTGGAACGCTTTCTCCTGTTACAATGCGCAACCCCCGTTCCGCCATCCACCCGCTCAGGCCAGTCAAGTACGTTACACGCTGTTTTCCTCTGTTTCTTCTCTCTATCTGGCCTTTTAGTATCAGGTTCTCTAAGCCCTCCTTCCTCATTGCATGTCCCAGGAACTTTAGCTGTCTCTTCCTGATTCTCAGTATTAATTTCCTTTTTGTTTCCATCCTTTCCAAAACCTCATCATTGCTCACATGCTCGATCCATGATATCCGTAGCATCCTTCTGTAGAACCACATTTCAGTTGCTTCAAGTTTTTCCTTCATATTTGATGATATTGTCCAGCATTCACTGCCATATTGAAGAACTGACAACACATAGCAATCCAGTACTCTTTTTTTTGTTTCTAGTGAAATTGTCCTGTCTCTTAATACTCAACATTCGCCTTCGGATTTCTGTGTCGCACTTTCCGTCTTCTATTAGAACAATTCCCAGGTATTTAAATTTTTGTACCTGCTTGATTTTAGTATCAAGCACCTGTATTTGACATTTTGGGCTGTTCTTTTTGTTGATGACCCTGCATTTGTTTTTTTTTTGTTTTTGTTTTTTGCAGTTTATTTGAAGTCCTTTCTTGTCATTTTCTTCTGTTACCTTCTGTAGGGGGTCTTGTAGTTTCCTTTCCGTGTCTGCTATCAGCACTGTATCATCTGCGTAGCTTATGTTGTTCAAATTGTGGCCTCCGATGATGAATCCTGGCATAACATCGAGGGTCCTCGGAATAGTCTCGCTGTACAAGTTGAATAGATCCGGTGAAAAGACACATCCTTGTCTTACGCCCCTTTCTATCTTTGTATATTTGCTGAATTCGTTACCTGTCCGTATGCAGGCGGTTTGCTGCCAGTGGAGATTCTTGATTACTCTTATATCTATATGTTAAGGCTGATGAGCATCTCCATCAACGTTTTACACTTTCTTAATTTTTATTATATTAACATCTGCTCCGTTTTTTGTATCCTAATGTAAACAAAGGCAATTTACTTACGAAATCCGTTATGCAATGAATTAACTCCGACATATTTTAAATTTATTTGTTTAAACTTTGTTTTTAATGAATACTCATATTTCAGTAGATACACTGGGGTTTTTTTGCTTTTTTTTTTTTGCTTTTTTTTTTTGCTTTTTTTTTTTTATAATACACTTACTTATTTATTACTATCTATCGGCCTGAATAATCGAAATTTTGTCAGGAAAATATGCATCGTGTCTGTGTATGCATGTTTAAATGTATGTATGTATGTATGTATGTATGCTTGCATGTGTTGTATCTATATATCTCAGTTTTTTCATATGTATGTACGTACGTATCTATATCTCTGTCTATGTGATTCTGTTAAAATATATTTATATATATGTATATATATATATGCATGCATGTCTATCTATCTATCTATCTATCTATCTATCTATCTATCTCGGTTTCTTCATATCTATCTATCTATCTATCTATCTATCTATCTATCTATCTATCTATCTATCATCTCGGTTTCTTCATCTATCTATCTATCTATCTATCTATCTATCTATCTATTTCTTCGGTTTCTTCATATCTATCTATCTATCTATCTATCTATCTATCTATCTATCTATCTATCTATCTATCTATCTCGGTCTCTTCATATCTATCTATCTATCTATCTATCTATCTATCTATCTATCTCGGTTTCTTCATATCTATCTATCTATCTATCTATCTATCTATCTATCTCGGTTTCTTCTTTATCTATCTATCTATCTATCTATCTATCTATCTATCTATCTATCTATCTATCTATCTATCTCGGTTTCTTCATATCTATCTATCTATCTATCTATCTATCTATCTATCTATCTATCTATCTATCTCCAGTTTTTCATATCTATCTATCTATCTATCTATCTATCTATCTATCTATCTATCTAAATCAGGTCATGTCTTACATGTGTTAATCCATATCGCTGATTTCTCTACTCTTTTCGTATCTCCCCCACAAAGACAGCTCTCTCCGGAATGCTCTTCTTACTTCTTATGGAACTTAAAAAAAAAAAAAGAAAGAAAGAAAGAAAGAAAGAAAGAAAAAGTTCAGGTAGAAATTCAGTCTGTTGCTGCTGCCTGTCAAGTGCTTCTTTAACTAATCTACACCACCTTTTAACTTTCTATCCACACCGATCGGGATGTTAAGGAAGGGGAGAAAGAGAGTAACTGAGAGAGAGGAGGGGTGAGTAAGTGAGAGAAAGAGAGAGAGAAAATGGGAGAGAAATAGGAGGTGAGGTGGAATGGCTGGGTTAGTTTTCATGTGGGGGTGTGGAAATCGTTTAGAGATCCGTGATTAATCGACTTAAAAGTATGACTAGAAAAGGAAGAAGGTGAAAGAAAAGGTAGAAAAAAGTCGAAAGGGAAGAAGAGAGCGAAAGAAAAGGAAGGAAAAGAAATCGACATTTAAGCAGAGGCTGAAAGAAAAGGAAGAAAAGGGAAATGTAAGGGAAGAAAAGGATGAAAGAAAAGTCAAAACAAGAAATCGAAAGGGAGGTGTGAAAGTTAAAGAAGATAAAAGAGAACGTAGGGAAGAAGAGAGTGTAAAAAGAAGGAGAAAGAGAAAAACAACCAGAAGAAAAATGTTGAAGAAGAAAAAGAAGAAACAAAATGTTGAAAAAAATTGCCAGATAAGACAAGGAAATGAAGAAAAATGGAAGAAGCGTAGAAGAGGTAAAAGAAAAGAAAAAGTTGAAGAAGAAGAAGAAATGGCGAGGAAGATAGAAGAAAGAGTAAAAACAATGTTAAACAAAGAAATGGTAAAGAAGAAAAAGAAAACGAAGAAGATTGAAGCAAATAAAAATCCAACAAAAGAAGTTTAAATAAAAGAAAGAGAGAGAGAGAGAGAGAGAGAGAGAGAGAGAGAGAGAGAGCAAACTGAAGATAATACGCGTTCAATTAAAGAATGAATTTGATAGAAAGACAAAAGAGCAAAAATATAAAAAAAGAATGAAAAATATAAAAAGATAAAATAAACATAAATAGGAAAAAATAAGAAAATAAAGAAATAAAAAATATATGAAGTATCGCCCAGTTCACACTCCACCCACATCTATTGAACATGTGAAGAGGCTCATCCCTTGTTTCCTGTTTAGGATGCGGTTTCCGGTTTACTCTTTTCTAATCTTCTCACTTTGTTTTTTTTTTCAATTGGAGTAGATAGACTAAACTATCGCCCGGTTCACACTCCACCCACATCTATTGAACAGAAAGAAAAAGGTAAGTAAGAAAGAAAGAAAGAAAGAAAGAAAAGGAAGAAGAAATAAAGGCAGAAAAAGAAAGAAAAAAGAAGGGATGTAAGAAAGGAAGGCAGAAAAGAAAGAAAGAAAAAGAAAGATAAAAATAACTAAAAGAAAGAAAAAAGAAAGAAAAGAAGGAAGAAAAAGACAGAAAGAAAAAAGTAAGAAAGGTAAAAAAAATAAAAAGCAAGAAAGAAAGAAAGGAAAGAAGGAAGGAAGAAAAAGAAAGAAAGAAAGAAAGAAAAAGGAAAAGCATGAACAGAAAATAGCAAAAAGGGAGAAATGAAGTAGAGATAAAAGAAAAAAAGAAAGAAAACGTGCTGAAAGAAAGAAAAAGAGTAGAGATGAAAAAAATAAAAAGGTGGAATGAAAGAAAAAAACGTGAGATGAAGAAAAAATATATATGAAAAAAGAAAAAGTAGTGAAGAAAGGAAATATTAGATATGAAAGAAAGAAAAATGGGATGAAAGAAAGAAAAAATAGAGAAAAAAAGAAAGAAACAGAGGAGAAATATAAAAGTAGAAATGAAAGAAAGAAAAAGGAAAGAAGAAATAAGTTATGATAAAAGAAAGAAAAAGATGATTGAAAAGAAAAAAAGAAGATAGTAAATAAAAGCAGTGGAATGACAATAAGAATAAGTTAAATGAATGAAAGAATAAACAAAAAAAAAGAAAAAAGTAAAAATGAACAAAAAATAAAAGGGATGGCAAGAAACAACGAAAAACAGATAGATAGATAGATAGATAGATAGATAGATAGATAGATAGATAGATAGATAAATTTGAACAGACTGAAATAGATAGATAAATTTGAACATACTGAAATATATATATATATATATATGTACATACATATATATATATATATATATATATATATATATAGATAGATAGATAGATAGATAGATATGTATAAACAGACTGACATAGATAGATAGATAGATAGATAGATAGATATGAACAAACTGATATATATATATATATAGAGAGAGAGAGAGATAGATAGATAGATAGATAGATAGATAGTAACAAATATATATATATATAGTAAGAGAGAAAAGAAAGAGAAAGTGAAAAAGAAAGAAAGAAATACGAAATTAAAGAAATACATATATATATAGGAAGAGAGAAAGAGAAAGTGAAAAAGAAAGAAAGAAATACGAAATTAAAGAAATACACACACACACATATATATATATATATCGGAAGAGAGAAAGAGAAAGTGAGAAAGAAAGAAAGAAATCCGAAAGTAAAGAAATATATAATTATATATAAGAGAGAAAGAGAAAGAAAAAGTGAAAAATAAAGAAAGAAAAATTACGAAAGTTAAGAAATATATATATATATATATATATATATATATATATATATACAGTAAGAGAGAAAGAGAAAGAGAAAGTGAGAAAGAAGGAAAGAAAGAAATACGAAAGTATATAATATAATACCTCCTCTGCTCCACCCCTGAAATCATGTGCTGATGCGAGGAAGTTTAAACCAATTCCAAGAGAAACCAGTAGCTTTGGCGCCAGCGAAATTGGATCAGGGAAAATGAAACTTCTTGAATGTTCGATGAGTAAAGAAGAAGAAGAAGAAGGCAAACTCGGCCTTGAGGGTGGGTAGGGAGAGAGAGAGAGAAAGAAAAGAAGATATTATAAAGCGAATTTCACGGGAAGGCAACAAAAAAGATTAACGAGGGGGAAAAGGGAAATGGGAAACGGAGGAAGTGTAACAAAAATGATGGGATTAAGAACCAGGAAGAAAAAGGGCGAGAGAGAGAGAGTGAGAGAGAGAGAGAGAAAGAAAGAAAGAACAGAAAGTTATAGAAGCAAAGAACGACTAAAAGAAAGAATTGATAAGGTACAGAGAAGGTGAGGTTAATATTCAGAGAAGCCAGGAAACAATAAAGAAATAATCAAATAAAAAAAGAAACAGAAAAAAAAAGAAAATGAAGGCGACAATAAAGGTAGAAAGGAAGGCTGATATACAAAAAAGAAAGAAAGAAGAATGAAAGAAAGAAAGATAAGATGACGAAAATGCAAAGAAAGAAAGAAAGAATGAAAAAGAAAAAAGAAAGAACGAAATACAAACAAGGTGCAAAAAGAAAGAAAGAATGACAAACTTATGCAATAGAAAGAAAAAAAGAAAGAAAGAAATGCAAAAGAGAAAGAAAGAAGAATGAAAGAAAGAAAGATAGGATAACGAAAAGGCAAAGAAAGAAAGAAAGAAAGACAAAGAAAAAAGAAAGAACGAAATACAAACAAGGTGCAAAAAGAAAGAAAGAATGACAAACTTATGCAATAGAAAGAAAGAAAGAAAGAAAGAAAGAGAAATACAAAAAAGAAAGAAAGAAGAATGGAAGAAAGAAAGATAAGATGACGAAAAGGCAAAGAAAGAAAAGGAAGGCGAGGATAAAGGGATAAAAGAAGAAAAAAAGCCTGAGATACAAAAACTGAAGAAAATAAATGAAAAACATAAAGAAAGAAAGAACGAAGAATGAAATTGAAGCTAAGATCAATAAAGAACCAAAAAGAAAAGAAAAAGAAAGTGACGATAAAGAAACAGAAAGAAAGAAAGAACGAAGAATGAAATTGAAGCTAAGATCAATAAAGAACCAAAAAGAAAAGAGAAAGAAAGCGACGATAAAGAAACAGAAAGAAAGAAAGAACGAAGAATGAAATTGAAGCTAAGATCAATAAAGAACCAACAAGAAAAGAAAAAGAAAGCGACGATAAAGAAACAGAAAGAAAGAAAGAACGAAGAATGAAATTGAAGCTAAGATCAATAAAGAACCAAAAAGAAAAGAAAAAGAAAGCGACGATAAAGAAACAGCAAGAAAGAAAGAACGAAGAATGAAATTGAAGCTAAGATCAATAAAGAACCAAAAAGAAAAGAAAAAGAAAGCGACGATAAAGAAACAGAAAGAAAGAAACAATAAATACTGAAAGCAAAACTACGAAAAAATCATTAAAATACAAACGAAAAAGAAAGAAAGGCAAAGATACGTAATGTAAAAACATGAAACAAAAAAGAAAATAAACAAATAAGAATAAAGAAGCAAAGTGCAACACACATGAGAGAAAGAAATACAGACGTAAACGTAACGTAAAACGGCTTAAATTTTTTAAAAAAAAGGATGAAAAAGAAACAATGAAAGATTGACAAAGATTAAGAAAGAATAGTAAATGAAGAAGAAATATGAAAGAATAAAGATGGCGCAGAAGATGGCGCAGAAGAGGAAAGAAGAGAATGAGCAAATGGAGAAGAGAAGAACATTCAGACAAATGAAAAAGCAAGAAAGAAGAAAATAGAAAAAGGAGCAAACATGAAAAAAGAAGATAGTTAAAGACGAAAAATCAGGAAATAATAATCAGAAAATAGACAACGCGCAAAGAGGAGAAGACAAGAAACTTGCAGAAGAAGAAGAAAAAGAAAAAGAAGAAGAAAAAGAAGAAGAAATAGCGAATGAGTAAAGAGAAGAGAAAAATGCATCCAAAAAATCAGGAAAAAAGAAGGAAAAGAATGAGCAAAAAGCAGAAGAGAATAAAATTACAGACGAAGAAAAAATCAGAAAGAAGAAGATAAAGAAGAAGAAGAAAAAGAAGGAAAAATATGAAGGAGCAAAGAGAAAATGGAAAGAAAATACAGACGAATGAAAATCACGAAAAACAGAACAGAAGAAGAACAAGAAGAACAAGAACAAAAAGAAGAAAATAAAGAAGGAGCAAAGAGGTGAAGAGAAAATAGACATTTGAAAAAGCCCGAAATAAGAAGACGAATGAGAAGAAATAAAAGAAAATCAAAAAGAAGAAGATATGAAAATTACTGACGAATGAAAAATTAGGGAAGAAGATGAAGAAATAAAGAAGGAGTGAAAAGAATACGATTAAAAATGAATGAAAAATAACGAAATACTAATCAGAAAATAGACAACGAGAAAAACAGAAAAAAACATTACAGTCGAAAGAAAATTCAGGTAAGAAGAAGATGAATAATAATAATAATAATAATAATAATAATAATAATAATAATAATAAGAAGAAGAAGAAGAAGAAGAAGAAGAAAATAGTTAATGACAAAAGAGAAGAGAAGAAAATTACTGACGAGAGAAAAAGCAAGAAAGAAGATAGAGAATGAGCAAAAAAAAGAAGATAGAGAATGACGAAAAAAAAGTAACAGACGAATGAAAAAGCATAAAAAGAAGAAAAATGAAGAAATTAGAGAAGCGGTACAGAGGAGAACAAAAGAAAATTCTAGAGGAAAGAATAAACAGGAAAGAAGAAGAAAAAGAAAAAAGTAGAAAAAGAAAAATAGAGGAGCAAAGAAAAGGGAAAACAATTATAGACGAATGAAAAGGCAATAAAGAAAAAAAGAGGAAGAAAATAGCGAATGAGCGAAGAGAAGAGGAGTAAAAATTACAGACGAAAGAGAAATCAGGAAAGAAAAAGAAGAAAACGAAGAAGAATCGGAGAATAAGAGATGAAGTGAAGAAAATTACAAACGCATGAATGAGTCAGAAGAGAAGATGAAGTAGAGAATGAGCAAAGAAGAAGAAGAAGATTACAGACGGAAGAAGAAGAAGAAGAAAATAGAGAAGGAGCATAGAAAAACTACAGAAGAATGAAAAAAACATGAAAGGTTAATGAGTAGAAAAGGAAGAAGAAAAGAAAGGACAAAAATATCAGAAAAGGAGAAAAGAAAAGAAAATTCAGACGAATTAAAAAGTACGAGAGAAGAAGAAAAAAAATAAGAAGGTGATGAAAAAGAAAATAGAAACAGAGCAAAGAGGAGAATTGGTGAAAATTACAGGTTAATGAAAAAATAAAAGAAGGAAAGTGGAAGAAAAAGAAGAAAAAGAAGAAAATGGAGAATGAGCAAAGAGGAAACGAGAAGAACTTTAGAAGCGAATGAAAAAGCCGGAATTTTGAAGAAGAAATATTTACCGATAGACGAAAGCGGAAATAAGATCACAGACGAATGAAGAAATCAGTAAAAAAAAAAGAAAAGAAAAAAGAAGAAAAAATAGTGAAGTAGTAAATATGAGAACAGAAGAAAATTACAAATGAATGATTAAATTAGGAGAGAAGAAAAAGAAGAGAAAGAAGAAAATAAATTAGAGATTGAACAAATAGGAGTAGATAAGAAAAGTACAGACGAAAGAAAAAAAAAGAATAAGAAAATCGAGAATGAAAAAAGGAGAAGAGAAAAAAATTACAATCGCTACGTAAGCAGGAAAGAAGAAGAAGAAGAAGAAGACGAAGAAGAAGAAGAAGAAGACGAAGAAGAAGAAGAAGAAGAAGAAGAAGAAGAAGAAGAAGAAGAAGAGTGTGCATAGGGGAGAAGAAGAGAGAATTCAAACGAATGAAAAGCAGAAAGGAAAAAGAAGATGAAAGAAAATCGAGATTTAGTGAAAAAATCTGAAGAAAAGCTTGAATTCAAGATGGACGAAAAGAAGAGACGTTTATCTTAAAAAGGCGGTAAAATCAACCTCCGCAGTCTTGAACGGGTTAGAAGCAGAAAGAGCAGACGAGAAAAGAAGAAAAGAAAGAAAACAAAGCAAAAAAACAGAATGTGTATAGAATTTCTGATTCTCTCTTTCACCCTTAAAAAAGAAAAAAAAGAAAAAAAGAAAAAGAAAGGAAGTAGTTCAAAAGCGACCAACGAGACAGTCTCATTTCTAAAGAGTATTTTTTTTTTTTTGGTTCCTTTTTCTTAAAACAAACCGCTAGCTAACTCGGCTAGAATTATTAACAACGGCGATCGATAGTTTTATAATTTGAACAATTATTCAATAGCCCGAGGAATTCGAAATTTATTGATTAAGAGTGTTGCTGCTGCTGCTGCTGTGAGTTGCGTGCTGTGGTTCAGGAGAGGCGGGGGCGGACGACGTGTGTTCTTGGCGTTTCTTTGACGTCCTACAAGGAGAAATACGCCTTCGCCATGTTTGAATTCACGAGGAAGATGGCGGTGTATGCGTTATATAATGGTTTTGGATTAGAAAAAGTCTTCATGCGTTTTTTAGTTCAATATATTTTCAATTTTAAATATTTTATTCGTCTAAGTGGCTGTACGTGCGTCTGGAGGTGTACTAATAGGCCATTATATGGTTGTTTATCAGCAAGTAAGCAGACATGCGTGCGAATATATGTCGACACAGGTGTCCATGTTTGTGCATACATAGTGAATCTGAACGTGCTCTTGTGTCTGTGTGCCTGCAGTTATCTCTGTGCTATTTGCTAAACTTAATCTGGCACAAGGCCACGGTAATGGGAGACCTCGTGTGCATGGAACTTGTTAAGCCTAAGAAATTAGTTTACTTAGCATTATGATTCCAAGACGCCAATAGAGGTATTTACCATGCTAGTAGTGTATGGCACAAGGTTGCTGTAATCATAAACTCTCTTGATGATATCTCACTAGTGATTTCCAAGTACTTTTTCTAACTGCTCACCTTCCCATCCCTACACGCCCATGGCTCTCAGGTCACGTTCCTAGTGGCTTCTTCAAAACTTGTATGGATTCTTCTTTCTTGGTATTACATTTACTGATATTTACAAACAACTTCGGTCGGAAATAGGCTTACGGCCGTATCACGTTGAAACACCGGGTCTCGTACGACCACTAAAGTTAAGCAACGTCGAGACTAGCCAGTAACTAGATGGGTAACCGCTCGGCAATATCAGGTGCTGTAAGCTTGGATGTGCAGGTAATGCACGTTTATCACGTTTAAACACCGGTTCTCGTGTGATCACCGAAGTTAAGCAACATCGAGACTGGTCACTACCTAGATCGCTGTGGAATATTAGATGCTGTAAGTTTGGATGTGAGGGTGGTGTAACGAGTTTACAGCCATATTACGTTGAAACAACGTTTCTCGTATGATCACCGACGTTAAACAAAATCGAGTCTGGTTAGATGGATGATGTCTTGGGAATACCAAGGGCAGAAAGCTTGTATGTGCGGGTGGTGTACTGGATAACAGCACAGAATTGGAAATCGGAAAGCCGAGTTTCAATTTCTCTCGACTTTTTTTTATATTCACTTACGCAAAAAAAACTCTTTTGAAGGTTATGAATCCACCTCCCAGTGTTTTTTTTTTTTGTCTTTTAATCATTTCACCCCAAGAAAATTGGGACCGCCACTAGTACGGAGGGGGGTTACAGTGAGAGAAAAGTCTTGGTACTGGGGGTATTGAAGAAATAATAAAACAATGAACGGGATTCAAGAAGATAGAAGATAGCAATTGGCATTTATTTATTTATTTATTTATTTATTTTTGAAGATTCTAGCTTTCAGGGAAGCAAGTAAACGGAAGGGAGTCCCACAGGCGGAAAGTGCGAGAAAAGAAACTGTTCGAGTACAAATGGAGGTCACATTTAATTATTTCAACGGTAAAAGGGTGGGACCTAGATGACAAACAAGTAGCACGTTGATGGGAAACAAAAAAAAAAAAAAGCTCATCAGAGCATTTGCCATAAAAATATTTGTAAAAAAATCAAAAGGATGCTATGGGTTAACATATTTTAATGTATAAGAAAAAATGTCTAATATCGCCAAAAACAGTCTTAAAATTTAAAAATATCTTCTGGATTTGAGCAATCGGTGGAAAGTTGATAAAGCGTAAAAAAATAAATCGATCCTAAGTCTATAGGTCATTAAAACAAAAGCTTCTGTTTGGAAAAAATTGTCAGCTGACTTTCGTCATGTCGTTATTTATAATTGCAGAGAGGCTCTTGTTTAGAAATAGTGATGCCTATTCACTTTTGTCATATATCGTTGAAGAAGGTCTTTTTTGAAAAGGTTTTGTTTGTTTAGATTCGTCATTTTATTGTAGATGATTGCTGCACTGGTATTGTGCGAAAATCGACGCGTCTATTTGCCTTTGATCATATTCCCCGCATATTACTGGGCGTTCGATATTTATTTTTTTAGGTTTTATTCAACAAAGAATATGCATTGCATTTATTTTATGTAGATCTTCTATATATCTGCCGACCTCACCAAAGAAAGAGTTAAAGTCTGTTTAGTCTGTCATAATGCTAGTAATCCTGTATTGACAGGAAGTATCATTTGAGTTTGACTTTTGTTTAACGGCATATCAACCTCTGTGGGTTATTTTATGCCAAAAAGGTGGGGTTTTGGGGAATTTTTTAAATGTTCGTTTATAGTGTGAAGGTTGATTTTGTCAGTTTTAAATGAAAAGTTTTTGTTTCTCTTCTTTTTTATTTTAGAAATCTTTTTTATAAATGTCTATTTTTAAGTATAGATTTCTATAAAAGTGTATTTTTATACTTTCATAGTGTTTTGACCCCAGTTTGGGGGTTAACTATTTGCCCATAGCTGGGACCCTAAATTGAGGTCAGGATGGACCTAGAAACAACAGAAATTAAGAGTTGGTTCTTTCCTCCTCACAACCTCCTTGTTCTAGTTCCACGTACGTCGCTCTTTCCGGAAGTCTCAGAATCAGTTATCTTCCTTTAACTCGATTCTAGAAGTTATCTATTCACCTCAGCTTTTGCCAGGTATTAAGCGCACAACACTTTGGGTCAAGTCACTGGATCCAATTAATGCTTTTAACCACTGATCAATGTGTTTTTAAGGACATCAGTGTATGGATTTTGGGGACTTATGAATCTAATATCTCAGTAATCATTTTCTTTAACAAAGCTCATATTACAATTTTGTTGTTATTATTGTTTTTTTCTCTAGCCCTTCACATTATTTGTTCAAATAATGTATTCATTTTTATGCTTGGCCGGATTAGAAGATTTTTGTAGCCTTGCATATGCACTGATTCCTTCAGCTTTCGTATTTTTTAGTGATTTTTTTAAATCGTATCACCCCGAGCAATGCAGCAAGAGGGGCCACTGATGTGCAGGGGGCTACATAAGAGTAAAAAGATTAATTAGAAGAGAGTGAAGCGAAAGACGAACCAGTTAGAAAGAAGCAAGAGAAGGATGGGAATACAGGTGTGATGACAGTTGGAAAGGTGGAGAGAAAGGAAAGGGTGTACGGGGTGGTGAAGAAAGAACTAGAGTGAAGTGATTAAGAGATGAGTATTGGCATTGCATTTAAATTCCTGGAGGTTGTAGCCGTCCGGAAAGCAAGAATATGGAAGCGAGTTCCACAGGCGGAAAGTGCGAGAGAAAAAGCTGCAGGAGTAGAACTGTTGTCTGCATTTGGTTAATCTAACTGTGAATGGGTGGGAACCAGTTCTTAGTCTGGTTGCACGAGTAAACACCTGTTGCAGAGGCACCAGTAACTTAAGTTCGTTGGAGCAGAAGCCATGAAAGTATTTATAGAACAGACAAAGGGAGGGCACATCTCGTCGGTGGGGAAGTGGCTGTAGTCTAGCCGCCAAGTCGGTATCTATCACATTATTGATTCTCCTTTGGAGCCTGTCGAAAACACTGAGATGAACAGCAGGGGCGCCTGACCATATATGGCAGCATATTCCATGCACGGACGAATGGTTGATTTGCATGGATTCAGGCGGGAAAACATCCTGGCCCGATACAGTGACCTAACCTTCTTAGCAGTGGATTTAGTTATGGATTCAATGTAGTGGTTCCATTTGAGATCATAAGAGAGGGTAAGGCCGAAGAGGCGCAGTGTATTGCTATCAGGGTGACTCGCTTGGTCCATGCTTATGGGAGGCAGGAGAGGTTGCCTGTGATGATTGACATTGATTAGACGCATTGAAATTGACAAGCCACTTCTTACCCCAATTCACCACAGAGTGTAGGTCCCTTTCAAGGTCAGCAGCGAGATTATGTTTGTCCGCCACGACGGATTTCTTACTGATGCGGGAGTAAATTGTTCTGTATTACTTCAGCCTTATCTCACCGGGAGAGGATCTTCCTTTTCCCTCCATATGTGATCAGCTCAGTCTGTTTTTTCTATTACCTATCGTGGTACGATTTTATGGCATTTCTGCAGTCTTATCTGTTTCTCCTTTACATTGTTTTACCGCAGCTGCAGGGGATGGCGAACACACAGTTCTTAATCATGTTCTTCTGTATATGCAATGCGATGCGCTACTTTTGAAGGTCGTCCTGATGTTTTGGATTTTTTTCCGATAAATCCTTCACATATAGTAGGCAATTTTCTGAGTATTGTTCTAATCTTGCAATTTTCAATTCGCGGTTGTTAGAGTTGCTGTTATGTACTCCATTTAGTTGTTACGTTGCAGGGTACTGCTTATACTGAACATTTCTTGGTCTCTGGATCGCTAATTATGATTTTGTAAGGAGCGGACGATCCCTTTTGTTTTAGGCTTACGGCCTATCTCGTTGAATACGCCGGTTCTCGCTCGATCACCGAAGTTAAGCAACGTTGAGCCTGGTTAGTACTTAGATGGGTGAATGCTTTGGAATACCAGGTGCTGTAAGCGTTTAGTGACGGATGTGCGTGCTTACGGCCATATTACGTTGAATACACCGGTTCTCGCTCGATCACCGAAGTTAAGCAACGTTGAGCCTGGTTAGTACTTAGATGGGTGACCTCTTGGGAATACCAGGTGCTGTAAGCGTATAGTGACGGATGTGCGTTGTCGTTCAGTGGATATCGGCTCTGAAAGAGAAATCGGTGAGCCGAGTTCAAATTCCAGTTGAATACCCTGCATTCACTTAAGCACTGGTACCCTTGGGAAAGGTATTAATCGTCTCTTCCCTCCAGTTATGGGTTAAATAACAAGGGTAGGACTTGGGGACCCTGCCCTTAAAAACAAATCCCAATGAATCTTGAAACAAACAAAAACAATAAAACAAATAAAACAAATCAAATCGATTTTCAGCATTAAATGACCTAATGAAAGTTGATTTGCTGGTTAAAGAACTAACCAACCTTTTGTTTTGAGTGGAAGTTAAAGTTGAGGTATTTTCCGGTGAATTTTGGCTTGCGGTATACGGATGTCTTGAACCCACGCTCTGTTCAATATGTTACTAGATCCAAGAATGCCAGTTCTTTCGTTTTCTTTCTCCATTGTGAACTGTATCGATGATAGTATTGAGTTCCCATGGGCTAGTAGTAGCTGGATATTTTCCTGGTGTGGCCATTGTATGAAGGTATCATCTAGGTATTTCAACCATAAATTTCATGGCTTTAATTAAGTTGCTTCTAATGTCATCTCTTCTAAGTATTGCATGTATATGTTAGCCATTGTTGGTAAAAATGGCGAGTCTATTCATCCTGTCGATATATGTCTGATTCCATTCCGAAGTGTGTTATTTGTATATATAAAGCCAGTATCTCCATTAGGTTTTCTATTGGTATACTGGCATAATCTCTTAGGGATATGGATAAGCCAGAAGCCAGTCTGTCTCTAACTACCGATAGCGCTTCGTCTATGGGTACTTTGGTTAACAAAAGCTCACCACGTCCTGTCTTGTTGGACTGGATGGGAGCATCTCTTATTATTTCTACGAAAAGACACAACTCAAAGTGTGCTAAAGAGAGCCCTGACAGCTAATATTAGGTTGTCCCAAAAGTTCGTAAACACTTACGAAAAATTGAAGGCATGATCGATTCGGCAAGAAAGTCATGTTGTACGTTTGGTGGAACATTTAAGGAATCGTGCATTTTGAGATGTTTCCAAATGGTCGTGCTATCAGTGCCGAACTTTACTGTCAGCAACTTGAGCGGGTCTACGAAAGGTTGAAGCAAAAGTACCCGGCTCTAATCAACCGAAAGTGCGCTTTGATGTAGCAGAACAAGGCAAAGCCACACACCGCCAGGAAAACCAAAGAGAAGTTTGAACATCTGGACGGCGTTGAGGTTCTGCCACATCCAACCTACAGTCCTGACTGTGCTCCATCAGATTACGGCCTTTTCTGCTCAATGCAACACTTTCTGAAGGGCCGCCGATTCGACTCGTTTGATGAAGTCGAGGAAGCGTGTCAAGAATTCTTTGATTCGAAGCCGGCTGAATGGTATTTTGACCAGATCCGAAAGCTTGCAGATCGATGGTAGAAAGTCTTGGAAAATGATTTTAATCCAAGGTATCCCACAATTTGCTTATTTACACTTTCAAGTATATTTTCACTAATCGTTTCTATCTCCGGTCTTGTGGGATTTATCATCCTAGTGGTATTTTTCTTTACGATCTTTTTATAACACACTTTTTTGCTGAGTTTCACTAATTTGTCGCTTATTTTCAACTAGCTGTATAGCCTGGTGTTACTCGGGTGTAATGAAAGCTTTAAAATTAATCCATGGTCCTGGAGCTCAGACTCAGCCTAAAGAATATTTGAAATAATAAAATAATTATATATATATACTAGCAGTATATCCCGGCGTTGCTCGGGTGTAATGAACGGTTTAAAACTAATCCATGGTCCTGGACCTCAAACTCTTTGGACGTTGGCACGAAAGACTAAAAAGCAATAGTTGTTTCCAGTTAAAGCGAAACCGTAGACTGAAAGAAAAATGAATGGATGTAAGTCAAATTTTGATTTCCTGGTATCGATATCAAATAAGTTTTTTTCGTCGTGAACTGAATTTTGAAGGCTAAATAAGTTCTCTGAGTAAATGGTATCATGGCTGAGACTAAGAACTAAAATTATACCTACTTAGAGTCAAACTCGAAGCAAAAACTAAAATAAATGGCTGAAAAAAAAATAGAGACATACAGGCAGATAAACAGACACACACACAAACATATTGCCTTTTATATATATATATATATATATTATCGATTTTCTGCACTATTGTAAGAACTGCAATCTTGAAACTTCTGAATATCGTTTCTTATGACCACTCCTTCTATAACCCGACTTTTCCGATTATCGATTTTCGATATTTATCGAGGGGTACCGCGACACAAAACCTAGCTAAGAACACTCGCAGACGCTTATAGTACAACTGTGTAAATTTTCAAAAAAATCGGTTCAGCCGTTTCGGAGTCTATAGGTATAGGACACACACACACACACACACACACACACACACACATTGGTCTATTTTATATACATTACCACAGGCTCTAATTTGGAACCAGATAAAATCTCTCTTATATCTGGATTTATCTTATCTACGGGTCTCTTATATCCGAGTTATACTGTTCTTTGTTAAATTTTTCATAATCAGAGTATAGTATTCCTTTATAGAAAAGGAATTTATGTTACCTTATAGAAATTGTCTGTTTTATCCGATTTCATGAAAATTTAATCAGATGTTTTAGTTTCTTTCACCACTTTTTCAAGGTTTCTGTTGGAAATAATTTGTGAAAAGTGATATTGTTCACTATATCAAGCAAATCATTTTCAAATCTGCACAACTTTTCAATATATTGTCAATTGACACATCATTCAAATCTGTTGGGGGCATTACGAAGTGATGTAATAATTACTAAGCTTGTCTCGCTAGATCAATTACGCCTCAATAGTGAGTTCGGCTCCCTCTGGGTGCCCCATACTTTAGGTCTTGTGCACATCTAAGCGAGGCTTCGGGCCCCTAACAGGGACAGTTCTGCTTTACATTGAGTGAGTTTTCGGCTATTTTTTAAAAATACTGTAAGTGCCAAATCGAAGAAAAAACAGGGAGAAATAAACATAGTTTGATGAGATATAATGATCTTCCCGTGTCAAATCTCGCAAAAACTCGCCATATTAACACGACACGGACACAAGGACAGTAAGAGTCTCGAAAAACAATGAGGATATATCGAAATTTATGATCATGAAAGATGAGATGATAGTCAGTCAGTTAAGTGCCATACGTGAAACATGCTTTGGGCGATCATGTCTTAAAAGAGACATGACTGACTGGGCAGAAGATTATCCCGCAGTAGGTTGCCATTGCTCTCTCTGCGGTAGACTGGTTGCCAGCCAAGGTTATAGAACCCAATCTGCTCTGTTATTTATCACATAACTGGAAGGAAGAGACGGATTAATACCTTTCACAAGGGTATTTGCGCATAAGTAAAGAGTTGATAGTAATAGAGTATAAAGATAGTAATAGAGGGGGTAACTTCATCATCATCTTCTTTAATTTACTATATATATATATATATATATTGTTACGAATGCAGATCAACACACACACACACACGCTCACACACACACCAAGCTTAGCCTCCCGCTAGGCAAGTGACCCAAATATTTGACAGAAGCCAGACATGAAAGGTCAATAAGCAGCAGTAGCCAAAATTCGCGTCTTAAATGCAAATCACGAAGAAATCGGAAATCCAGTCAGTTGCGGGCTAGATTTCGACTGGACAGGTCATGATATTTCTATGCTGAAGCTCAGACAGCCTATGAATGAAAAGAGGAGGCTCATTTTTATAATGACGTAACTCAACCGATTCAGTCGTAGCAAATCCGGATAAACATCATAAGAATATATCTTTTTATTTGTTAAATTAAGAAGAAGAGTATTTAATTGAGAGATTGCAGAATATGATAAGAATATAAAATCCAGCTACGTCAGGAAGAAAGAAGTGAAGAAAATTGCAGACAAGTTTGCTACGGCCGAGCTGCATTCGAACCCAAGTTTATGCAGAAAAGAAAGAAAGAAAGAAAGAAAGGAAGAAAGAAAAAAGAAGAGAGAGAGAGAGAAAAAAAAAAGAAAGAGAAAAAGAGAATCGAATAAAGATAAGTTATTATATTTGTGGGCCCATGTTATAATTAAATGCATACATCCACCAACAATATGTTATTGCAAACACCTTACCGCATGCTCAATAATACTGTGTATATCCTATCCCATTTTTGTGTTATGTGTTGATTTTATGCATTCGTCTTAATTCGTCGTAATTTGTTATAAATTGACAAGTTTTGGTATCCCAACAGAAGTTTTGAGATTTGATCCCAGTTGTTTGTTCATTGTACATTCCCACTCAGACTTTATTCTTTTTTTGTTTTTATGTTTCGAGACATGATCGCCCAAGCGTGTATCACGTATGGCACTTAACTGACTGACTGAGTTCTGCACATATAAAAAAATAAATCTTCTGTGATCTTTAAAATAAATTTAAAAACACAGACATTAAGGTATTCAGCAAAAAGTGGAGCCCAAAATGCCAACTGCAAGTCGGGGATTATGAAATCAAGCAGGTACAGAAATTTAAATACCAGGGAAGTGTTCGAACAGAGCGCTGTAAGTGTGATACGGAGATCCAAAGGTGTATTTGCCTGGTCAAGGATGCATGCCAAAAGCTAAGCAGGGTATTGAGAGACAGGAAAATTTTGTTGGAAACAAAAAAAAGAGTAATATAGAAATAATTTTATGATAGAAATGCATTGTAAATGTTTTTTTATTCTATAGGTGTGCATCGGAAATGATTTTGCTGTAGAAAAAATATTGGAAGTGATTTTACTATAAGATAGAATTGGAAAGATGTTTATTATAGAAATATTTAACTTTTTGAAAAACCTGATTTAAAAAAAAATGTTTTAAATTTCAACCGATAGCAACACTAATTTTTCGCTCAAGAAATGTTCTCTGTATGAAAAAGGCTATTTCTATCATTAACATTTTTTAAAAATAATATTTACCCCGTTGAAGGCCCGAGAGCCATTCAAGGTAGAGATTACAGCATAAAAGGCGTAGGTTATGAGTATATATTGAGAATTAATAATTAGTAGTGTGCAAGTTGTTGCTCGATTTGATATTTAGAAAACTGTATCTTCGGTTTCATATACTAATGAATGGAAAATGTCCGTACGTGATAACATACAAAAACAAAAGGAGAAACAGAAGGTTTACCATAAAAGTTTTCCGATTTTGAAAGAACGCGAAAATATTATCTTTTATTGGAATAGAAGGACTGCAGTGCATCAATCTTATCAAGTTATAGAACTACATGTGAAATAACTTTCCTACAGTAAAATCATTTCCAATGCATTCGTATGTGAAATAAGCATTGCAAATGATATTAATATAGGAATCCATTGAACATAATTTCACGATATAAATTCCTAGAAATATAAGAATGCATAATAAATTAAATTTTCAATACGAATGCATTGGAAATGATTTTACTGTAGGAAAATATTGCAAATGATATTACAAAAGCAAAGCAATGTAAACGATTTTACTATAGGAATAGATTGAAAATTATTTTACAACAGGAATGTATTAGAAATATTTTTCTATAGGAATGCATTGTAAATGATTTTCCTGTAGAAATACATTAGAAATAATTTTACTATAGGAATGCATTGTAAACAGTTTTACTATAGGAATATATTGGAAATTAATTTACTATAAGAACGCATTAAAAATAATTTTACTATAGGAACGTGTTGGAAATTATTTTGCTATAGATATGCATTAGAAATGATTTTACTATAGGAATGCATTGGAAATGATTTTACTGTAGAAATACATTTGAAATAATTTTACTATAGGAATGCATTGTAAACAGTTTTACTATAGGAATATATTGGAAATTAATTTACTATAAGAACGCATTAAAAATAATTTTACTATAGGAACGTGTTGGAAATTATTTTGCTATAGATATATTAGAAATGATTTTACTATAGGAATGCATTGTAAATGATTTTAATGTAGAAATACATTTGAAATAATTTTACTATGGAATGCATTGTAAACAGTTTTGCTATAGGAATATATTGGAAATTAATTTACTATAAGAACGCATTAAAAATAATTTTACTATAGGAACGTGTTGAAATTATTTTGCTATAGATATGCATTAGAAATGATTTTACTATAGGAATGCATTGTAAATGATTTTAATGTAGAAATACATTTGAAATAATTTACTATAGGAATGCATTGTAAACAGTTTTGCTATAGGAATATATTGGAAATTAATTTACTATAGAACGCATTAAAAATAATTTTACTATAGGAACGTGTTGGAAATTATTTTGCTATAGATATGCATTAGAAATGATTTTACTATAGGAATGCATTGTAAATGATTTTACTGTAGAAATACATTTGAAATAATTTTACTATAGAGATACATTGTAAACAGTTTTTTGCTATAGGAATATATTGGAAATTAATTTACTATAAGAACGCATTAAAAATAATTTTACTATAGGAACGTGTTGGAAATTATTTTGCTATAGATATGCATTAGAAATGATTTTACTATAGGAGTACATTGTAAATGATTTTACTGTAGAAATACATTTAAAATAATTTTACTATAGGAATGCATTGTAAACAGTTTTGCTATAGGAATATATTGGAAATTAATTTACTATAAGAACGCATTAAAAATAATTTTACTATAGGAACGTGTTGGAAATTATTTTGCTATAGATATGCATTAGAAATGATTTTACTATAGGAATGCATTGTAAATGATTTTACTGTAGAAATACATTTGAAATAATTTTACTATAGGAATGCATTGTAAACAGTTTTGCTATAGGAATATATTGGAAATTAATTTACTATAAGAACGCATTAAAAATAATTTTACTATAGGAACGTGTTGGAAATTATTTTGCTATAGATATGCATTAGAAATGATTTTACTATAGGAATGCATTGTAAATGATTTTACTGTAGAAATACATTTGAAATAATTTTACTATAGGAATGCATTGTAAACAGTTTTGCTATAGGGAATATATTGAAATTAATTTACTATAAGAACGCATTAAAAATAATTTTACTATAGGAACGTGTTGGAAATTATTTTGCTATAGATATGCATTAGAAATGATTTTACTATAGGAATGCATTGTAAATGATTTTACTGTAGAAATACATTTAAAATAATTTTACTATAGGAATGCATTGTAAACAGTTTTGCTATAGGAATATATTGGAAATTAATTTACTATAAGAACGCATTAAAAATAATTTTACTATAGGAACGTGTTGGAAATTATTTTGCTATAGATATGCGTACAGTGGTTACTATAGGAATGCATTGTAAATGATTTTACTGTAGAAATACATTTGAAATAATTTTACTATAGGAATGCATTGTAAACAGTTTTGCTATAGGAATATATTGGAAATTAATTTACTATAAGAACGCATTAAAAATAATTTTACTATAGGAACGTGTTGGAAATTATTTTGCTATAGATATGCATTAGAAATGATTTTACTATAGGAATGCATTGTAAATGATTTTACTGTAGAAATACATTTGAAATAATTTTACTATAGGAATGCATTGTAAACAGTTTTTTGCTATAGGAATATATTGGAAATTAATTTACTATAAGAACGCATTAAAAATAATTTTACTATAGGAACGTGTTGGAAATTATTTTGCTATAGATATGCATTAGAAATGATTTTACTATAGGAATGCATTGTAAATGATTTTACTGTAGAAATACATTTGATATAATTTCACTATAGGAATGCATTGTAAACAGTTTTACTATAGGAATATATTGGAAATTAATTTACTATAAGAACGCATTAAAAATAATTTTACTATAGGAACGTGTTGGAAATTATTTTGCTATAGATATGCATTAAAAATGATTTTACTATAGGAATGCATTGAAATGATTTTACTGTAGAAATACATTTGAAATAATTTTACTATAGGAATGCATTGTAAACAGTTTTGCTATAGGAAATATATTGGAAATTAATTTACTATAAGAACGCATTAAAAATAATTTTACTATAGGAACGTGTTGAAATTATTTTGTTATATAGATATGCATTGAAAATGATTTTACTATAGAATGCATTGGAAATGATTTTACTGTAGAAATACATTTGAAATAATTTTACTATAGGAATGCATTGTAAACAGTTTTGCTATAGGAATATATTGGAAATTAATTTACTATAAGAACGCATTAAAAATAATTTTACTATAGGAACGTGTTGGAAATTATTTTGCTATAGATATGCATTAGAAATGATTTTACTATAGGAATGCATTGTAAATGATTTTACTGTAGAAATACATTTGAAATAATTTTACTATAGGAATGCATTGTAAACAGTTTTGCTATAGGAATATATTGGAAATTAATTTACTATAAGAACGCATTAAAAATAATTTTACTATAGGAACGTGTTGAAATTATTTTGCTATAGATATCACATTAGAAATGATTTTACTATAGGAATGCATTGTAAATGATTTTACTGTAGAAATACATTTGAAATAATTTTACTATAGGAATGCATTGTAAACAGTTTTACTATAGGAATATATTGGAAATTAATTTACTATAAGAACGGATTAAAAATAATTTTACTATAGGAACGTGTTGGAAATTATTTTGCTATAGATATGCATTAGAAATGATTTTACTATAGGAATGCATTGGAAATGATTTTACTGTAGAAATACATTTGAAATAATTTTACTATAGGAATGCATTGTAAACAGTTTTACTATAGGAATATATTGGAAATTAATTTACTATAAGAACGCATTAAAAATAATTTTACTATAGGAACGTGTTGGAAATTATTTTGCTATAGATATGCATTAGAAATGATTTTACTATAGGAATGCATTGTAAATGATTTTACTGTAGAAATACATTAGAAATAATTTTACTATAGGAATGCATTGTAAACAGTTTTGCTATAGGAATATATTGGAAATTAATTTACTATAAGAACGCATTAAAAATAATTTTAATATAGGAACGTGTTGGAAATTATTTGCTATAGATACATTAGAAATGATTTTACTATAGAATGCATTGTAAATGATTTTACTGTAGAAATACATTTGAAACAATTTTTTATTATAGGAATGTACTAGAACAGTTTGTCATATAGGAATATATTGGAAATTTTAATTTACTATAAGAACGCATTAAAAATAATTTTTACTATAGGAACGTTGGAAATTATTTTAAGTATATGCTTAATAGAAATGATTTTACTATAGGAATGTATTGTAAATGATTTTACTGTAGAAATACATTTGAAATAATTTTACTATAGGAACAATTAAAACAGTTTTAATAGGAATATATTGAAATTAATTTACTATAAGAACGCATTAAAAATAATTACTATAGGAACGTGTTGGAAATTATTTTGCTATAGATATGCATTAGAATGATTTTTACTCATAGGAATGCATTGTAATGATTTTACTGTAGAAATACATTTGAAATAATTTTACTATAGGAATGCATTGTAAACAGTTTTACATAGGAATATATTGGAAATTAATTTACTTATAAGAACGCATTAAAAATAATTTTACTATAGGAACGTGTTGGAAATTATTTTATTATAGATACATTAGAAATGATTTTACTATAGGAATGCATTGTAAATGATTTAATTATAGAAATACATTTGAAATAATTTTACTATAGGAATGCATTGTAAACAGTTTTGCTATAGGAATATATTGGAAATTAATTTACTATGCAAGAACGCATTAAAAATAATTTTACTATAGGAACGTGTTGGAAATTATTTTGCTATAGATATGCATTAGAAATGATTTTACTATAGGAATGCATTGGAAATGATTTTACTGTAGAAATATTTGAAATAATTTACTATAGGAATGCATTGTAAATAGTTTTACTTATAGGAATATATTGGAAATTAATTTATTATATGAATGCATTAAAAATAATTTTACTATAGGAACGTGTTGGAAATTATTTTGCTATAGATATGTGCATTAGAAATGATTTACTATAGGAATGCATTGTAAATGATTTTACTGTAGAAATACATTAGAACACTTTATCATAGGAATGCATTGTAAACAGTTTTGCTATAGGAATATATTGGAAATTAATTTACTATAAGAATTCATTAAAAAAATAATTTTACTATAGGAACGTGTTGGAAATTATTTTGCTATAGATATGTGCATTAGAAATGATTTTACTATAGGAATGCATTGGAAATGATTTTACTGTAGAAATACATTTGAAATAATTTTACTATAGGAATGGTGTATTGTAAACAGTTTTGCTATAGGAATATATTGGAAATTAATTTACTATAAGAACGCATTAAAAATAATTTTACTATAGGAACGTGTTGGAAATTATTTGCTATAGATATGCATTAGAAATGATTTTACTATAGAATGCATTGTAAATGATTTACTGTAGAAATAATTTCAGCACTTTACTATAGGAATGCATTGTAAACAGTTTTACATAGGAATATATTGAAAATTAATTTACTATAAGAACGCATTAAAAATAATTTTACTATAGGAATTGCTGGAAATTATTTTGCTATAGATATGCATTAGAAATGATTTTACTATAGGAATGCATTGTAAATGATTTTACTGTAGAAATACATTTGAAATAATTTTACTATAGGAATGCATTGTAAACAGTTTTGCTATAGGAATATATTGGAAATTAATTTACTATAAGAACGCATTAAAAATAATTTTACTATAGGAACGTGTTGGAATTATTTTTGCCATAGATAGAATAGAAATGATTTACTATGAATGCATTGGAAATGATTTTACCGTAGAAACATATCAGCACCTACTATAGGAATGTATTTGGTAAAACAGTTTTACTATAGGAATATATTGGAAATTAATTTACTATAAGAACGCATTAAAAATAATTTTACTATAGGAACGTAAGTTGAAATTATTTTGCTATAGATATGCATTAGAAATGATTTTACTATAGGAATGCATTGTAAATGATTTTACTGTAGAAATACATTAGAAATAATTTTACTATAGGAATAAATAGTTTTGCTAGAATATATTGGAAATTAATTTACTATAAGAACGCATTAAAAAAATAATTTTACTATAGGAACGTGTTGGAAATTATTTTGCTATAGATATGCATTAGAAATGATTTTACTATAGGAATGCATTGTAAATGATTTTACTTTAGAAATACATTTGAAATAATTTTACTATAGGAATGCATTGTAAACAGTTTTGCTATAGGAATATATTGGGAAATTAATTTACTATAAGAACACATTAAAAATAATTTTACTATAAGAACGTGTTGGAAATTATTTTGCTATAGATATGCATTAGAAATGATTTTACTATAGGAATGCATTGTAAATGATTTTACTGTAGAAATACATTTGAAATAATTTTACTATAGGAATGCATTGTAAACAGTTTTGCTATAGGAATATATTGGAAATTAATTTACTATAGAACGCATTAAAAATAATTTTACTATAGGAACGTGTTGGAAATTATTTTGCTATAGATATGCATTAGAAATGATTTTACTATAGGAATGCATTGGAAATGATTTTACTGTAGAAATACATTTGAAATAATTTTACTATAGGAATGCATTGTAAACAGTTTTGCTATAGGAATATATTGAAATTAATTTACTATAAGAATGCATTAAAAATAATTTTACTATAGGAACGTGTTGGAAATTATTTTGCTATAGATATCGTAGAAGTGATTTTATAAATTCATTGTAAATGATTTTACTGTAGAAATACATTTGAAATAATTTTACTATAGGAATGCATTGTAAACAGTTTTACTATAGGAATATATTGAAGTAATTTACTATAAGAACGCACATTAAAAATAATTTTACTATAGGAACGTGTTGGAAATTATTTTGCTATAGATATGCATTAGAAATGATTTTACTATAGGAATGCATTGGAAATGATTTTACTGTAGAAATACATTTGAAATAATTTTACTATAGGAATGCATTGTAAACAGTTTTACTATAGGAATACATTGGAAATTATTTCACTATAAGAACGCATTAAAATAATTTTACTATATGAACGTGTTGGAAATTATTTTGCTATAGATATGCATTAGAAATGATTTTACTATAGGAATGCATTGTAAATGATTTTACTGTAGAAATACATTTGAAATAATTTTACTATAGGAATGCATTGTAAACAGTTTTACTATAGGAATACATTGGAAATTATTTCACTATAAAGAACTATATTAAAATAATTTTACTATATGAACGTGTTGGAAATTATTTTGCTATAGATATGCATTAGAAATGATTTTTCTATAGGAATGCATTGTAAATGATTTTACTGTAGAAATACATTTGAAATAATTTTACTATAGGAATGCATTGTAAACAGTTTTACTATGGAATACATTGAAATTATTTCACTATAAGAACGCATTAAAATAATTTTACTATATGAACGTGTTGGAAATTATTTTGCTATAGATATGCATTAGAAATGATTTTACTATAGGAATGCATTGTAAATGATTTTACTGTAGAAATACATTTGAAATAATTTTACTATAGGAATGCATTGTAAACAGTTTTGCTATAGGAATATATTGGAAATTAATTTACTATAAGAACGCATTAAAAATAATTTTACTATAGGAACGTGTTGGAAATTATTTTGCTATAGTGTAAATTAAAATGATTTTACTATAGGAATGCATTGGAAATGATTTTACTGTAGAAATACATTTGAAATAATTTTACTATAGGAATGCATTGTAAACAGTTTTGCTATAGGAATATATTGGAAATTAATTTACTATAAGAACGCATTAAAAATAATTTTACTATAGGAGCAGTATTTAAAATTATTTTGCTATAGATATGCATTAGAAATGATTTTACTATAGGAATGCATTGGAAATGATTTTACTGTAGAAATACATTTGAAATAATTTTACTATAGGAATGCATTGTAAACAGTTTTACTATAGGAATACATTGGAAATTATTTCACTATAAGAACGCATTAAAATAATTTTACTATGAACGTGTTGGAAATTATTTTGCTATAGATATGCATTAGAAATGATTTTTCTATAGGAATGCATTGTAAATAGTTTACTGTAGAAATACATTTGAAATAATTTATATAGAATGCATTTAAAACAGTTTTACTAGGAATACATTGGAAATTATTTCACTATAAGAACGCATTAAAATAATTTTACTATATATGAACGTGTTGAAATTATTTTGGCTATAGATATCATTAGAAATGATTTTACTATAGGGAATGCATTGTAAATGATTTTACTGTAGAAATACATTTGAAATAATTTTACTATAGGAATGCATTGTAAACAGTTTTACTATAGAATATATTGGAAATTAATTTACTATAAGAACGCATTAAAAATAATTTTACTATAGGAACGTGTTGGAAATTATTTTGCTATAGATATGCATTAGAAATGATTTTACTATAGGAATGCATTGGAAATGATTTTACTGTAGAAATACATTTGAAATAATTTTACTATAGGAATGCATTGTAAACAGTTTTGCTATAGGAATATATTGGAAATTAATTTACTATAAGAACGCATTAAAAATAATTTTACTATAGGAACGTGTTGGAAATTATTTTGCTATAGATATGCATTAGAAATGATTTTACTATAGAGATAGAAATTTGGAAATGATTTTACTGTAGAAATACATTTGAAATAATTTTACTATAGGAATGCATTGTAAACAGTTTTTGCTATAGGAATATATTGGAAATTAATTTACTATAAGAACGCATTAAAAATAATTTTACTATAGGAACGTGTTGGAAATTATTTTGCTATAGATATGCATTAGAAATGATTTTTACTATAGGAATGCATTGGAAATGATTTTACTGTAGAAATACATTTGATATAATTTTACTATAGGAATGCATTGTAAACAGTTTTACTATAGGAATACATTGGAAATTATTTTACTATAAGAACGCATTAAAATAATTTTACTATAGGAACGTGTTGGAAATTATTTTGCTATAGATATGCATTAGAAATGATTTTACTATGAATGCATTGTAAATGATTTTACTGTAGAAATACATTTGAAATAATTTTACTATAGGAATGCATTGTAAACAGTTTTGCTATAGGAATATATTGGAAATTAATTTACTGCAGAACACATTAAAAATAATTTTACTATAGGAACGTGTTGGAAATTATTTTGCTATAGATATGCATTAGAAATGATTTTACTATAGGAATGCATTGGAAATGATTTTACTGTAGAAATACATTTGAAATAATTTTACTATAGGAATGCATTGTAAACAGTTTTGCTATAGGAATATATTGGAAATTAATTTACTATAAGAACATTAAAAATAATTTTACTATAGGAACGTGTTGGAAATTATTTTGCTATAGATATGCATTAGAAATGATTTTACTATAGGAATGCATTGGAAATGATTTTACTGTAGAAATACATTTGATATAATTTTACTATAGGAATGCATTGTAAACAGTTTTACTATGAATACATTGGAAATTATTTTACTATAAGAACGCATTAAAAATAATTTTACTATAGGAACGTGTTGGAAATTATTTTGCTATAGATATGCATTAGAAATGATTTTACTATAGGAATGCATTGGAAATGATTTTACTATAGGAATGCATTCGAAGGATTAATGGTACGATTAAATTTCATCAATGTTATTAAGTTATAAATCATGCCTACATTTAAATAATCATTTAAAATATTGACCGACAAAGCTATTCTAGTTATCCGAATCAAAGAGAATATTTGTCAGTGGTCAGAAAAATAAAAAAACTTGCTATTCAAATTCCGATCAATAGAACGGGTGGAATAATTAGCCCGGAAATAGGGCAAGAATAGTGTGTTTTCATTAAAGACATTCCAATAAGAAATGTAATGTTCATGATCAGAATGATATTGGAGAGAGGATTACAAATTCAGAAGGACGTATTCTTATGTTTCATAATCCCGAAATGTAAGCAATAAGAAAAATAAACTTGCTTAATGTCCCCACTAGAAAAAAAAAATGATATTGGAGAGAGGATTACAAATTCAGAAGGACGTATTCTTATGTTTCATAATCAGACTCTGTCAGACTGTTCTCCGTGACTCAACTGGTAGCTTTAGCAATAAAATAAAATAGAATAAAATAAAATAAATAAATAAATAAAATTAAATAAAAATTATTTTCTTGATGAAAAAAATGGAAGCAGTTTCGATTACCATCAGAGAAACAATTTTTCTTTAGTCGACTTCTCGATCGAGGTACTTTTTTTTATTGATTTCACTGTTTAAGAAAATTTAAGAAATAGTTATGTAGATTCCAATCAGCATAGAAAAAAATTACTAAACACTTCTTCCTCTCCAATTTATAGGAAGAACCACACATGCTAGAATTTCTTCCTAGCCATTAAAATATGCTAGTTGTCGGTCTCATCTGCCTTAGTCCCGGTCTGTCCTATTTTGAAGCCCGAATGCTGCGTTCGCTAATCCGAATTTGCTATTGTGTGAAGTTTTTGCCATATGCGCCTTGTGGTGCAGTGGATATCGGCTCGCAACGGGAAATAGGAGAACTGAGTTCGAATTCCAGTTGAATTCCCTGCATTCACTTACACTAAAATACCCTTGGGAAAGGTATTAATCCGTTTTTTCCCTCCACTTATGGGTTAAATAATAAGACAGATTGGGTTCTACAGCTTTGACTGGCAAACAGTCTACCGCAGAATGTAATGGCAACCAACTGAGGGATAATCTTCTGCCAGTCAGTCATGTCCCGAAAGAGACATGGTCGCCCAAGTGTGTATCACGTATGGCACTTAAATGGCTGACTGTTGCTTTGTCTTACATATATTGTTTGCTCGTTCAATGTTAGTTTTTGCCCCGTTACTATTTTCTTTTCTTTTTCATTACAAACTTTGTCAATTCTAATTTTTTGGGTAGTTTTGTCATTTGCATTTAAGGATGTCCACTTACTCTCTACAAGATATAGGAACTCAAAAACGTGTACCCACTAAAATAATTCAACTCTTATAGCGACTTTTTAAAATCATTTCACCCGAAGGAAGGCATTAACACCACTGATGTGCAGGGGGTTACATAAGAGAGTTGAAGTATTAGGCAGGAGGTGAGTGAAGACAAAGACGAACCAGCTGCCGGGGTAGAAAGAGAAAGGGCAAGAGAAGGATGTGAACACAGGAATGAAGACAGTTGCTAAGGTAGAGAGAAAGGAAAATAACCAAATACACGGGGTGATCTAGAAAGAGCTGGAGTTAAGTGGATAAGAGATGGGAGGTGTCTTTGCATTTAAATTCCTGGATAAATTTAAGATAACGCTGAGTTAATATAAAAAACAGAAAGAAAAACTGCAAGGACTACTGGACTCAGTTGGAAAGGAAAGCGAAAATAAAGGACTAATTATCAAATGTAAGAAGACAAAGTGCATGTTTGGGAGTCAGCAAAAGAAAAAAACCAAGGTGCGACATACGAATTAGAAATACCAAAATCAAATAACACAGAAAATCACAAGATGACTTCACAAAAAAAAAAAATAAAAATAAAAATAAAAATAAAATAAAATAAATAAATAAATAAATATTAAGAAAGAGAAAAGCGAGCACAGTTGTTATGGTATATTTAGCATCCTATGTGACTCAGAATGTGCATTGTGGTGCAGTGGATGTCGGCTCAGAACGAGAAATCAGAGAGCCGAGTTCGAATTTCAGTTGAATTCGTTGCATTCACTTACGCGCAAATACCCCTGGAAAGATATTAATCCGTCTCTTCCCTTCAGCTATGGGTCAAATAACAAGACAGACTGGGTTCTATAACCTTGGTTAGCAACTAGTCTACCGCAGAAAGTAATGGCAACCTACTGCGGGAAAATTTTCTGCCAAGTCAGTCATGTCTCTTTCGAGACATGATCGCCCAAGCGTGTATCACGTATGGCACTTAACTGACTGACTGAATATAATAGTTGGAATCATGATTGACTTCTGGTCATAAAGTGGGGGATCGGTTTTCTATTGTTATTAAGTAATAAACTGAGCACCCACTAATTATTACATAATAATAGAATACATTTCTTCTCCCTCTTGTTATGAGTCAAATAAAAGTACAGATTGGGTTCTATAACCTTGGTTAGCAACTAGTCTACCGCAGAAAGTAATGGCAACCTACTGCGGGAAAATTTTCTGCCAAGTCAGTCATGTCTCTTTCGAGACATGATCGCCCAAGCGTGTATCACGTATGGCACTTAACTGATTGATGACTGTGAATGCTAGACATTTTTCCAACTGATATTGAGGAGATTTTTGGTTCGATTTGTTTTGTTTTATGGCATAATAACTTCAATGGTTAATCAATAGTGACAATATTTTTACAATAAATTCGTATGAATAGAATATATATTCTTTTCAAAAAACCAGTTAGTAGACCAGGTTTCATTGATGTATTTTTGTAATAAGGGTTTTATCGAAAGTCAGATGTAATAGTAGTATATTTATTTTTTTCCAAAAATATATTGCTGTTAATATTTTTTCTTTAAAAATGTATTGCTGGTACTATTTTTTTTTTTAAATATTTGGCTGGTAATATTTTTTACTTAAAAAATGTATTGCTTGTAACACTTTTATTATTTCATAAATGTATTGCCGGTAAATTTTTTTTTCATCAAAAATGTATTGCTGGTTAAATATTTTACTTAAAAAATATATTGCTACTAATATTTTCTTTTTTCAAAAATATATTGCTGGTAATATTTTTTTCTTTAAAAATGTATTGCTGGTCACATTTTTACTTCAAAAATATATTGCCTGTAACAATTTTTTTTTTTAAATATATTGCCGGTAAATTTTTTCATCAACAATGTATTGCTGGTTAAATATTTTACTTAAGAAATATATTGCTACTAATATTTTCTTTTTTCAAAAATATATTGCTGGAAATATTTAATTTTCATAAATAATATTGCTGGTCATATTTTTTCTTTAAAAATATATTACTAGTAATATATTTTAATTCAAAAATATATTGCTAGAAATTTTGTTTTAAAAATATATTGCTGGTAATATATTTTTTTAAATGTATTATGGGTAATATTTTTTATTTCAAAAATATATTTCTGGTAATATTTTTTTAAAATATATTGCTGGTAATATATTTTAATTCTAAAATATATTGCTGGTAATATATTTCTTTAAAAATGTATTATTGATAATTTTTATAACTTCCAAAATATATTGCATTAATTATTTTTCAAAAAATATATTTCTGGTAATATTTTTTTCTTTAAAATATATTGCTGGTGGTATTTTTTATTTAAAAAATGTATTGCTGGTAATACTTTTTCTTTAGTAATGTATTGCTGGTAATATATTTTAATTCAAAAATATATTGCTGGAAATATATTTCTTTAAAAATGTATTATTGATAATATTTATAACTTCCAAAATATATTGCATTAATTTTTTTTTCAAAAAATATATTTCTGGTAATATTTTTTTCTTTAAAATATATTGCTGGTGGTATTTTTATTTAAAAAATGTATTGCTGGTAATACTTTTTCTTTAGTAATGTATTGCTGGTAATGTATTTTAATTCAAAAATATATTGCTGGCAATATTTTCTTAAAAATTGTATTATTGGTATTTTATTATACTTCATAAATATATTGCATTAATTATATTTTTCAAAAATATATTGCTGGCAATATTTTTTCTTTAAAAATCTTTTGCTGGTAATATCTTCTTCTAAAGAAGTATTGATGGAATTGTTATTATAAAATTCCATTTTATATTTTCATAGTGTATTTACTTTAGTTTAGAGATTAACTATTTGCTCATAGCTGGGACCCTAACAGGTGCTACAATCCTGAACCTTCGAACAGTATCAATTAAGAGGTAGACACATACTGCTCACAGCCTCTCAATCAGAGGCCTTGCTGCCGGGTGCAATTGTTTTTTGTCATACCCAGGACCTGGTTCTACAGAAAGGTGACGAGAATACCATGTAAATAATGTGGAAGTTATTGAGAAAAATGGAAACAAAACGGACGTTTATGCCAAGAATCAGAAAGCAACAATTGAAATTAATGTGACATACACTACTAGCCATAGTTATTAGGCCACGCCAGTGTATAAAAAAAAATAAAATATTTCATACTGTTTATTAATATTTATTGCCAAGTGAATAATTGTAAATGAAAATAGAATGGTTCTTTTGTTAATACTGAACATTAACATGTGAATCAAATGAATTTATGAATATTTAATAATTACCTATATTGCAGTTTAATTAATGAAAGAATGAAGAAAATTTAGGGTGATTCGGACGAGTTCGTCTTTGCTTCCTTGCCTTGTAACATTTTGCGAAGTAATAATAACAAAAGAACCATTCTATTTTTATTTGGCAATAAATACTAAAAATAGTATGAAATACATAATTTCTTTTAAAACACTGGAGTTGCTTAATAATTATGGCCGGTAGTGTATATGTAGAGAGAGAGAGAGAGAGAGAGAGAGAGAGAGAGAGAGAGAGAGAGAAATGACTTACATAATGAGCTTGTGCAAATGCATGGCAGAACAGGGAATGGGAGAGATATTGAAAGAACAAACATCGCCGAGAGCTACAGATAATAGAAAATTGTGGAGAGCAATGACCAACTTAACTAATAAGCTTGTATAAATAAACGACAGAGCCGAAAATGGGAGGAATAGTAAGGAGACACGCATCACGAAGGGTTACTGCCATGAACAAATTGTCGCAACATAAAATTTAAAAAATGTGAAAAAAATGTTAATCTTGTTGCTAAGAGGCATGGTCAATCTTTCCAACTTCGTTACCAGATGGTTAAGGTATCCGGATACGGAAAATAACTAATAGAGACGAACAACAAGCACTAGTATTAACATTTAACAAGATTTAATAGAGAGCAAAAATAATTTAAGGAAACATGTCTGTGTTGAAAGGTGTGTGCGATGTATGCAATATGAAAATCAGTTGTCTAAAACCACAAGTATAGTCTTTTTTCTTTTCTCTCTTTTTAATATTTTACGTTTTTGTCTTCTTTTTCTTCAGTTCAATTCTTTACTTTCTTTGTCATTCGCAAGAGAGTGTTATTTAACTACAGCATTTAACTTCTTAATGTTGCAATCTTCTGTTGCAAAGAGATGTTAATTTCCTCTTCACTGTTTTTGACAGCATAAAAAATGATCTTTCTATTGTAAAATTTTAACATTAAGTTGACTGAAATATTCTAAATTTTACTTAACTGGAAAAACACACGTCTTTATATTTGGTGATTATCACTTTTTGGTTTCGGACTATTTAGTCAATCAAATAAACGTTGATATGCAGCATGGGATTACTGTGGATGAGTTAGATAAAATATTCAGTCTCTTCATTTCGCAAACTCCAAACCGGTCGGTGAAATGAAAAAGGAGCCTTCAGTCATTAAGGTCTGTAATCCAATTCAACTCTTAATATATGCGAGTTGGATATACGATTTAGTCTCTTTGTTAAACAATATCCTAATTTGACGATAACATGAGAAGAAGTCTTCATCTCTCGAGATCCACAGTTCAACTGATTAAACATATTTCTTCCGCGCAATTCTTCAGATCGGCTCACATGACTCCACACTGTGATGTGCTATTTTTAGCCATCAACAGATCCTGTTTCTATGGCTCATCATTTAGGTTTACATGCATTAGCTTAACTGCTGATTTCGTGAGTTTCCCAGAGAGAAGGGGATCTGAAAGAGAATATTTGTCACAGATTGAAAGAAAAAGAAAGAGGGATAATTTGTAGACAGTATGTACTTTTAACTTTTAATGTAGTGTTGGTTAGGGGTGAATACGTGGTGAACACTACAGAGCATAGGAGATAGTGGAGAACCATGATCACCTACCTATAGAGCATTTGTAAAATAGAATGGAAGTGGGAAAGTAAAAAGATAAACCTTGCTAAAAGCTGTAAAAATCCATTAGCTACAACCAAAGGATCATTTGTAAATGTATGACAGATGAGATAACGGGGATGATCGTAAGGAAACAAACATTGCTAAGAGTTACTAAGGATAGGAAGATGTGGAGATCCATGATCATGTACCTAATGAGATTTTGTAAGTGGATGGCAGAAAAGAAAAGAGAATGGGAAGGAGTGTAAAAGGACAAAGATGGCTAAGAGCTGCAGAGGATAGGAAGCAGTGGAGAGCCATGATCAACTACCTTACGAGCAGTTGTAAATGAATGGCAGATTAGAAAATGGAAGAAGAATAAAATAACAAAGATCGTTAAGTACTTCAAAGGATAAGAAGCTGTGGAGATCTATGATCAGCTATCTTATGTGATGTTACTGTAAGGCAGAACGGGGAATGAGAAGGTGAGCAAAAATGAAAGATCACTAAGAGCCACAACGGATAGAAAGCTGTGGAGAGCCATGTTCATCTACCTTACTATGTGTTGTAACTGGATGACAGAAGAAGAGTAAAAGGACAAAGATCGTTAAAAGCTCCAAACGAGAGGAACTTGTGGAGAGCTATGATCAAATATTTTACGAGCTGTTGCAAATGGATGCCAAAACAGGTAATGGGAAAGAGAGTAGAAGTGAAAGATCGCTAAGAGCCACAACGGATAGGAAACTGTGGAGAGCCATGTTCAGCTACCTTATGAGCTGTTGTAACTGGATTGCAGAACAGGAAATAGGAAAGAGAGTAAAAGGACGCAGATCGATAAGGGCTACAAACAATAGGAAATTGTGGAGAGCCATGATCAAACAACTTACGAGCTGTTGAAAATGGATGTCAGAATGGAAAGGAGAATAAAAGAACAACGATAGCTATTTGCGGCAAACGATAGGAAGCTGGGGAGAGTCATGCTCACCTACCTTACGAGATGTTGTAACTAGATGGCAGAACAGAGAATTAGAAGAAGAGTAAAAGGACAAAGATCGCTAAGAACTCTAAAAACAATAGGAAGTTGTGGAGAGCGATGATCAACCAACTTCTAAATAAACGTCAGAACAGGAAAATGTGAAGGAGAGTAAAAGAATATCGCTAAGTTCTACAAAGGATAGGAAGCTGTGGAGAGGCATGATCAATAACCTTATGATCTGTTGTAAATAGATGTTAGAACAGGGAACGGGAAGTAAAAGGACAAATATCGCTAAGTTCTACAAAAGAATAGGAAGCTGTGGAGAGCCATGATCAATAACCTTACGATCTGTTGTAAATAGATGTTAGAACAGGGAACGGGAAGTAAAAGGACAAATATCGCTAAGTTCTACAAAAGAATAGGAAGCTGTGGAGAGCCACGATCAATAACCTTACGATCTGTTGTAAATAGATGTTAGAACAGGGAACGGGAAGTAAAAGGACAAATATCGCTAAGTTCTACAAAAGAATAGGAAGCTGTGGAGAGCCATGATCAATAACCTTACGATCTGTTGTAAATAGATGTTAGAACAGGGAACGGGAAGTAAAAGGACAAATATTGCTAAGTTCTACAAAAGAATAGGAAGCTGTGGAGAGGCATGATCAATAACCTTACGATCTGTTGTAAATAGATGTTAGAACAGGGAACGGGAAGTAAAAGGACAAATATCGCTAAGTTCTACAAAAGAATAGGAAGCTGTGGAGAGCCACGATCAATAACCTTACGATCTGTTGTAAATAGATGTTAGAACAGGGAACGGGAAGTAAAAGGACAAAGATTCCTAAGAGCTGATGTTGTGGAGATCCAAGATCGTCTACCTACATAATAGAAAGATTTATCTCTGAGATTATTACCGCAATTCGATATTCTTTCTGCACTAAACAAGTCTCTGTGTTAATAAAATCATCTTATATTATTTTTGTTTTGAGAAACGTTTCTGCGAAGCATGGATGTGTCTGCTACTGTCTGGAGGACAACACAACGTATTCACATTTACTTGACACTATGTTGAATCCAAGAGCGTATTTTGGTTTTAACGAACCGTTCGCTTATTATTAACGATAGTAGGAGGCATTGGAAAAATCGATATTTCTCCTGTGAAATCTATCTGGGAATTTGCATGTTACATGTAAATTAAAAAAAAAAAAATAGAATGCTGTAAAACAATACAGCGAACAAGAATTGAAATATTTTCTTATTGTCTCGACTAATTTTCAGTTCGTGTTTTCTTTGTGTTGTTGCGTTTTATCACAACAGTTCGAGGTGGGAATAAAGAAGTTAGATTGTGACGCGGCCTAGACTCATGTCATGTATCGTGGTTGTAAGGCAATATTCCACGTTCATTTTTTTATTTTCATTTTTGTTGCTTTTTATTACAAAAGCTTTAGGTCGGCACACACTGCAAGCATTAAATTAGTGCGATGTGGGAAAAAAAGAAGTTAGATTTTAACCCGGCCTAGACTCATATGTATCCTTGAAGATGTAAGGCAATATTATTCATTTTCGATTTGATTTCTCATATTAGAAATGACTACATATAATCTAAAAAAAACCCTGAATGTATGTGTTAGGGCGCCGCTCCTATTTGACTACAAATGGACTGTTCCTATTGCTATATATAGCAATGGTGGATTCCCCACAAGGGGGTCGTACGAGAGTCACTAGACTGACGACTCTACGACACTGTCAGCTCTCTGCCTTCGCGTAGAGGGCGCTCTCTGCTTCCGAGCAGAGAGCAATAACCCAGTCGTGGTTCCGCCGAAGGGTAGAACCATGACTGGGGAAAAATAGACAGATATTTTTTGGCCCGGCTATATGGCCGGGAATACCCACTATAAAATGACCATGTGTCACATCCAGCCTACGTGGGAAGGCTAGTAAATACAGTCGTACGAGAGTCACTAGACTGACGACTCTACGACACTGTCAGCTCTCTGCCTTCGGGCGGGGGGGGGGCGCTCTCTGCTTCCGAGCAGAGAGCAATAACCCAGTCGTGGTTCCGCCGAAGGGTAGAACCACGACTGGGCAAAAATAGACAGACATTTTTGGGCTCGGCTATATGGCCGGGAATACCCACAATAAAATGACCATGTGTCACATCCAGCCTTGCGTGGGAAGGCTAGTAAATACAGTCGTACAGAGTCTCTAGACTGACGACTCTACGACACTGTCAGCCCTCTGCCTTCGGGTAGAGGTCGCTCTCTGCTTCCGAGCAGAGAGCAGTAACCCAGTCGTGGTTCCGCCGAAGGGTAGAACCACGACTGGGGAAAAATAGACAGACATTTTTTGGCCCGGCTATATGGCCGGGAATACCCACAATAAAATGACCATGTGTCACATCCAGCCTTGCGTGGGAAGGCTAGTAAATACAATCGTACAGAGTCACTAGACTGACGACTCTACGACACTGTCAGCACTCTGCCTTCGGGTAGAGGTCGCTCTCTGCTTCCGAGCAGAGAGGCAGTAACCCAGTCGTGGTTCCGCCGAAGGGTAGAACCACGACTGGGGAAAAATAGACAGACATTTTTTGGCCCGGCTATATAACCCGGAAAGCCCAGATATAAACTGACCATGTGTCATATGTTGCCCTTACTGGGAGGGGCAGCTAAAGATTGTCGTAGAGAGTCACTTGAGAGTCTCTAATGAGTTACTGAAGAGTCAGTGCGAGTCAGTGCGAGTCAGTGAAGAGTTAGTCACACTTCCGGTGGCGTACCGTAAGTAATCACGTATACACACGTCTTACGACGGATTGGACTCTTGTATCTTTCTATTGTAAATAGTACTAATCACTTCTGTATATACTAACCGTCTTTCCGCGGAATACAACTTATATTCTGATTCTGTTGTTGAGTTATTCATTTATACTTGGCGACATAACAGTATGGTCATCAGTAAAAGAGGAGCCCCAAATGCCAATTACAGACTTCTTCTTTTTTTTCTTCTTCTTCTTCTATGTTCCCTGTCCACGTCTCCCTATCCCTTGTGGCTTTTAGTATGTTTGCTCCTGTTGCTCCTGGCAACCCCCTTTCCGTCATCCACCTGATCAGACCCTGCAAATATGTTATCCACTGCCTTCCTCTGTCTCTCCTTCCTTCTATTTGACCAGTCAGTATCAGGTTCTCCAGGCTCTCTTCCCTCATTGCATGTCCTAGGAACTTCAGTTGTCTCTTCCTAATGCTCAGCATAGGGATATTAAAATCAAGCAGCTACAGAAATTTAAATACATGGGAAGTGATTTAACAGAGGACGGAAAGTGTGACACTGAGATCCAAAGGTGTATTGGCAAAAGCTAAGCAGAGTATTGAGAGACAGGAAAATTTCGTTGGAAACAGATAAAAGAGTGCCGGATTGTTATGCAATATCAGTCTTCTATATGACAGTGAATGGGAAACAATTCTAATAGACCAGAATTCGTCACTAGCGGCCCCAATCTGGACAATATAAGATACGCAGATGACACAGTGCTGATAGCAGACACAGAAAGGAAACTACAAGACCTGCTACAGAAGATAGGCACAAAATTTGGAAAGAGATGAATACATATAATCTACAAGATAACTGAATGTATGGTCATTAATAAAAAGATGAGTCCAAAATGCCAACTACAGCCTGGGGATCCTAAAACCAAGCAGGTATAGAAATTTAAATACCTGGGAAGTATTATTATCACAGTTTTGGGTCGGTACGCTTTACAAGCATTAAATTAGTGCGAGGAGAGAATAAAGAAGTTGGATTTTATCCCAGTCTAGACTCACATCATATTCTAGGAAACGTAAAGCAATATAATTCATTTCGACTAGAAAGCAATGGCAACCCACTGCGGAATAATCTTCTGCCCAGTCAGTCATGTGTCTTTCGAGACATGATCGCCCAAGCGTGTATCACGTATGGCACTTAACTGACTGACACTCTTCATCTATTAAATTAGTGCGAGGTTGAAATAAAGGGGATGTTTCCCTGATCACTAAAATCTTAGCCTGTTCAAAACTTGGATTAACCGTTATCTTCCATTCCTGTCGGCACGAATTGTCTTTTAACGTAACCCTCTATCTCGAGTGGCCCATGAGCCTTCTAAATGGGTGAACATTATTATAAAAAAGAAAGTATCTATCTATCTATCTATCTATCTATCTATCTATCTATCTCAGTTGGTTCATATCATATCTATCTATCTATCTATCTATCTATCTATCTATCTATCTCAGTTGGTTCATATCTATCTATCTATCTATCTATCTATCTATCTATCTATCTATCTATCTCAGTTGGTTCATATCTATCTATCTATCTATCTATCTATCTATCTATCTCAGTTGGTTCATATCTATCTATCTATCTATCTATCTATCTATCTATCTCAGTTGGTTCATATCTATCTATCTATCTATCTATCTCAGTTGGTTCATATCTATCTATCTATCTATCTATCTATCTATCTATCTATCTATCTCAGTTGGTTCATATCTATCTATCTATCTATCTATCTATCTATCTATCTATCTCAGTTGGTTCATATCTATCTATCTATCTATATATATATATATATATATATATATATATATATATATATATATCTCAGTTGGTTCATATCTATCTATCTATCTATCTATCTATCTATCTATCTATCTATCTATCTATCTCAGTTGGTTCATTTCTATCTATCTATCTATCTATCTATCTATCTATCTATCCCAGTTGGTTATTCATATCTATCTATCTATCTATCTATCTATCTATCTATCTATCTATCTATCTATCTCAGTTGGTTTATCTATCTATCTATCTATCTATCTATCTATCTATCTATCTCAGTTGGTTCATATCTATCTATCTATCTATCTATCTATCTATCTCAGTTGGTTCATATCTATCTATCTATCTATCTATCTATCTATCTCAGTTGGTTCTATCTATCTATCTATCTATCTATCTATCTATCTATCTATCTATCTCAGTTGGTTCATATCTATCTATCTATCTATCTATCTATCTCAGTTGGTTCAAATCTATCTATCTATCTATCTATCTATCTATCTATCTATTACCTGTTTTTAATCAGGCGTATAAACTAAGTTGTAGCAAAACTAAATCAAGTTGCTTAGAAGACCGTACGCTCTGGCCTTCTTCAGGTGATATACGTAGGAATTTTGAATCAAACCACTTATTTAGTTTACACCGTGAATATGAAAATGAAGATGAAGACAACAGACGACCTTTCTTCTGGCATCCTAAAAGCATGAATCCTTGGAGAATTTTAGTAATTGTTTTCTTTTTGCTGAGCAGGCCCACCATTTATTGAAAATCTGCTCCGAATCGTAAAATAAGAGATGTAAGGAAACTATGTCATTATTTAATTAGCAAATCTTTTGTTTTATAAATAGAATATATTAGGTATACTATTGTCTTAAAAAGTTTCGATGAATAATGAATTTTCTTTATAAATTTACTTTAGAATTAAATATTTTAAAATTCTGTATTAATTTCAGCCACTTAAATTATATTATTAAGTGACAACTGTATTTATTAATCATAAATGGTAAATCTTAATACCAGACATTAAACATTAAATTTTTTTAAAAATTATAATATTTATATGTATATAAACGTGCCCATTTTTAAAGTATGGGCAACCATATACGACATCATGAGAAAAAGAGGTCTTTAACTAACCTACCTGAAACTTTACGAATTTTAGTTTTACGCCAATATATGGATATGATCGGCTACTATTCTTTATTCATTTATAAGAATTTAATGTAAAAATATGTTTAACTCATAAATCTAGTGTAAAGGTCATCTTTCAGAATATGCATATATGTAATGAATTTCTACAGCGTGTAAAACGAAATCACATATTCATATGGGCCGAGAACAAAATAAGTCCTGGCCTCACACCAGAATCACTCTGACGTTGGAATAGTTTAATGCAGGAAGTAATAAAAGAAGGCTGGGAAAAAGTCTGAAGATTGCGATCAAGCATGAAGCAGACTATCGCCGCTCGGTGTTGCCTTTGATGTCTACTTTTATATTTACATACGCTCTGTCTCTGATATTGAGGACTTGCACTCATAAATATAGCCTAAATTAAAACTATATTTTGAACATATATATATATATATATATATGGATGTGGGAAAACAGAAATATTTATGTATGTGTTCAATATATACACCCTCATTGAGCACTCTGAAAGAATGGTATATTTTTAAAAACAGTAGCTACTCTGGCATCTACGCATCGTGCATTCAGCAATGAATTAGAACACTTTCAGCTACTGGGCGTGTATAATGATAATATACACGCTAAAAAAGTCTGCCTCCTTTTACCGAGCGCCCATAGCTCAGAGGTAGAATCGCCGACTGACGCCAATGTTTCGAGATTTTTACCTCGACATCAGACTAACATTGCCTGATGATGAGGTAAAAATCATTGTTGTGAAAATGATTTTCCTTTGTATATAAAAAACAATACATTTGTTCTTTATGGATGTGGGAAGACAGAAAAATTTATGTGTATGTTCTATTTAACTAATCAGAATAGAGACTTACTTTAAATTTGAAAAAAAAGATTGTTTATGGGGAATACATGATTTCTTCTTTCAATCTTAACAACAAAAGTGTCAGTTGATCAAAACAGCTGTCTAAACTCCGTTTCCAGTGATATATCCATTATTGTTACAAAATTATTCTCTTAGTTTTCTCTGTATTTTTTATCTCATCATTTTTTAAAAGAAAGAAAGAAAACATTTTACATTTTTGATCTAACTTAAAGGGACCTTTGAGTGTAATTATAATTTGAGTGTAATTATATAGCTTCTGGAATGCGTCTTTCACCATGCCAATTCGTTTTTGGATCTCTGTGTTGCACTTTCCGTCTTCCGTTAGAATACTTCTCAGGTATTTAAATTTTTGTATCTATTTGATTTTAAAATCCTTCACTTGCATTTGGCATTTTTGACTGCTCTTTTTGCTGATGACTATGCATTCGGTTTTATTGGAGTTTATTTGTAGTCCTTTCTTGTGTCTCTCTTCAGCTACATTTGCTAGGAGGTCTTGTAGTTTCTATTCCGTGTCTGCTATCAGCACTGTATCATAATACCGCTGTAACATAATTTGATTAAATTCCTATCTAAATTTGAAAAAAAATATTTTTGAGGAATAGATGATTTCTTCTTTCAATCTTAACGGCCGAAGTGTCAGCCGATTTCAAAACCCCTGTCTAGACTGCCTTTCCGTTAATATATATATATACATTATTGTTACAAATTGTTTTTCCTTTAAAGTGAATCTCTATTCTGATTAGTTAAATTGAATACACACATTAATTTTTCTGTCTTCTCACATCCATAAATAACAAACTTATTGTTTCCTATATTTAAATAAAAATGATTTGTAGTCCTTTCTTGTGTCTCTCTTCAGCTACATTTGCTAGGAAGTCTTGTAGTTTCTATTCCGTGTCTGCTATCAGCACTGTATCATAATTTGATTAAATTCCTATCTAAATTTTAAAAAAAAATATTTTTGAGGAATAGATGATTTCTTCTTTCAGTCTTAACGGCCGAAGTGTCAGCCGATTTCAAAACCCCTGTCTAGACTCCATTTCCGTTAATATATATATACATTATTGTTACAAATTGTTTTTCCTTTAAAGTGAATCTCTATTCTGATTAGTTAAATTGAATACGCACATAAATTTTTCTGTCTTCTCACATCCATAAATAACAAACTTATTGTTTCCTATATTTAAATAAAAATGATTTTCTCTTGTTTCCTGTTTAGAATTATGTTTCTGCTTCCTTCTAATGTCTACTTCAACTCTTAAGTTCTCCCAAAGGTTCGTAAACACTTGCGAAATGGGTCTATCTGGTCCAGCCCAATCGAGACAAGCGATGGGTTCAGAAAGGGCAAGAGACACCGTCGGTTCCAAAACAAGATCGATTCGGCAAGAAAGTCATGTTGTGTGTTTGGTGGAACTTTGAAGGAATCGTGTATTTTGAGTTGGTTCCCAATGGTCGTGCCACCAGTGCCGAACTGTACTGTCAGCAACTTGACCGGGTCTACGAAAAGTTGAAGCAAAAGTACCCGGCTCTGATCAAGCGAAAATGCGTTTTGATGCAGCAGGACAATGCCAAGGCACACACCGCCAAGAAAACAAAAGACATTTTAAGATTTTTATGTCATCATAAGGCAATGTTAGATCATTGTTGTGAAAATGATTTTATTTTGAATATAAGAAACAATACATTTGTTCTTTATGGATGTGGGAAGACAGAAAAATTTATGTGTATGTTCAATTTAACTAATCAGAATAGAGATTCACTTTAAATCTGAAAAAAAAAAGATTGTTTATGGGGAATACATGATTTCTTCTTTTAATCTTAACGGCAAAAGTTCCAGTTGATCCAAACCCTTGTTTAGACTTCATTTCCGTTGATGTATCCATTATTGTTACGAGATTTTTTTTCTTTTAGTTTTCTTTGCATCTCACCGTTTTCTAAAACAAAAAAGAAAAGAAAGAAAACATTTTATATTTTTGATCTAACTTAAAGAGGAGTGTAATTATACTATCTATATTTCAATTCAGAATGCGTTTTATTCTAATTTTTCTAAAACTATTAATTTGTAAATAGCAATTTTTTAATATCTATTTATTTATTAAAACTTTCAAAATTCATTTTATTATTTTCATAAAATCTATTATAATATTATTATATTCTAATAGAATTCTTAATTTCATAATACAAATTTTAAAAATTTCTTTTTTTTTTTGTTTGAGAAAATTGACCTCCATTTTTTTTTCGCTATATAATTTCTTGTTCGTTGTGGCGCAGTGGATATCGGCTCGGAACGAGAAATCGGGGAACCGAGTTCGAATTCCAATTGAATTCATTGCATTCACTTACGCGCAAATACCATTGGGAAAGGTATTAATCCGTCTCTTCCCTCCAGTTATGGGTTAAGTAATAGGACAGATTGGGTTCTATAGCCTTGGTCGGCAACCAGTCTACCGCAGAAATCAATGGCAACCTACTGCGGGATAATCTTCTGCCGAGTCAGTCATGTTTCTTTCGAGACATGATCGCCCAAGCGTGTATCACGTATGGCACTTAACTGACCGATTAACCACCACATTGCCCCAGTTAAGGTTTAATGAGTAAGAGATCACAAAACCATCATCATCTAAAAAAAATTCTTAAAATCTAGAATCTATTCTCCAGTTATAAATAACTAGCAAAATGTTAAGAAGCCGTAAAATACGAATAAATATTAAACAGAAAAATGTATGAATCAGTCAGTCAGTTAAGTGCAATACGTGATACACGCTTGGCCGATCATGTCTCGAAAGAAACATGACTGACTGGGCAGAAGATTATCCCGCAGTAGGTTGCCATTGCTTTCTGCGGTAGACTGGTTGCCGACCAAGGCTATAGAACCCAATCTGTCCTTTTATTTGACTCATGACAAGAAGGAAAAGAGATGGATTTTATTATTATGTAATAATTAGTGGGTGATCAGTTTATTACTTAATAAAAATAGAAAACCGATCCCCCACTTTATGACCAGAAGTCAATCATGATTCCAACTATTATATTCAGTCAATCAGTTAAGTGCAATACATGATACACGCTTGGGCGATCATGTCTCGAAAGAGGCATGACTGACTGGGCAGAAGATTATCCCGCAGTAGGTTGCCATTGCTTTCTGCGGTAGACTGGTTGCCGACCAAGGCTATAGAACCCAATCTGTCCTGTTATTTAACCCATAACAGGAGGGAAGAGACGGATTAATACCTTTCCCAAGGGTATTTGCGCGTAAGTGAATGCAATGAATTCAGCTTGGATTCGAACTCGGCTCCTCGATTTTTCGTTCCGAGCCGATATCCAATGCTCCACAACGCGCATATACTTAATATAAAAAAATAAGTGTGGATCGATGAATTATTATAAACTTATGGTTTTCATATTGACCATTCGTCCTTACTTTGAATATTGTGCCACAATTGATCTTGTGCTCCTGCTATATACTTAGAGATTCTTGATAAAATCCAGAAAAATATGCTAGGTTATCTGTCCTAACCTGGCATCTTGGCTTCATTCACTTTCCCACTGCTGAAGCGTAGCTTTTCTGTGCTTTTTTCTATAAATACTTTCATAATAATTGTCCTGATGAACATTCCTCTGCGGTAAGTAAATTTTATGAATATAAGCGTAGTACTGGATTGGCAGAAAGGTCTCATCATTTTCAAATGTTGATGTAACCGTAAGTTTTATGTAAATTGTTTCTTCTATCGCACTTCTCGCGTATGAAACTCGCTTCCAGCTTCTTATCAAATTTGATTTTCAAAACTTTTAAGGTAAAGTCAATCGTTATCTTCAGTCTTCTTTTATTTACCCCACTTTTTAAAAATTTGTTTCATATTCTTTAACATTCAATACCGCCCTTGAGTCTTAGTGGCTTTATTGCATTACTTGGCTTTTAAAGATTAAAAAAAATATTAAAATGTTGGGAGATGAACACACTTCTCCAGAATGTGACAAGGACACAAGATAGCTTGGAGACCCCAGCTTAAAATGACTTTGTACCACATTCCGTGTACGTGGGATGTTGATAAATATTAATTGAACCTCGTCTTGGGAAAATCGACAGCAGCCCTGACCCTGAATTGTGCAGGGTCTACGGTATATCTTTGGCTGACCTTAAGGGATCGGAAACTCCACTTTAAAATGTTCTTGTGCCACAGTAGAGAGGCAGATAAATATTGAGCGAGCCATATTGAGCTGAGTGTCAGATTCTCTGCCTTCGGATACCAGTTCCAGCTCGGATTCATTGACAACTGTTTTCTTCACTGCCTTTGGGCAGGAGGAACCCAGACAGGGATCCACCGAAGGGTAGAGCACCGTTTGGGAAAAATCGACACGAGGTCTGACATTGACTTATGCAGGATCTACGGAATATTTGGCCAAACCTAAGGGCTTAGATATCACTTCAAAAGTGCTGTATTCCGACTCCATGGGAAGCTAGTTAAATATCTGAGCTCCGACTGTCGGACTCTATGTCTTTGGGTAAAAAGAAACCAAGACGAGATTCCGACGAAGTACAGAGTTTCGTCTGGGAAAAAATGGTCAACAGCATGACCCTGCCTTGAGCAGGGTTTGCGGAAGATTTTTGTATGAACTGAGGGGCCCGGAGTTCCCACAATAAAAAGGCCTTGCGCCACATTCCACCTCAGATAAATAGAGATTGAGTCATCGTTCTGAATGTCGGGCAGATAGGAACCTAGACTAAGTTCCGCCGAAGGGTAGAGTCTCATCTAGGGAAAATAGGCAATAGACCGAACATGACTTGTGAAGGGTCTACAAAAACATTTGCCCGAGAATAAGGTCTCGGATTTCCCACCATAAAATTGCCTTGTGCCGCATTGCGTGTCAGGTAAGTACCATATGTTTTATCTTTTTGACTGTCGAACTTTCTGCCTTTGGGCATAGAGCAACCCTGACGAGTCCCCGCCAAATGGCAGAGTCTCGTCTAGAATAAATCGAGAAAACCCGATCCACCTTATACGGTCTCTATAGAGAATTTTTGACTGAATGCTCTACGTAAAAAAGAACGGCCCTGTACAATATCTCGCCTTTGTGTGGAGAGGCTTGTTTAAATACTGAGCTAGCCGGGAGTGACAGTTATTTTTTTCTTTCTTACTCCCCGACTTTCTTTCTTTGCTCTCTGTAGAATAGTCTTTCCTTCTTTCATTCTCTCTGTTTTTCTTTTTTTTCCTCCCTTTCGTCTCTGTAGATTGGCTTTACTTTCTTTCTTACTACAGAATTCAGTAAGACTATGTCAGCTCCAAGTGACATTGTTTTTCATGATTGTGTTAACTTCATTTAATGAAATGAATACATAACATACTCCAAATTTGCATGTAAACAGTAAAAACAGAAGAGACTTGAAACTCTGTTTTTTTTTTATACCCAGTGAAAACGAGTTAATAAAATCTAAATTGCAGTTTTGGTAGAAACTTTTCAGCTTTTAATCCCGAAGCAGATATAATTAGAAAGTTGAAGAAGGTTTAAAATTCTTCTGAAAACGATAAGACGATGTTGATTTTAAATGCAGAGAAAATTTCCAATATTGCAGAAAAGACAGGCTTATGCAGGTCTAAAAGATACATTGAGTAGGGGCGTGACAGTTATAAAACTGTCCATGTGCCATTAAGATATTTTCACGACAACCACTGGTCGATATGCATTTCAGTCCATCATTTTTCTTACTACCTTATCGCTCTGAGGAGAATAAAGAAAGATGGTTAGGAAACAGAGGGTAAAGAAAGAAAGAAAGAAAATTCAAAAAAAGAAGAAAGAAAAAAGAAAAAGAAAGAAGAACGAAAGAAGAAAAAGAAATAAAGAAAGAATGAAAAACGAAGCTACAGAAGTGAAAGCAAGAAATATAAAAAAAGGAAGAAAGTTTAAGCTAAAGAAAGAAAGAAAGAAAGAAAGAAAGAAAGAAAGAAAAAGAAAGGGAGTATAATTATGTTCAAGAAAGAAAGGGAAGGTTAACTGAAAGAAACAAAGAAAGAAATAAAAAATGAAAAACCAACCCGCATTAAGTAAAGAAAGAAAGGATGAAGAAAAGATAGGTTAGGCCAGAGAACGAGAAGAGGAAATGTTGAACTAAAAAAAGTTTAAACGAAAAAATAAAAATTAAAGAAAGAAAGAAATACAGAAATAAAAACACAAGATGAAAGAAAAATCAAGCTAAAAAGGGTAAAAAAAAAAAAAAAAGGAAGAAAAGCAAGCGACAGAAAGAAAAAAGAACACAAAAAAAATAGTAAGGTAGAAAGGTTAAATAAAAGAAAGAAATTTAAATGAATGAATAAAAAGGCAATAAAAGAAAGAACCAATTATGGAAGAAAAAAATAAGAAAAGAAAAACAGAGAGAATGAATGAACAATTCTGAAAAGAATGAAGACAAAATGACAACGGAAGTAGTGGGAAAAAAAACTTTAAAGCATAAATACAATGAAGAAAAAAAGGAGAAACGTTGTTGGAGACGCTGGGAAGAAAATTGAAAATAAGAACAATGAAAAATAAAACTTGGCTGACATTTTCTTATATTCTTTGCTTTTAGTCTTTCTTTATTTCGCTCTGTTTTATTTTCTTTTTCTCTCCGTCTTTCTTTCTTTCTTTTTTTCTTTCTTTGCTCTCTGTTGATTGGTCTTTCTTTCTTTCTTTTTTCTTTCTTTTTATTTTTTGTTCCGTGTAGATTTGTCTTCTTTCTTTCTTTCTTTCTTTCTTTCTTTCTTTCTTAAGATTGGCCTTCTTTCTTTCTTTCTTTCTTTCTTTCTTTCTTTCTTTCTTTGCTCTCTGTAGATTGGTCTTTTCTTTCTTTCTTTGCTCTCTGTAGATTGGTCTTTATTTGTTTCTTTCTTTCTCCACTGTAATTTGATCTTTCTGCTTCTCTCCCTCTCTTTCTGTTTGTTTTTTTTTTCTTTCTTTGGCCACTGTAGATGTTTTTGTTTTTCTGTCTTCCTTTCTTTTTTCTCTATTGTACACTTAGTTTTATTTTTTTCCTTCTTTCCACATCAAATGATTGACGACTGATAATTACAAGGAACTTTAAAAATAAAAAAGCAATTAGAAGAAACAAGAAAAAAGAGAAAAATAATCTTTCTTTCTTTCTTTCTTTCTTTCTTTCTTTCTTTCTTTCTTTCTTTCTTAACTTCTTTGTTTATTTCTTTGCTTTCTGTAGATTGGTCTTTCTTTCTTGTTTTTCTCTTTTTTTCTTTCTTTCTTTTTTCTTTACTGTAGATTCATCTTTCTTTCTGTCTTTCTTTTTTGGTCTTTGTAGACCTTTCTTTCTTTCTTTCTTTCTTTCTTAACTTCTTTGTTTATTTCTTTGTTTTCTGTAGATTGGTCTTTCTTTCTTGTTTTTCTCTTTTTTTCTTTCTTTCTTTTTTTCTTTACTGTAGATTCGTCTTTCTTTCTGTCTTTCTTTTTTGGTCTTTGTAGACCTTTCTTTCTTTCTTTCTTTGCTCTCTGTAGATTGGTCTTTTCTTTCTTTCTTTCTTTCTTTTGCTGCTATATATTGTTTCTTTCTTTCTTTGCTCTCTGTAGATTGGTCTTTTCTTTCTTGTTTTTCTCTTCTTTTTTTTTCTTTCTTTCTTTTTTCTTTACTGTAGATTCGTCTTTCTTTCTGTATTTCTTTTTTGGTCTTTGTAGACCTTTCTTTCTTTCTTTCTTTCTTTCTTTGCTCTCTGTAGATTGGTCTTTTCTTTCTTTCTTTCTTTCTTTCTTTCTTTCTTTCGCTCTCTGTAGATTGGTTTCCTTTCTTTCTTTCTTTCTTTCTTTCTTTGCTCTCTGTAGATTGGTCTTTCTTTCTTTCTTTCTTTCTTTCTTTCTTTCTTTTGCTGCTATATATTGTTTCTTTCTTTCTTTCTTTCTTTGCTCTCTGTAGATTGGTCTTTTCTTTCTTTCTTTCTTTCTTTCTTTCTTTCTTTGCTCTCTGTAGATTGGTTTTCTTTCTTTCTTTCTTTCTTTCTTTCTTTCTTTTGCTGTTATATATTGTTTATTTATTTCTTTCTTTGTTTTTTGTAGACTTGTTTTTATTTCTTTCTCTACTCTTTGAAGACGACTCTTTTTTCTTTCATTTTCATATATTTGTTTCTTTCTTTTTTCCTTTGTAGGCTTTTCATCTTTTCTTTTTAATTCAAATTAAGGAAGACTGACAGTTATAAAGAACTTTAATAACCAGAAACAATTAAAAGAATAAGAAATAAATAGAAAAAAACTGTCTTTCTTTCTTTCTTTCTTTCTATACACTCCTCTCTCTCTAGAACTTCTATACCTTCCGTTTATATCTAATTATCACCCCCCCTCACGGGTACCCCTTCCCTCCTGGCTCATCTCTCTCTCTCTCTCTCTCTCTCTCTCTCTCTCTCTCTCTGTCACTCTCTCGATCGATTTGGGTTTTAATTCTGCCCTCTTCTCTCAATATTGTCCTGTTTCGAAGAATTTTTCCCCTCGACAAGTCTTCCATTTTAAAATTCAACATAACAAACTTTCTGGGTGTCGTTTGCTTTTATCACATTTTTGATTTGAAGAATTTTCCCGCCCCGGTGAACTTGGCAAATCTCAGCCTCTAAATAGCGACCCAACATTTTTACAAAGTTTACATTTCGCTTAACAAGAATGCATCAAACACGTAAAAGCATTTAAAATGCTGCCATAGGAGTGCAAAATGGAGGCAAGGTTATCTGCTCGCGAAAAAAAAAAAAAAAGCTTAAAATCACTGACACAATTCAAATTCTGACTGAAGTCGTTTAAATTCGTTTCCCATTGTTGTTTTTATGTGCCATATTCTTTTAATTGAAGCTAGCTGTTTCTTAGTAGTTTCAATATTCCCTGAGACTACCGCTTTACTTATACTTTTTTTTCCCTGGGAATTCTCGTCACTTAATCAATCATTTCACCCTGGAGTAGATAGACTAATCTATCGCCCGGTTCACACTCCACCCACGTCTATTGAACAGGTGAAGAGGCTCATCCCTTGTTTCCTGTTTAGGATGTGGTTTCCGGTTTTTCTCTTTTCCAATCTTTTCACTCTTACGTAGCCCCCTGCGCATCAGTGGCGTTTTCGCCTTGCTTGGGGTGATATGATTAAAAAAAAAGCAAAAAAAAAAAAGCAATAAACAAAAAAAAAAAGCGGCGAACCTGAAGGAAACTACCACCACCATTAAATTTGTTGTTTTTCATTTTTTTTTTTTTTTACTTTTTTCAGTGCAATCTTATCGACTGACAAGAAAAATTTGGAAAAAACTTCAATATTTCAACAATTTTAGGCGGGGCTCAGTTTTTCATACAACGTTATCATACATCGATCCTCCATTTTGGAACCACTCGCTGGTACGACATTACCACCACCTGTAAATTGATTGATTATCAATTTCTTTTTACTTTTTTCAGTGCAATCTTATCGATTAAACCCTGAATTTTCCGATTGACAAAAAAAAAAAGAATTGTAAAATTTCAAAATTTAAACAATTTTAAGGCGTGGGGGGGGGGGTTAAATTTTTCATACAAGCTTATAGTAAATTGATCCTGTGCAATTAACTTTTTTTGCTTGCGCATATTCAACTACTGAATCCTTTGCATAATTTTTGAATAAAGCCATTCTTGGAGTTTCCGAGGAAGATTCCATCGTAAGAACTGAAGAAAACTTAAAAAAAGACAAAAACAAGAGCAACAACGCGTCCCCAAAAAACCAAAACAAAGCAACCCCAACGCGAGTGGTCGAAAAATGGAGGATCGATTTACTATAACGTTGTATTATAAACTGAGCCCCCTAAAATTGTTTAAATATTGAAAGGTTTTCAAATTTTCTTTGATAATCGGAAATTTTATGTAATAACTGATAAGACTGCACTGAACAGTAAAAACAGAAAAACAACAAAGCTGGTGGTAGTCTCCTTCAGGTCCACCAATAAAGCCTCTAAAACGCAGGGTTTTGCTGAGTAGAAAATAACATATGAAAAAAAAAAAAAGAAACCGGCAATTTTGCGGGTCCCGGTAAAATATACAAACGTGTGTTTAAGCTAATTTTACCGTCTCGCTAGAATCATTATAACTGAGTAGTGAGTTCGATCCTCACTGGGTACCTCATACTTTCGACCGTGTCTTACGTCAAAGCTACGCTTAAAAATCACCTTGAGGTTTGGGCGCAGGGCTAACAACCCTACGCCATAAAAAAACAGTTTGTTACGGGTGTAACGGAAAAAGTAAAATAGACCCTAGAAACTATTTTGCAGGTCAGTCAGTTAAGTGCTATACGTAATACACACTTGGGCGATCATGTCTCTTTCGAGACATGGCTGACCGGACAGAAGATTATCCCGCAGTAGGTTGCCATTGCTTTCTGCGGTAGACTGGTTGCCTGCCAAGGTTATAGAACCCAATCTGTCCTATTATTTCACCCATAACTTGAGGGAAGAGACGGATTAATATCTTTCCCAAGGGTATTTGTGCGTAAGTGAATGCGAGGAATTCAACTGGAATTCAAACTCGGAATCATTATTATTATTATTATTATTATTATTATTATTACTATTATTATCATTTATTATGAAGGCAGGTAATATAAAAAATAACAACACACACATATAACACAGAAATTTATTTATTTTCATCATGAGTTGAAAGACAATTTAAAATCTTTTTCATCATCACTTGTTAAAATGCAGGCGACAATTCTACTCCATCAGCTTCTTTTCTCGCACTTCCCGCCTGTGGAACTCGCGTTCATATACTTGCTTTTCTGATGGCTACAACCTCCAGGAATTTAAGTGCAATGTCAATTCCCATCTCTTATTCACTATATCACCCCGTGTATCTTGTTCTTTTCCTTTCTCTCTACCTTCACAACAGTCTTCACATCTGTGTTCCCCTCCTTCTCTTGTCATTTCTCTGACCCCCCCCCCCTGTAACTGGTTCGTCTTTCTTTTCACTCTTCTCCTGACTAAACTTTTACTCTCTTATGTAGCCCTCTGTGCATCAGTGGCGGTACCGCCTTGTTTGGCGTGAAACGATTAAAAAAAAACACAAGTTAAGATCACTTGCACTATTTACATTGTTCGGACTATTGTCTTCATATTTATTACGACGTTTCGGCCGTTGTACGCACGCTCCGGCCTTGTTCAAGTTACGGGAATTTCGAACCGCACCCTTTACTGCGATCACTGGTTATATCATTCTCATTCCATGTCCGATGCCACTTCTTGTAGCCATGTAGTTATCTCCCTTTAAATTAACTCTCTAAGTTATTTGTTCCCAGCTGCTGTAGCCTGGTATGGAACTCACAACTCTTTGGATCAAGTCATTGGAACTAACCAACGTCTATATCCACTAGGCCATGTGTTCTTTTAAGCACTTCAGGCATAACAGTTTCTGCAAATTCAAAACTTGCCTTTGGGCGTGGTTCTCTTGTCAATACACTTTCTATACACCCACTGAAGATAACAGTCACAGACAACAGAATCCATGGTGTTCAAGTTTTGCCTACACAACTGTTGTGGATTAGTTTTCGCACTGAAGGTAATAATCGTGCTATGTCGGTTGCAAATCGACTTAACGTACCCAAAATGTTAGAAACTTGGTAATCTTCCACTAAAAGCTGACTCCTTAGTATTCAGCTAACTCCTGACTAATATCAACTGCCTAGTAGTTCTACTGAACTTCAATAGAACTTTAAAGAACTCCTATGAACTTTCTAAGAACTTCAATATTTATTTTTGTAATATATACAAAAAAAAAAATGTGGCACTAGGCCAAAATTGGGGATGGGGAAGGCTGGTCTTCATCTTTCCTAGTTTAACTTAGCTATTCACTTTCGTCGACCCTGACACACTTACACCATAATACCACATTTTTACTTACCATTCTTACCTCGTCCACCATAATACCTCAGATGCTCTATGTAGTCCTACTTAACTCCCATATGTACAATTTTCAGTGGAGGGCATGGGCAAAAATAACAACACTTAAAATTCCCCAATGATTATATACAATGAAATACTTTCTAAGAACTTCAATATTTATTGTACATATGTACAAATGTGGCACAAGGCCGAATTTGGGGATGGGGAAGGCTGGTCATCATCTGTCCTAGTTTAACTTAGCTATTCACTTTCGTCGACCCTGACACACTTACAATAAACCTTACACCATAATACCACATTTTTACTTACCATTTTTACCACGTCCACCATAATACCACAGGTCCTCTATGAAGTCCTACTTAACTCCCTTATGTACAATTTTGAGTGGAGGGCATGTGCAGAAAATAACAACATTTAAAATTCCCCAATGATTATATACAATGAAATACTTTCTAAGAACTTCTTCCGTTAACTTCCTGTTAACTCTTATTAACATAGGAGGGAGAGTTCATTATCTGAGGAAAAGGTGTGCTTCACCATAACAAAAACTCACACAAAGATTGTGCTGATGATCTCAAATAAAACATTCTTAGTTCTAAAACATTGTTTATATTTACCGGCAAAATAGTGTAGGTGTCTATTTTACCGAGATCGGCAAAATAGACTTTTTGTAAAGAAAAATATCATTAAGGCACGATAAAAAAAAAAGAACCGAAATCTAAAAGGGGAATAGGTAATGATTGGCATTGCAGTTAAACTTCTGGAGATAAAACTTGACCGGAAAGCAAGGAGTAGCAAGAGAGTTCTACAAGTGAGTAATGCAAGAAAAGAAACTGTTTACATAGATCTCACGGTTATATCTCGCTATTTTAACTGTAAATTATGTGACTTTTCCGTCAATCTAGTAATGAAGGAAAAACTTGAAGCAACTCAAATGTGGTTCTACAGAAGGATGTTGAGGATATCCTGGACCGAACATGTGAGCAATGACGAGGTTTTGAAAATGATGGAAAAAGAAAATTAATACTGAGCATCAGAAAGAGACAGCTGAAGTTCCTGGGACATGCAATGAGGAAAAAGAGCTTGGAGAACCTGATACTAACAGGCCATATAGAGGAGAAAAGAGACAGGAGAAATCAGCGGATAACATATTTGAAGGACCTAATCAGGTGGATGATGGAACGAGGGTTGCATGGTGTAAGAGGAAAAGGCGTGCTAAGAGCCATCAGGGATAGGGAGACTTGGAAAGCCGTGATCGCCTACGTCTTGAACAGACAAGGCACATAGAAGAAGTAATACGTTTGAATTCGTACAGTCTAGGTACCATCGAAAAAACTTCATCAAAATTACCATGAAATCATTTATGTAAAAATCACAGAGAAAAAGAAAAGCAAAACTGGGGGATCAGTTTTCTATTGTTATCAAGTAGTAAACTGATTCCCTGTAGTGTCATTATAGATCAACTAGCAGTATAGCCCGGCGTTGCTCGGGTGTAATGAAAGCTTTAAAACTAATCCATGGTCCTGGAGCTCAGACTCTTTGGACGTTGGCACGAAAGACTAAAAAGCAATACTTGTTTCCAGTTAAAGCGAAATCGTAGACTGAAAGAAAAATGAATGGATGTAAGTCAAATTTTGATTTCCTGGTATCGATATCAAATAAATTTTTTCGTCGTAAACTGAATTTTGAAGGTTAAATAAGTCCTCTGCGTAAATGGTATCATGGCTGAGACTAAGAACTACAATTATATCTACTTAGAGCCAAACCCGAAGCAAAAACTAAAATAAAAAGGCTGAGAAAATTACAGACATACAGGCAGATAAACAGACACACACACAAACATCTTGCCTTTATATATATATATATATATATATATATATATATATATATATATATATTATCGATTTTCTGCACTATTGTAAAAACAGCAAACTTGAGACTTCTGAATATCATTTCTTATGTCTTTGTCTATGAGTGTATCAAATTTGATTAAAATCAGACCACTCCTTCTATAACCTGATTTTTTCGATTATCGATTTTCGATATTTATCGGGGGTATTGCGACACAAAACCTAGCTAAGAACACTCGCAGATGCTTATAGTACAACTGTGTAAATTTTCAAGAAAATCGGTTCAACCGTTTCGGAGTCTATAGGTAACGGATACACACACACACACGCACATACACACACACATACACACACACACAGAGACAAAGTTCCATTTATAAATAAGTTTAGATATAATAATTAAAAGAACCTCATTCTATAAATTAATAACAGCAGAAAACTGATCCCCAAATCCTTCTTTTAGTAAGATTCTCAAATGTGTGCCTTTACATATATTTTTCCAATCATTATATTGATATATAGTAACTCTATAGGGGATCGGATGTGCGTTGTGGATATTGACTCGGAAGGACAAATCGGGGAGCCGAGTTCGAATTCCAGTTGAATTCCTCGCATTCAGTTACGCACACATACCTTTGGGAAAGGGATTAATCCGTCTCTTCCCTCCAGTTATAGGTTAAATAATAAGACAGATTGGGTTCTATAGCCTTGGCTAGCAACTAGTCTACCGCAGAAAGCAATGGCAACCTACCGTAGGATAATCTTCTGTCTAGTCAGCCATGTCTCGAAAGAGACATGATCGCCCAAAGCGTTTATCACGTATGGCACTTAACCGACTGACTGAATATAATAGTTGGAATCATGATTGACTTCTGGTCATAAAGTGGGGGAGGGTTTTCTATTGTTATTAAGTAATATACTGATCACCCACTAATTATTACATAATAATAGAATACATCTCTTCTCCCTCTTGTTATGAATCAAATAACAGGACAGATTGGGTTCTATAGCCTTGGTCGGCAACCAGTCTACGGCAGAAAGCAATGGCAACCTACTGCGGGATAATCTTCTGTCTAGTCAGCCATGTCTCGAAAGAGACATGATCGCCCAAAGCGTGTATCACGTATGGCACTTAACCGACTGACTGATAGGGGATCAGTTTATGACTTAATAGAAATTTGATTACCTACTTCATACTCTGTCATGATTCTTACATGTGAATCTTTGACCGGGTCCCTATACCGCTCCAGTAAGTTCACAGGAGCCAGATCAGACCAGAAATTAATTAATGAATTATTTTCCACCCTACAACCTCTTTACCACAGACAAAACATTGCAAGCTGTTGACATGAAAAATATTCAGATGTACTGCATTCTTTAGTTACACCAGTTCTAACTTTTGCTGTCAAGATACGCCATGCCAAGCACATTGAACTGAACAACCCTCATTCCCTTCTTACATTTGGTGAGATGTCAGTTCCACTCAAACAGCTTCTTCTCATGAATTGCTGCCTCGTGTAACTGCCCCCCAAGAGGATGCTTCCATGATTTATACAATCTTAACCTGCCTAGGGTTGACCATTATAATCCCTACATATCTGTATAAACTGAGTCCTACTTTATAACACTCTACCTCGATTGGCTCTCGGTCCCTGTACAGAGTGAAAGTCACTGAAAAAACAACTGCAATGGTAAAATTAATCGTTTCCATACAGAAAACATTTCTTTGGCGAAAAATCAGTGCTGCATTCCGTTGAATTTTACAAAACATTTTTAAAAACGTTTTTCAGAAAATTAAATATTATAGCAAGCTCCTTTCCAATTATTTCGTGTAATAAAATAATTTCCAATGTATTCCTCCGCTGCTATAAAAGTCGGTTCCCTGTGCAGGGCCCGGAAGTTTTTCCCGTCTGAATCTATCCTGCACTTATATAAATCTACCATCCGCCCTTGTATTGAATACTGCTGTCACATCTGGTCGGGTGCCCCTGCTATTCTCCACGGGATTCTTGACAAAATACAACGGAGAATCTGTAATGTGATCGATACCGACTTGGCAGACCGCCTGCAGTCACTCTCTCACAAGCGTGACGTGGTTTCTCTGTGCCTCTTCTATAAGTACTTTCATGGCTTCTGCTCTGATGAACTTAAATCACTGGTGTCCCCTAGGTACGAATTTGCACGAGATACTAGATTGGTAACTAGGTAACCCTTTTAGAGTGAAACCGATAAAATATAACCGCAATTTCTACTCCAACAGCTTCTTTTCTCGCACTTCCCGCCTGTGGAATTCCCTTCCACATACTTGCTTCCCCGACAGCTACAACCTCCAGGAGTTTAAATGTAAGGCCAATAGACACCACCTAACACACTAACTCGCATCCATTCTCGCAAACACTCTTCCCGTCTACTGGTCTACCTCCCTCCTTCTGACTTTTCCTATATCTAACCACTCTTTCTCGCCACCTTCTTCGATTTAACCTCCTGCGCAATAGTGGTAGTGGAATGCCTTTCTTTGGGTGAAATGATTAAAAAAAATATCCAATGTATTTCTGTAGTAAAATCATTTCTAATGTATACTTATAGTAAAATCATTTCCAGTGTATTCCTATAGTAAAATCATTTCTAATGTATACTTATAGTAAAATCATTTCCAATGTATTCCTATAGTAAAATCATTTCTAATGTATACTTATAGTAAAATCATTTCCAATGTATTCCTATAGTAAAATCATTTCTAATGTATACTTATAGTAAAATCATTTCCAATGTATTCCTATAGTAAAATCATTTCTAATGTATACTTATAGTAAAATCATTTCCAATGTATTCGTATAGTAAAATAATTTCTAATGTATACTTATAGTAAAATCATTTCCTATGTATTCCTATAGTAAAATCATTTCTAATGTATACTTATAGTAAAATCATTTCCAATGTATTCCTATAGTAAAATCATTTCTAATGTATACTTATAGTAAAATCATTTCCAATGTATTCCTATAGTAAAATAATTTCTAATGTATGCTTATAGTAAAATCATTTCCAATGTATTCCTATAGTAAAATCATTTCTAATGTATACTTATAGTAAAATCATTTCCAATGTATTCCTATAGTAAAATAATTTCTAATGTATGCTTATAGCAAAAACATTTCCAATGTACACTTATTATACAGGAATATCTCGTCTTGTTCTCTATTTAGTACTCTGCAATTATTGCTAGCCCAAGTTCTATGAGGCAATAATAATTATATCATAATGTAATTTAATCTTTGGTGGGTAGATTGTTCTCATTCCACTGTCCATGTCCAGGGTTATCTCGTCTTGTTCTATTTTTAGTACTGTTCAACTATTGCTAGCCCATGTTCTATGAACAATAATAATTATAGGATAATGTAATTTAATCTTTCGTTTATAGATTGTTCTCATTCCACTGTCCACGTCTCCGGATATCTCTTCTAGTTCTCTTTTTAGTACTGTTCAATTATTGCTAGCCGAGATTATATTAGGCAAAAATAATTATATTATAATGTAATTTAATCTTTGGTGGATAGATTGTTCTCAGTCCACTGTCCATGTCTAGGGATATCTCGTCTTGTTCTCTTTTTAGTACTGTTCAATTATTGCTAGCCCAGGTTCTATGAGGCAATAATAATTATATTATAATATAATTTAATCTTTGGTGGATTGATTGTTCTCATTCCACTGCCCATGTATAGGGATATCTTGTTTAGTTCTCTTTTTATTACTGTCAAATTATTGTTAGTTCTGTTTTCACGAAGCTATAATAATTATATTGTAAATTATTTAAGATACAACTTAATACTACAACTTTCTTAAAGACAATTTAATGTTTAAATTAACAAATGCCTAATAGTAATGCAATATTGTTTTGTGCTTATCTTTTACATATAATAAGGTTTTTACATACAAGAATCCAGTTTTCATTTGACCCTACGTTTGTAATATCTACGAGAGTCATTCAATATATAAGGTGAATTTTTCGGTATAACGTCTTCTAATACAGATAGAAGTTTACATTTTTTCAACTATTCTACTAACAGTGTCACACACTTTTCCCATCTGTGCACAAGCTTCCATATTCTTTGGACTGATGTCTCAGCCAATCGCTCACAGCACTTTTGACTTCATCGTCACTTTCAAACTTCGTGCCTCTCGTGAACGCTTTCAAGGGACCAAACTGGTGAAAGTCTGGCGGGGAAAAGTCTGGGCTGTAAGGGGAACGTGGGAGCATTTCCCAGCCCAGTTTGTTGATAGTCTGCACCATTTGGGCTGCTGTGTGAGCTAACCTACGAGTAGGCAAGGTCATCATGGACAATTTTGTGTGCTGTCGCAACAGATAGGCTCAAAGTCCTTGCAATATCATCCACTGTCACTTTTCTGTAAGACTGACATTATTGACTGATTCGATCACCTCAGGAGACCTTATTTCTGTAATCCTTCAGCAATCAAAACCTTGATAAGTGACCTCTGTTCAATACATGCTTCTCGGTCGGCCATCTTTGTTAATCTTCCAAACTCTCAAAGTTTTTTCAATATGCAAAAAAATTTTAAATCCCTTTGAAAAAGAAGTAAAGGAAAAAATTAAAAAAAAGTAAGCCTCTATTTGTATTAGAAATCCTTATACAAAAAAAAATCTTATTTATTGAATAAACCTCGTATAAACAAATCACAGGGCAAAATGCTTAAAAAAATTGGTATTTGGCTCCAGAAAAAACATTTACGCCAGTTGTATGTTGTGTTGCTCAAGAGTAAGAAATCTTAAGAATTTATTATTCGCTGGTAAAAAAAAAATACATTTTCTTAAAAATTGTTGTTTAACATGAAGTCCTTAAATTAAATTAAATTAGAAAGAGATATTTATGTATGGCCAGTTGTATGTTGTATGCTTAAAAGTAAGAAATCCTAAGAATTTATTTTTCGATGGTAAAAGCGAAAAATAAATTTTCTTAAAAATTATTGTTTAACATGAAGTCCTTAAATTAAATTTGAAAGAAATATTTATACATGGCCAGTTGTATGTTGCATGCTCAAGAGTAAGAAATCCTAAGAATTTATTTTTCGCTGGTAAAAAGAAAAAATAAATGTTCTTAAAAATTATTGTTTGACATGAAGTCCTTAATTAATTTAAATTAGAAAGTGATATTTATGTATGGCCAGTTGTATGTTGCATGCTCAAGAGTAAGAATTCCTAAGAATTTATTTTTCGCTGGTAAAAAGAAAAAATAAATGTTCTTAAAAATTATTGTTTAACATGAAGTCCTTAATTAAATTAAATTAGAAAGAAATATTTATGTATGGCCAGTTGTATGTTGCATGCTCAAGAGTAAGAAATCTTTAGAATTTCTTATTCGCTATTATAAAAGATAATATTGTTTACTATGAAGTCTTATAAAATTAAATTAATTAAATTATTAAACCACGAAGTAGGATTTTTGTAAAAGTATTTTCCAAACAAATCTGCTTATTCAAATTATATCGATTGGTTAAAAAATTGAAAGAGATGTAGAGTTTGTACATCACGACAAAAAATGTGAGCGATAACTTGAACAGAACTGTGAAACTGTCAACATTCGTCAGCATGTTTCAAAAGATTCTAGCAATTAAAGAAATTAAAGACATCTTTTTTTATAATCGTTTCACCTTAAGCAAGGCAGGGCCGCCACTGCTGGGCAGGGGGTAACATTGAGAGAAAAGAAAAATACTGGGAATGTCGAAGAAAAGATAAAAGATAAATGTGAGTTAAGGTGATAGAAGACGTTGTATTTATACTTTTGGAGATTACAGCTATCGGAGAAGCAAGTATACAGAAGGGAGTTCCACAGCGGGGAAATGCGAGAAAAGAAACTATTAGAGTAGAAGTGGTGGTTGCATTTGATTATTTTGAGGGTAAAAAGGTGGGACTAAGAGAGTGACACGTGTAAATTCTTATGGTCATGGCATCAGGAAAAAAAGCTCGCCAGAACAGAAGCCGTAAAAATATTTGTAGAAAAGACAGAGGGAAGCTATATTCTGTCAGTGAGGAAGTGACTGAAGTCGAGTTGCTAAATCGGAATCGATTACGTTGCGGATCCTTCCTTGGATTTTGTCGAGAATCCAGAGATGAATAGCAAATTATCCGATCAGATATGGTAACAATATTTAGTGCCCTGACGAATAGTAGAATCATACTATAAATTCTGATGAGAAAAAAGTTCCTGGCTCAACACAGTGACCCAAACTTCTTAGGGGTAGATGTAGCTATTGATTCGATGTAGTCTTTCCACTTGAAGTCGTTTGAGAGGGTGAGATCAAGGAGGCGCAGTTTTGCTTTCTGGGAGACTAGCGTCATCCATACTGATAGAAGGTCGGAAATTTTATCTATGGTGGTTAAAGGGGAACAACTTTGACTTGGAAGCATTAAAATTTAAAAGCCACTTCATCCCCGAAAGCATCACAGATTGGAGCTCCTTTCCAAGAGCAGAAGCGAAGTTTACTTTGTCAGATTTCTTATTGAGGCGGGCGTAAATGGTGGTGTCATCTGCACAGATGCCTACTTGGGAATTGATTACATCAGGAAGATCATTGATTAAGATCGGGAAAAGCGTAGGTCCTAGGATAATGCCTTGTGGGACGCCTGTGTTCGTATAAAAGGATCTGGAAGCATGTCCGTTCAAAACAACTTTCATTTCATGGACAATCGTCCATAAATGATTCAAAACAATCTTGTAATATATATATATATATATATATATATATATATTAGTCATCCGCATAAAGTCTGTTCCGTTGTATCACAGTTCAACAGTGTGGCTAGACATCACTTGCTTTCAAATTTGGTGTCAGTCGGAGTGCCTACTCCCTAAGCTATCGGCGCATGCTTGAGGAAGGAGGAAATTGTAGCGTGATATATATATGCGTTGTATACAGACGCCAGCCGCCGGGAGAACTCAATTCAGAGAATTGAAGAGTAATGCGTAAATCGCAGAAGTGGTAACTGTTTTCCTCTCTAGAGAGCTCAATCGTAATGAGAACATAATCTATCTATCTATCTATCTATCTATCTATCTATCTATCTATCTATCAGAGAATATATATATATATATATATATATATATATATATTCTCTGATATATATATATATACTCTGATATATATATTCTCTGATATATATATTCTCTGATATATATATACTCTTTACTTAATCTATAGGCACTGGAGTCAATATACATAAAAACCAGGACCCCGTCTCTTTGTAGACAAAAAGTATGTGTACTTGGACTCCATATCACCACCATTTAGTGCCTGTTTTATTCCCTTCCCAATATTTTTCTCCCCCCTCACTTTGTGTCATAGTTCATGTTCATCTTTTACATTTTAAAAGTGGATATTGAATTAAAATAAGTCCGTCCCAGTAACACCCGGATGAAGAACGGGATTGAAACCGTCAGTCGTTTTGTGTTTCTTATTTTTTTCCATCTTTTTTTTATCATCTACAAATGCCTGTTTATATATATATATATATATATATATATATATATATATATATATATATATATGTATTAAGGGTATCTTGGAATATATTCCAAGATAACTTTAAATCATTTATTTTAAATGATATTAAATAATATTTTCCATTTTAATAAATATCGGCAATGTTTAATCTTTGTTAATATCGGCAATGTTTAATCTTTGTTCCCGCTAAAAATGATTTCTCAAAAGGTTACTTAACACTACTGCTACTGTAAACACTTTTGACTCCCTCGACAATATTTTTTTGAAAAATTATAAAAACATGTGAACCAAGTACAATGCAGTATTTCTTATTTACTTTTTATAAGAAAAAGTTATTGCTTAGCATTTTATAAAGAAATACATTCCATTCGAAAATTTATGAGAAAATTCTCTTTTCTTTTTCGCTTCATCATAGGTTTTTGATTCGTTTTTTTCTCCTTCCTGTTCTTCTTCTTGTTATGTTTTATTCTTGAATACCCCGGGTGCATCAAGTTCTTGTATACCCCGGGTGCATCAAATTATCTGTCAAATCGAAACAAGGAAATTAGACAAACAGCTCTTTTTTCAAATTATGCGCACTGCTCAAAAGTGAAGATTTTTTGATGACTCCAAGTTGTGATGGATTTTCCAGCTGGCCAATGAAGTAAACAGTTTTTAATGGGATTGATCCAAATACTCCAATCACTACTGGAATCACCTTGATATTTCTTTGCCGCATTCCAAACAATCTTGTCATCTCAACTTTCAAATCAAAGTAGTTTGTAATCTCAATCGCATTGCTTGACATGGCAACGTCAATAATATGATAGTTTTTGTACTTCTATCTATTACAGGATGTGCGTTGTGGTACAGTAGATATCGGCTTGGAACGAGAAACCGGGGAGCCGAGTTCGAATTCCAGTTGAATCTATTCACTTATGCGCAAATACCCTTGGGAAAGGTATTAATCCGTCTCTTCCTTCTAGTTATGGGTTAAATAGCAAGACAGATTGGGTTCTATAGACTTGGTCGGCAACCAGTCTACGCAGAAAGCAATGGCAACCTACTTCGGGATAATCTTCTGCCCAGTCAGTCATGTCTTTCGAGACATGATCGCCCAAGCGTGTATCACGTATGGCACGTAACTGACTGATCTATTACAGCGTTTGTCAACCTTTTTATTCTTGCGTAAACCTAAAAATAAATTATATGTCTCAAAAACCCCTGTGCAAATCGAAATTGTATACCATATTTTTCTCATTTTATTTTCATCGTAGTTCACGTGATAGATATCAATATATGTTTTTTTTTGAATAACTGGTTTAAAGAAAAATTAATACTTCTTTGTCAAATTTTTCGATAATGCTAAATAAAATTCATACTGTTCATTTATAACACTTCATCAGGGTGTTTTCATTCATAACAAAATTCTAAACTCAAATGTAAAAAAATAAACATAAGAAATCAATATCATATACACGACCGGCCTTAATTATTAGGCTCCCCCAGTTTAAAAAAAATGATGATGGCACGAAAGACCAATAGTTGTTTCCAGTTAAAGCGAAACCGTAGACTGAAAGAAAAATGAATGGATGTAAGTCAAATTTTGATTTCCTGGTATCGATATCAAATAAGTTTTTTTCGTCGTAAACTGAATTTTGAAGGCTAAATAAGTCCTCTGAGTAAATCATAGATTTTCCTGCAATAAATAGCTTGCTATTACTTTCTACAGTATCCTTGCCAACCAAGACCATAGAACCCAATCTGTTTATTCCATAGCTGGAGAAGCGACGGAGTAAAACATCTCCCAAGGGTAGTTGCGCGTAAATGAATGCAACGAATTCGAGTGGAATTCGAACGGGTCTGTGATTTCTCGTTCTGATCCGATATCCACTGCACCAAAACGCACATCTGCAGACACAAATATACGAAACACAATATAGCCATTATGACACTTGGTCTGATAAGTGTATAAAAGGCACATGCACCACAGCCAAGTATGTACAATATGGTGGTATGTTATTTATGAAAGCAGCCCGTAACTTTGCAGAAACAAAAAAAGGTCGGGAGACCCAGACTATTCAGCCGGTCTCTATGTATCTAGACGTGACTTTCAAATCGCCTTAGCTGCTTTTGTCCTTAGAACAGAATAAAACAACCTTTTGGCACCATGAGTAAAGGGGAGAGTCGAATTTAAATGAAAAGCAAGTTAAGGAACAAGTTAAGAGAGAAGAGGTATTGTTGAAGCGAAGTGAGCGAAGAAGACGATGTGAAAATATAGTCATTTCTACCCGCATTTCCAAGCTTGCCGTCACCCATTTCAGTACAGACCAGAATCGACGTTGCTTAACCTTACTAGAACTAGTATTTCAACGTTATGTGGGCGTAAGCCATTTCTAACGAACACCCAAGCTTACTGCACATGGTATTCTCAGGCGGTAACCTATCTCAGTATAGAACAGGCTCGAAAGTTGTTTAATTTCCTTGATCGTACGGGAACCAATGTTTCAGGGTCTTCTTCTTCTTCTTCTTCTTCTTCTTCTTCTATGTGCCCTGTCCCTTCAGGACGTAGGCGATCATGGTTCTCCACGTCTCCCTATCCCTTGTGGCTCTTAGTATGTTTGCTCCTGTTGTTCCTGGCAACCCCCGTTCCGTCATCCACCTGATCAGACCCTGCAAATATGTTATCCGCTGCCTTCCTCTGTCTCTCTTTCCTTCTATCTGGCCAGTCAGTATCAGGTTCTCCAGGCTCTCCTTCCTCATTGCATGTCCCAAGAACTTCAGTTGTCTCTTCCTGATGCTCAGCATCAATTTCCTTTTTGTTGCCATTCTTTCTAACACCTCGTCGTTGCTTGTATGCTCAGTCCACGATATCTGTAGCATCCTTCTTCAGGGTCATGTGGCCGTTAACCCAAAGAAGTAAACGAAGGGTGAAGGACTGTTTGTCTGCAGGAGAGAGCAGCAAGGTTTGTCATAAAAGAAATCGAAAGCAGATTAGGGGTGGGGAGTGAAATTGACCGTAAGGAGAAAAGGAGAGCAAGGAAAATGTGACAGGGAGAGCCAAAGAATGAGGAAGGACTAAAAAGAGAAAAGGAAAGAGTTTTAAATATGAAGAGATGTTGGCGAAAATGGATAGCGAAGGGTAAGGAGAAAGTCATAGCTAGGGGTAGGGTGATTTATGTAAAGCCATGTATATCGACTGAAATTTTCTTTTAATGTTTTCTTGACATCACAAAATCCCTACGTCTCTTACGCACCCCGCGCATAAACGTCACATTATAAATACATAAACCATACATAATACAAATGGCAGATTTATATTAGTCTTGTCGAGCGTCCATGTAGCTGAAGATGTGTGGTTAAGGATAGGGAATAATCTTAAGAGAACGTCAGTTTGATATCTTCTTCTTCTTCTTCTTCTTCTTCTTCTTCTTCTTTCCCTCCACCTATCTTCCTCCTTTCCTTCCTCGTCATTCTTCTTTATCCCCACCTTTTCTTCCTTTCTCTTCTTCTTTTCCACCTACTCCCCTACTTCATATAATTTAATTGGAGTAGATAGACTAAACTATCGCCCGGTTCACACTCCACCCATGTCTATTTTACTAGTGTAGAGGCTCATCCCTTGTTCCCTGTTTAGGATATGGTTTCCGGCTTTCTCTTTTCCAAATCTTTTCACTCTTACGTAGCCCCCTGCACATCAGTGGCGTTACCGCCTTGCTCCGGTTGATATGATTAAAAAAAAAAACTTCTCCTTTTCCGATACTTTTCCTCCTCCTCCTTCTTTGTTTCTCCTCATCCTCCTTTTCTTTATCATTCTACTTCTTCTCCTACTCCTCCTTCTTTTTTCATTTCGTCTCCTAACTTCTTCCTCTAATATCTCTCGTCCTCCTTCTCTTTGTTTCTTCTCTATCCTCCTTCCTTTTCCCCTCGTCCTTCTTTTTTTCCTCCTTCTCCTTTTCCTTTTCTTCTCCTCCCCATACTAGTACTATTTCTTCTCTCTCTTTACTTTTCCACCCTCTCCCTTTTCATCTTCGTTTCCTCTATCCTATCTTCTTCTTTTTTTCTCCTCATATTATTCTTTATTTTTTCCATCTTTTCTTCTTTCTTTTCTTTCTTTTTCTCGTCATTGCTTACATGTTTGGCCCATGGAATCCTCAGCATCCTTCTGTAGAAACACATTTCTGTTGTTTCGGGTCTCTTCTTCATCCTTGAGGAGACTGAGCAGCACTCTCTGCTATATAGAACAGATATCACATAACAATCCATAGTAAATCGATCTTCCATTTGGAATCACTCGCCTTTGGGTCGCTTTGTTTTCGTTTGTTTGGGGCAAGTTGTTGCTTTTGTTTTTGTCTTTTTCAAGTTTTCTTCAGTTCTTACGATGGCATCTTCCTCGGAAACTCCAAGAATGGAGGTAGTTTAAGAACTGTGTTTATTATTTTTGGTAACTATTGCCGTTGCCAAGCGGAGTTTTATGTCAACACAAAATAAAATCGTCGGTGATGGTGGATTTTATAATATTTCAGTTTAAACTACCTCTCTGAAGATGGCTCATGTGAGCCGAAAGCTTAGAAGAAAACCAATAAATAATTATCCAAATGTTGGAGAATTTTTGTCTTTATTTTCACCTGAAATTAAAGCAAAAATACGACGTTTAGAACGGCTCATGATTAAACATAATAGACATTCATTGTCTCTTATATTTAATAGCATATGTCTAGAAAATTACTTGCTGCCTCGATATACTAAATATATATATATATATATATCCAATTTGAAAAATTTGAATATATATATATATATATATATATATATATATATATTCAAATTTTCCAAGATCGTTTGGTCATTTCACCGAGTGAAATTTACTTCATCGTTGATCTTAATCACCACCATGATAATTCAGATCGCTGATGAAGCAAATTTTACACATTGAAATGGCCATAGAATGTTAGAAAAATTTGTATTTTTTTATATGTACTATATATATATATATATATATATATATATATATATATATATATATATATATATTGGATCTGTAAACAAATAATTATAATTAGATTGAGCGCTCTGACTGGATCAGCTATACTATTTAATTTTTAATAATTAATATCAAAAGGATCTTCTTTGGGATTTTACCATCAAGCCACTTCCTTTTGGGTTTGAATTTATATAGTTTGGTTTATTTTGTTTTACGGCATATCAACCTCAATGGGTCATTTAATGCCGACGAGATTTTTACAATAGATTTGTACAAATCGACTATATATTTTTTGTAATAAATTTGTAACTTTCTAGATCAGCATCTTTTAAAATATTTTTAAAGTGGTTTTTGTTGTGAGTCAGATGTACAAAAGTATTAGGTCAAGAACTATTAGGGTTACTAAAACTAACCTTTCGCTGGGATATTGGCGGTCTTTCTTTAGATTGCACTGTCAAGAATGAGATAGGGCAATGGTTGATGAGAGAGGCTGTCAGTATCCTTTCCTCGTTCATGTTCCGTCCAGACACCCAACCCTAATCAGAACTCTATGGTTAGCAAGTCTGAATCCCCAGGGGCTGATGAAGGATGAGGCTTACTCACGATCTTCAGCGCCTCGGAGTAAATGTATGTCGTTTGCAGGAAACCCGGTTTTTAACTGGCGACTACAAAGGTATTCTGTCTAGGGGGTTTGACCTCTGTTCAGCATGTTTTGATGGACGCTCTAGAGGTGTTTCCTGGCTAGTGAACAAGTCTCTGAAGGCGGCATGTGCGCTTGTCTTTGCGGATTCGGAAAGCAGGTTTTGTGTACTGCATATTACCATAAAGTATAAGGCTTTTCGTCTCAATAGTGTTTTTGCACCCAATATCATTGCAGAGAATCCTGCTTTCTTTCTGCAGATCGAGTCGTTCTTGAAGACATCTCGTCGGGTAGTCTTAGCCGGCGATTGGAATGCTGTTCTTGATTCTGAGAAAAATTGCATAGGAGAAAAATCAGATACCAACAACCCGGATGTGAAACCATTTCGGTGTTTTGTCGATAGCAATGCTCTTGTTGATAGGTATCGGAATGAATACCCTCGGGAGATAGTGTGGACTTGGACTAATAGAGACATCTCGGATTAAGCGGTGCGTAAAGCTAAGTTGACCGATTTCTAGTTAAGAGTCGACGTAGGGCTCTTAGGTTGTCCAAGTTTTCATTCGATACTTTACACGGATCATAGGCACGTCCGGATTCGTGTAAACCTAGATAAGCTTATGGTTAAATTGGCTGGCTACAACCTCTAGGAGTTTAAATGTAGGGTCAATAGACACCTTCTAACACACTAACTCACACCCATTCTCTCCAACTCTCTCTATTCTAACTCGTCCCTGCGCTATAGTGGCAGTGGAATGCCTTGCTTGGGGTGACATGATTAAAAACAAACTTATAACCGCTTAAGATGATGCGTTGAGTTTTTGGATCTGGACAGAATCGTGGCAATATTTGTGATAGGTTGTGCCAGGAAGAGAAGTTGGCCACCATGACGTATAAGAACGGAGACATTTTGTTGAATGAAAGAACAGAAATTATGGCTAAGTGTAGGTATATTAACAAAGATATCTTGGATATTTACGTACCCCGATGATCTCTTTGCATTTTCCTCCTCATTGGAGTAAGAATCTAGTTCCGTTTTCGCCTGGTAGCTTGGTGTTGAACCTTACTTATTAAATATATTTTTGCTTTACTTTCTTTTTATTGAATTTTCATTGTCTGATTAAATCGCTGATCATGGCTCTCCTTAACTTCCTCTCATTTGTTGCTTTAATTATCTTTTATTTTTTACAGTCTCTCTTCATCTTTTCATACGAACGCATTAAGTTGGTGATCATGACTTTCCACTATAATTAAGTATCCCTTTACCAGATCGACTTGAATTCAATTCAGTGTCTTTCTTTGTCTCTCCTCTCTCTTCCCACCCTCTAAAACTGCCTACTTTTCTCACTTTTATTAACTTTCCCTCCCATCTTTCTTTCTTATTTCTTTCCTTTTCCTTCTTTGTAAGTGAACTTCCGGTGTATAAAAAACTTTTGAATTTTTCCATAATAAAAGAAGATCGCTGACGAAGCGAATATATTTCGCAGAAATGATCATCCGACACATGTAATTTTCGAAAATATATTTAAAAAAAACAAAAACATACATTTTTGGCTGTGTAAATAGATAATGTTATTTACGTTGAGCCCTCTGGCTGGATCAGTTTTAATATTTATATTCATAGGGTCTTCCTCGGGATTTAACCTATATGACACTTTCTCTTCATATATATATATATATATATATATATATAATGGTGTTAAACCTTATTAAATATATTTTTGCTTTACTTTCTTTTTATTGAATTTTCATTGTCTGATTAAATCGCTGATCATGGCTCTCTTTAACTTCCTCTTATTTGTTGTTTTAATTTTATTTTATTTTTTACAGCCCCTCTTCATCTTTTCATACGAACGCATTAAGTAGGTGATCATGGCTTTCCACTACATCTGGTCTTTTGTTGCTCTATCTAATGAGATTTTGCTTAGCTTCTGAAAGACATTTCTCGCTATCCATGAACACCTACAAATTTCTGCTGTATGAGTGGTTAATAAGGAATATGAGATATTTTGTGGGGCCATCGAGAGTTGTCGGACGGTAATTGGGGCATCGAATCCCCACCCCATACACCCACACCAAAAAAAAAACAAACAGTTTTGTCATTTCGTCCAATGTAGAAGTGTTACTTTGATTAGCAATTCAGGATTAATTAATCATGTAAAAGAGAGTTGTCGACTTGACGGCAAGGCACTTCTTTGCTCTGTAAGCGAGTGCATGAGTACGCTGGAAGGAATTTAAAATCGTCTGCAAGTGAATGACGGCGGGAAGGAATTAGGGACGGTAAATCTAATGGCGGTGTTCGTCGAAATGTGGGTCAAGGGTGTAAAAGCGTGGAGAAGGGAAAGAAATCAATGATATGAGTTGTGGCAAGGACAGTGGAAGGCGACGGGGAATCAAGTAAAAGGAGAAAAAATATGGGAGGTAGAGGATTAAAAAAATATCTGGTTTGCGAAATGATGGTGTTAAAGATATCAAACAAAAGGAAGGAAGGAAGGAAGGAAGGAAGGAAGGAAGGAAGGAAAAGTAGTAACGAACAAAAGAAAGAAAGAAATAACGAACGAAAAAGAAAGAAAAATCAAAAGAATGAATAAGGAAGGAAGGGAGGAAGAATGGAAGGAAGGAAGGAAGGAAGGAAAGAAAAGAAGTAACGAACGAACGGAAGAAAGAAAGAAAGAAAGAAAGAAAGAAAGAAAGAAATAACGAACAAAAAGAAAGAAAAACCAAAAGAATGAATAAGGAAGGAAGGAAAGAAGGCAGGCAGGCAGAAAGGAAGGAAGGAAGGAAAAGAAATAACGAACGAACGAAAGAAAGAAATAACGAACGAAAAAGAAAGAAAAAGCAGAACAATGAATAAGGAAGGAAGGGAGGAAGAAATGAAGGAAGGAAGAAAAAGAAGTAACGAACGAACGAAAGAAAGAAATAACGAACGAAAAACAAAGAAAAACCAAAAGAATGAATAATGAAGGAAGGAAGGAAAAGAAGTAACGAACGAACGAACGAACGAACGAAAAAATGAAATAACGAACGAAAAAGAAAGAAAAAGCAGAACAATGAATAAGGAAGGAAGGGAGGAAGAAATGAAGGAAGGAAGAAAAAGAAGTAACGAACGAACGAAAGAAAGAAATAACGAACGAAAAACAAAGAAAAACCAAAAGAATGAATAAGGAAGGAAGGAAGGAAAAGAAGTAACGAACGAACGAAAGAAAGAAATAACGAACGAAAAAAAAGAAAAACCAAAAGAATAAGGAAGAAAGGAAGGAAGGAAGGAAGGAAGGAAGGAAGAGAACAAAGAAAGAAAGAAAGAGAGAAAGAAAGAAATGAAGAAAACGCATCTATGAACGAAAGAACAAATGAACGAATGAACGAAAAAAAGAATGAAAGAAAAAAGAAAAAGGAAGGAATGAACAAAAAGAAATGAAAGAAAGAAGGTATGAAGAAACTGAATAAAAACAAAGAAAGAAAGCAAGAAGAAGGAACGAATAAAATGAACAAAAGAAAGAAGGAAAGAAAGAAAAAGTGAATGAAAACACGAAGGAAAGAAAAATTGAAAGAAGGAACTAAAGAACAGAAAAAGAAAGAAAGAAAAAGAAAAAGAAGGAACGAACGAAGAAAAGAAATAAGAAACGGAATAAAAAAGAAAGAAAGAAAAAAGGAACGAACAAATGAACAAAAGAAAGAAAAAAGAAAGAAAAAGAGGGAACTAACGAACGAAAGCACGGAAAAAAATAGAAAGAAAAAAGGAAAAACTGCGAGAATGAACGAAAGAATGACGGAACGAACGAACGACAGAAAACAAGAAAGAAAATAATGAAAGGAAAGGACGAAAGAATGAACGAAAGAAGGAATGAAAGAAAGGAATGAAAAAGAAAGTAAGAAAAAAGAAGGAATGAACAAAATAAACAAAAGAAAGAAAGAAAGAAAGAAAGAAAGAAGGCCAAAGGGACGAAGGAAAGAAAGAACGAAAGATCATACGAACAAAAGAAAGAATTAGTTAAAGAATGTAAGAACAAAGGAAGGAAATAAATAAATAAGGAAAAAAGGAAGGAAGGAAGGAAGGAAGGAAGAATAGAAATAAATATATAAGAAAGAGAAGAAATTAAAAATAAATGAAAATATTAGAACGAAATAAAGAACTAAAAATGGAAAAGAACTTGGAAATATATGAATAAAGAAGAAAAAAGCAAGAAGATAGAAAATTAGTAAATAATAAATTAATGAATAAAGAAATAAAGTAAAAATGAAAGAAACTGGAAAATTATTATATAAGAAAGAAAAAAAATCGAGGATAAAATTATTTAAAAAATATTTTAAAGATATTTTATATTTTAAAATATTTTAAAATATTTTAAAATATTTTAAAAATTACAGGCAACGATGGAATCAAAAAAACAGGATTTGTGGAATGATATTAAAGTTACTGAACCGAAAGAAAGAAAATAGACGAAAGAAAGAATGAAAGAAAGGGAGAAAGGAAAGAAAATGAAAGAACTAACTAAAGAACGAACGAATAAAGAAAGAAAAAAAGAAATAAAGGAAAAAGCGAAAAAACAAATAAAATTACGAAAAAGAAAAGAAAAAGAAAGAGCGTTTAAATGAATAAATGAAAAACTAACGAACAGAATGAAAGAAAAAAGAAGGAACGAACGGAAGAACGAACAAAATACAAAAGAAAGAAAGAGAAAAGGAGCAATCGAACGAATGATCGAAAGAATAAACAAACAAAAGAAACTATGAATGAACGAATGAACAAAAGAAAGAAAAAATGAACGAAAAATGAATGAAAGAAAGACAGAAAGAAAGACAGAAAGAAAGAAGGAATGAACGAAAGAAAGGAACGAACATGCAAAAGTCAAAAAAATGGAAAAGAGAAGGAACAAATGAAAGAATAAGCGAAAAACAAAAGAAAGCATCAAAGAAAGAAAGAAAAAATGGAGGATCGAAGGAATAATAAATTAATAAAAGAATGAAAAAAAAGTAATTGAAAGAATAAATGAAAGAACGAACGAACCAAAGAAAGTATGAAAGAACAAATGAAAGAAAGAAAAGAAAGAATGAAGAAAAGAAAAAATGAACAAAGAAAGAAAAAGAAGGAATGAATGAAAGAAAGAAACGAACATGCAAAAGAACAAGGCGCGAATAAAAAATTAAAGTAAAACGAACAAATGAAAGAAAAAAAGGAGAAAGAAAGAAGAAAAGAGAAAGAACGGACGAAAGACTAAACGAAAGAACGAACGACAGAATGAAAGAAAAAGAAACAATCGAAATAATGAAAGAACCAAAAAATATGATAAAAAGAAAAAATGAAAGAAGGACAGAAATAAAGAAAAAGAAAGAACGAAAAAAGAACGAGCGAACAAAAAAAGAAAAAGTAATGAACAAAAAAAAAAGGAATAAAAAAGCAAAAGTAAGAAAAATAGAAAAAAAAAAAGGAGCAAAAAAAAAAATAAATAAATAAACAAACAAAAAAACGAACTGGCGAAAGAAAGAATGAAAAAAAGAAGAAAAAGAAGGAACTAACGAAAGAAAAAAAGAAATGTAAAATAATGAAGGATGTTCTTATTTATTTATTTATTTATTTTTAACCACTTATCAAGACCTTGTTTGCAACACAAATTATTTTAGATGCCACGAATTCCTTTTCGAGATCATGATAATTTACTCATACAAGGTGTACTAATTACTAATTAACTTATAGTTGGGAGAGAAGAGATGGATTCATGCCTTTGCCAAGGGTATTTGATTATATAAGTGAATATCTAATACCCAAATAGAATTGAAAGTCGGCTTTCATAATTACATTATACCAACCGCGCATCAAAGCTTCAGCCATTCAGTTAAGTGCCATCCGTGATACACGCTTGGGCGATCATGTCTCGAAAGAGACATAACTGACTGAGCAGAAGATTATCCTGAAGTAGGTTGCCATTGCTTTATGCGGTAGACTGGTTGCTAGCCAAGGCTATAGAAACAAATCTGTCCTGTTATTTAACCCGTAACTGGAGGGAAGAAACGGATTAATACCTTTCCCAAGGGTATTTCTGTGTAAGTGAATGCAAGGAATTCTACTGGAATTCGAACTCGGCTCCCAGATTTCTCGTTCCGAGCCGATATCCACTGCACCCCAACAGGACCTGATAATCTCAAAGGGTCACACATCTTGCTGAAATTCGGTGAGAAATGGAGGGTAAATCTGACATGGCCGTAAGCCCGAAAGAGTGGAAGCAAGGAAATAAAGACGAACGGGAAAAAAAATAAAAATAAAATAAAAGTAAAAATAAATAAATAAATAAAGTATTAAAAAAAAATCACGGAGTGACTTAAAAAGTCAGTCAGTCAGTTAAGTGCCATACGTGATACACGCTTGGGCGATCATGTCTCTAAAGAGACATGACTGGCTGGGCAGAAAATTATCCTGCAGTAGGTTGCCATTGCTTTCTGCGGTAGACTGGTTGCCAGTCAAGGCTATAGAACCTAATCTGTCCCGTTATTTAACCCATGGTGGGAAGAGACGGATTAATGGCTTTCGCAAGGGTATTTGTGCGGAAGTGAATGCAAGGAATTTAACTGGAATTCGAAACGTCGATTTGTCGTTCCGAGTCAATATCTACTGCACCACAAAAAGAGTGGTTGCAAAATAATATATCTTTTTTACCGAATGGTGGAAACAAAAAAAGAAAGAAGCAAAAAAAAAAAAAAAGAACGAAGGAAACGAATGAAAGAGACAATAAAAAGAAAAGAGAGTAAAAATAAAATTAGAAAGTAACGAAAAAGAAAGAAAAGCAAATACAGAAAGAATAAAAAATAGAAAAAGAAAGGAAAGAGCAGAAGAAATGACCGTTAACAATAAAAATACAAAAATAATGCAAAAGAAAAAACGAAAAAGAAAGCTAAAATTATCGAAAAAAAAAATAGAGAGATGAAAGAAAGGAAGGAAAAAAGAAAGGAAATAAATAATGACAGAAGGAAAGAAAGAGAAAACTAAACATATAAGAAAGAAAATAAAAAAAGTAGCCAAATTATTTTAAAAATAAAGATTGGATTTGGATAACGAAATAAAGAAATGTTAACGATATCGTACGAACGAATGAAAGAAAGAAAGAATGATGAAAGAAAAAACAAACGACTAATCGAAAAAAGGAAAGAAACATAAGAGGACAGAAAGAAAAAAAGAACGAAAGAAAGAAAGAATGAATGAATGAAGGAAAGAAAGAAAGAAAGTATTCACAAAAAAACAAAAAAAAACAAAAAAAAAACAACAAAGAAAGAAAGGAAAGAAATATAGAAGAACCGAAAGAAAGATAGAGTAAACGAAAGACTAAACGAAGGAAAGAAAGAATTAATGAAAGATAAAACGAAAGAACAAACGAAAAAAAGAAAGAATGAATAAAAGAATGATCGAAAAAAGAAAGAAAGAAGTAAATAATTGCTGCTTTCTCTTTCCCAATTTTTTCACTTTCCTTTTTTGCTTATTTTTGTTTTCCAGTTGGAGTAGATAGACTAAACTATCGCCCGGTTCACACTCCACCCACGTCTGTTGAACAGGTGAAGAGGCTCATCCCCTGTTCCCTGTTTAGGATGTGGTTTCCGGCTTTCTCTTTTCCAATCTTTTCACTTTTCTTTTTCTTATTTTTTCTTTTTCTTTTTTTTTTTTTCACTTGGAGTAGATAGACTAAACTATCGCCCGGTTCACACTCCACCCACGTCTATTGAACAGGTGAAGAGGCTCATCCCTTGTTCCCTGTTTAGGATGTGGTTTCCGGCTTTCTCTTTTCCAATCTTTTCACTTTTCTTTTTCTTATTTTTTTTTTCTTTTTTTTTTTTCACTTGGAGTAGATAGACTAAACTATCGCCCGGTTCACACTCCACCCACGTCTATTGAACAGTTGAAGAGGCTCATCCCCTGTTCCCTGTTTAGGATGTGGTTTCCGGCTTTCTCTTTTCCAATCTTTTCACTTTTCTTTTTCTTATTTTTTCTTTTTCTTTTTCTTTTTTTCACTTGGAGTAGATAGACTAAACTATCGCCCGGTTCACACTCCACCCACGTCTATTGAACAGGTGAAGAGGCTCATCCCTTGTTTCCTGTTTAGGATGTGGTTTCCGGCTTTCTCTTTTCCAATCTTTTCACTTTTCTTTTCTTATTTTTTCTTTTTCTTTTTTTTTTTTTTCACTTGGAGTAGATAGACTAAACTATCGCCCGGTTCACACTCCACCCACGTCTATTGAACAGGTGAAGAGGCTCATCCCTTGTTTCCTGTTTAGGATGTGGTTTCCGGCTTTCTCTTTTCCAATCTTTTCACTTTTCTTTTTCTTATTTTTTCTTTTTCTTTTTTTTTTTTTCACTTGGAGTAGATAGACTAAACTATCGCCCGGTTCACACTCCACCCACGTCTATTGAACAGGTGAAGAGGCTCATCCCTTGTTTCCTGTTTAGGATGTGGTTTCCGGCTTTCTCTTTTCCAATCTTTTCACTTTTCTTTTTCTTATTTTTTCTTTTTCTTTTTTTTTTTTTCACTTGGAGTATATAGACTAAACTATCGCCCGGTTCACACTCCACCCACGTCTATTGAACAGGTGAAGAGGCTCATCCCTTGTTCCCTGTTTAGGATGTGGTTTCGGGCTTTCTCTTTTCCAATCTTTTCACTTTTCTTTTCTTATTTTTTCTTTTTCTTTTTTTTTTTTCACTTGGAGTAGATAGACTAAACTATCGCCCGGTTCACACTCCACCCACGTCTATTGAACAGGTGAAGAGGCTCATCCCTTGTTCCCTGTTTAGGATGTGGTTTCCGGCTTTCTCTTTTCCAATCTTTTCACTTTTCTTTTTCTTATTTTTTCTTTTTCTTTTTTTTTTTTTTTCACTTGGAGTAGATAGACTAAACTATCGCCCGGTTCACACTCCACCCACGTCTGTTGAACAGGTGAAGAGGCTCATCCCTTGTTCCCTGTTTAGGATGTGGATTCCGGCTTTCTCTTTTCCAATCTTTTCACTTTTCTTTTTCTTATTTTTTCTTTTTCTTTTTTTTTTTCACTTGGAGTAGATAGACTAAACTATCGCCCGGTTCACACTCCACCCACGTCTATTGAACAGGTGAAGAGGCTCATCCCTGGTTCCCTGTTTAGGATGTGGTTTCCGGCTTTCTCTTTTCCAATCTTTTCACTTTTCTTTTTCTTATTTTTTCTTTTTTCTTTTTTTTTTTTCACTTGGAGTAGATAGACTAAACTATCGCCCGGTTCACACTCCACCAACGTCTATTGAACAGGTGAAGAGGCTCATCCCTTGTTCCCTGTTTAGGATGTGGTTTCGGGCTTTCTCTTTTCCAATCTTTTCACTTTTCTTTTTCTTATTTTTTTCTTTTTCTTTTTTTTTTTTTCACTTGGAGTAGATAGACTAAACTATCGCCCGGTTCACACTCCACCCACGTCTATTGAACAGGTGAAGAGGCTCATCCCTTGTTCCCTGTTTAGGATGTGGTTTCCGGCTTTCTCTTTTCCAATCTTTTCACTTTTCTTTTTCTTATTTTTTCTTTTTTCTTTTTTTTTTTTTTCACTTGGAGTAGATAGACTAAACTATCGCCCGGTTCACACTCCACCCACGTCTGTTGAACAGGTGAAGAGGCTCATCCCTTGTTTCCTGTTTAGGATGTGGTTTCCGGCTTTCTCTTTTCCAATCTTTTCACTTTTCTTTTTCTTATTTTTTCTTTTTCTTTTTTTTTTTCACTTGGAGTAGATAGACTAAACTATCGCTTCCCGGTTCACACTCCACCCACGTCTATTGAACAGTTGAAGAGGCTCATCCCCTGTTCCCTGTTTAGGATGTGGTTTCCGGCTTTCTCTTTTCCAATCTTTTCACTTTTCTTTTTCTTATTTTTTCTTTTTCTTTTTCTTTTTTTCACTTGGAGTAGATAGACTAAACTATCGCCCGGTTCACACTCCACCCACGTCTATTGAACAGGTGAAGAGGCTCATCCCTTGTTTCCTGTTTAGGATGTGGTTTCCGGCTTTCTCTTTTCCAATCTTTTCACTTTTCTTTTCTTATTTTTTCTTTTTCTTTTTTTTTTTTTTTCACTTGGAGTAGATAGACTAAACTATCTTCCCGGTTCACACTCCACCCACGTCTATTGAACAGGTGAAGAGGCTCATCCCTTGTTTCCTGTTTAGGATGTGGTTTCCGGCTTTCTCTTTTCCAATCTTTTCACTTTTCTTTTTCTTATTTTTTCTTTTTCTTTTTTTTTTTTTTCACTTGGAGTAGATAGACTAAACTATCGCCCGGTTCACACTCCACCCACGTCTATTGAACAGGTGAAGAGGCTCATCCCTTGTTTCCTGTTTAGGATGTGGTTTCCGGCTTTCTCTTTTCCAATCTTTTCACTTTTCTTTTTCTTATTTTTTCTTTTTCTTTTTTTTTTTTTTTCACTTGGAGTATATAGACTAAACTATCGCCCGGTTCACACTCCACCCACGTCTATTGAACAGGTGAAGAGGCTCATCCCTTGTTCCCTGTTTAGGATGTGGTTTCGGGCTTTCTCTTTTCCAATCTTTTCACTTTTCTTTTCTTATTTTTTCTTTTTCTTTTTTTTTTTTCACTTGGAGTAGATAGACTAAACTATCGCCCGGTTCACACTCCACCCACGTCTATTGAACAGGTGAAGAGGCTCATCCCTTGTTCCCTGTTTAGGATGTGGTTTCCGGCTTTCTCTTTTCCAATCTTTTCACTTTTCTTTTTCTTATTTTTTTCTTTTTCTTTTTTTTTTTTTTTCACTTGGAGTAGATAGACTAAACTATCGCCCGGTTCACACTCCACCCACGTCTGTTGAACAGGTGAAGAGGCTCATCCCTTGTTCCCTGTTTAGGATGTGGATTCCGGCTTTCTCTTTTCCAATCTTTTCACTTTTCTTTTTCTTATTTTTTTCTTTTTCTTTTTTTTTTTTCACTTGGAGTAGATAGACTAAACTATCGCCCGGTTCACACTCCACCCACGTCTATTGAACAGGTGAAGAGGCTCATCCCTGGTTCCCTGTTTAGGATGTGGTTTCCGGCTTTCTCTTTTCCAATCTTTTCACTTTTCTTTTTCTTATTTTTTCTTTTTCTTTTTTTTTTTTCACTTGGAGTAGATAGACTAAACTATCGCCCGGTTCACACTCCACCAACGTCTATTGAACAGGTGAAGAGGCTCATCCCTTGTTCCCTGTTTAGGATGTGGTTTCGGGCTTTCTCTTTTCCAATCTTTTCACTTTTCTTTTTCTTATTTTTTTCTTTTTCTTTTTTTTTTTTCACTTGGAGTAGATAGACTAAACTATCGCCCGGTTCACACTCCACCCACGTCTATTGAACAGGTGAAGAGGCTCATCCCTTGTTCCCTGTTTAGGATGTGGATTCCGGCTTTCTCTTTTCCAATCTTTTCACTTTTCTTTTTCTTATTTTTTCTTTTTCTTTTTTTTTTTTTCACTTGGAGTAGATAGACTAAACTATCGCCCGGTTCACACTCCACCCACGTCTATTGAACAGGTGAAGAGGCTCATCCCTTGTTCCCTGTTTAGGATGTGGTTTCCGGCTTTCTCTTTTCCAATCTTTTCACTTTTCTTTTTCTTATTTTTTCTTTTTCTTTTTTTTTTTTTTTCACTTGGAGTAGATAGACTAAACTATCGCCCGGTTCACACTCCACCCACGTCTATTGAACAGGTGAAGAGGCTCATCCCTTGTTCCCTGTTTAGGATGTGGTATCCGGCTTTCTCTTTTCCAATCTTTTCACTTTTCTTTTTCTTATTTTTTCTTTTTCTTTTTTTTTTTTCACTTGGAGTAGATAGACTAAACTATCGCCCGGTTCGCACTCCACCCATGTCTATTGAACAGGTTAAGAGGCTCATCCCTTGTTCCCTGTTTGGGATGTGGTTTCCGGCTTTCTCTCTTCCAATCTTCTCACTTTGTTTTGTTTTTTTTTTCAATTGGAGTAAATAGATCTATCTATTGCCCGGTCCACACTTCACCCATGTCTATTGAACAGGTTAAGAGGCTCATCCCTTGTTCCCTGTTTAGGATGTGGTTTCCGGCTTTCTCTTTTTTAATCTTTTCACTTTTCTTTTTCTTATTTTTCTTTTTCTTTTTTTTTTTCACTTGGAGTAGATAGAGTAAACTATCGCCCGGTTCACACTCCACCCATGTCTATTGAACAGGTGAAGAGGCTCATCCCTTGTTCCCTGTTTAGGATGTGGTTTCCGGCTTTCTCTTTTCCAATCTTTTCACGTTTCTTTTTCTTATTTTTTCTTTTTTTCTTTTTTTTTCTATTGGAGTAGATAGACTAAACTATCGCCCGGTTCACACTCCACCCATATCTATTGAACAGGTTAAGAGGCTCATCCCTTGTTCCTTGTTTAGTGTGTGGTTTCCGGCTTTCTCTTTTCCAATCTATTCACTCTTACGTAACCCTCTTCACACCAGTGGCCCTACCGCCTTTTCTCTGGGTGATATGATTAAAAAAAAAAAAGAATAAACAAATAGCAGTACTGTGAATAAGGATGTTGATGTTATCAAATGAAGGAAGGAAGGAACGAACGAACGAACGAATGAACGAACGATAGGAATAAATAAATAAAGATGAAGAAAGCTAGAAAGCGGGAAAGTGACGGAAAGATAAAACGGAATAAACATAGAGCAAAAGTGCAAAAAACAATAAATAAAATATTTACAAGAATTTGTAGAAGAAAAAGCCTAAAAGTTCGCAAATTGTTGTTACTAAATTGAGACAGGAAAAGACAAAACACAGAGCTGCTTGAAATTCAACATTTGCGATCACACAATACCTCCACTTTCCGCGAAGGTGAATTCCGATCATAGATTTTTAGTTCTCTTCGGGATCGTGACATTCACGTGCATGTATTTTTTAAAAATCATTTTGCTACACGCAAGGCGGAAATGCAACTGGTTTGAATGGGGTTCTTCTTCCTTATGTGCCGTGTTCTTTCAGGACGTAGGCGATCATCTCTTCCGAACCCCGCTCCGCCATCCACCTGCTCAAGCCCATCAATTATCTCGCGCTGCTTTCCACACCTCGCTTTCTTTTCCTCTATCCGTCCTGTGAGTATCAGATTCTCTAAACCCTTCTTTCTCATTACGTATCCCAGTAACTTCAACTGTCTCTTCCTGATGTTAAGTATAAGTTTCCTTTTTGTTTGTATTCTCTCGAAAAAACTTCGTCGTTGCTCACATGTCCAATCCATGGCATCCGCAGTATTTTTTTGTAGAACCACATTTCTAGTATTTACATTATCCGGACTATTGTCCTCGTCATGTTGCGTTTCGGTCGTTGTACGCTCCGGCCTTCTTCAGGTGCTAGGAATTTCGAACCGGATCTTATATTACAATCACTAGTATATCATTTGGAGTAGATAGACTAAACTATCGCCCGGTTCACACTCCACCCACGTCTATTGAACAGGTGAAGAGGATCATTCCTCGTTCCCTGTTTAGGGTGTGGTTTCCGGCTTTCTCTTTTCCAACCTTTTCACTCTTTTATATATATTATTGGAGTAGATAGACGAAATTATCGCCCGGTTCACACTCCACCCACGTCTATTGAACAGGTGAAGAGGGTCATCCATTGTTTCCTGTTTAGGATGTGGTTTCCGGTTTTTCTCTTTTCCAATCTTTTCACTCTTCTTTTATTTTATTTTATTTTTTTTTCAATTGGAGTAGATAGACTAAACTATCGCCCGGTTCACACTCCACCCACGTCTACTGAACAGGTGAAGAGGGTCATCCCTTGTTTCCTGTTTAGGATGTGGTTTCCGGTTTTTCTCTTTTCCAATCTTTTCACTCTTCTTTTATTTTATTTTATTTTTTTTTTCAATTGGAGTAGATAGACTAAACTATCGCCCGGTTCACACTCCACCCACGTCTATTGAACAGGTGAAGAGGGTCATCCATTGTTTCCTATTTAGGATGTGGTTTCCGGTTTTTCTCTTTTCCAATCTTTTCTCTCTTTTCTTTTCTTTTATTTTTTTTTCAATTGGAGTAGATAGACTAAACTATCGCCCGGTTCATACTCCACCCACGTCTATTGAACAGGTGAAGAGGGTCATGCATTGTTTCCTGTTTAGGATGTGGATTCCGGTTTTTCTCTTTTCCAATCTTTTCACTCTTACGTAGCCCCCTGCGCATCAGTGGCGTTTTCGCCTTGCTTGGGCGGGGATATGATTAAAAAAAAAACCCATATCTGCAGCCTCTTCTGGTAGTCATAAGTTATCTCCCACTAACTTGTTCAATACTGCTAAAGCACTGGTGAATAAGTAACTTACCAAAAGAGGCTCTATTCAAGGATTAAGAATGATATACCCCAGTGATTGTAATAAAGGTTTCGGTTCGAAATTCCTAGCACCTGAAGAAGGCCGGAGCGTGCAACGGCCGAAAAATGTAAATACTGTAAATACTACCTGATCCCAGATATATAGACAAAAACCACATTTCTGTTGCTCAGAGTCTTTCCTTCATCTTTGAGGAGATTGTCCAGCATTCGCTGCTATAAAGGAGGACAGATATCACATAAAAGTCGAGTACACTTTTCTTGATTTCCAACGAAATCTTCCCATCTCTCAATACTCAGTTTAGCTTTTGAAATGGTCCTTCGCCATGCCAATGCGCCTTCGCATCTTAGTCTCGCACATCCCACCCACTGTCAGAACACTTCCCAGGAATTGAAATTTCTACAAATGTTTGATTATAGTTGGCATTTTGAGGTCCTTTTTTTGTTGATTACCTTGCATTCAATTTTCTTGTAGTATATATACATTCCCGATCAAAAATTTAAGACCACTTAAAAATCTTTTAAAAGAATTTTTTTTACAGATAGATTTTAAACTCCTCCCACTTAAGGTTACCAATACTACACTTTAAAAGGTTATGTGGGAGGAGTTTAAAATCTATCCATAAAAAAAACAACTTTCTTTTTAAAGATTTTTAAGTGGTCTTAAATTTTTTATCAGGAGTGTATGTCACCATTTCTTCTTACTTTCTCTTGTTACCTTCTGTAGGGTGTTACAATGACAGAAAAACAGGGTACAGTTGATTTACTAAGATGTGGCACAAAGCCGAAGGTATAGAGTACCCAGTGAGGATGGAACTCACCACTCAGCAGTCGTAACTGGTTCTAGCGAGACAAGCTTGCAAACCATTACACCACATCGGGATGCAAAAATAAATAAATAAATAAACAAGCTACAGTGAGTGTAAAAAAAGATTAAAGATGGATGAAATTCTAGGAGATTGAAGATGGAAAATGACGTTGCATTTGATCTTTTGGAGGTTGTGGCTATCGGGGAAACGAGTAAACGAAATTAAGTTCCACGAACGGGAAGTGCGAGAAAATAAACTGTTCGAGTAGATGTGACGGTTACGTGTAACAAATTCAATGGTAAAAGGATACCTATATGCCAATCTATCAGCAATTCATGTGGTCATGGCACTGACAAAAAAAAAAAAAACTTAGTCAAAATAGTTGCCATTAAATATTTCTAGAAAAGACAGAGGAAAGCCACATCATCTTAATGAGAAAGGGATTGATGTCGAGATGCCAAGTCAGGACCGATTGTATTGCAGATCCTTCTTTGGAAATACCCTTGGAAAACGTATTAACCTCTTCTCCCTTTAGCTATGGGTTGATTAACAGAAGGGATTGGGTTCTGTATCTTTGGTTTTCACAAGAAAGAAATAGCGGCCCATCACGGGGCAATCTTCTGTCTAGTCAGTTATGTCTCGAAACAGACATGATCACCCAAGCGTTTATCACCTATAGCACTTAACTAACTGAATATAATAGTAGGAAACATAATTAAAACGGCAAAAAGTGGGGGATCTGTTTTCTATTGTCATGAAGTAATAAACTGATCCCCCTAGAATTAGTACAAATAGAATCGGAAACAAATGAATTTAAAGCTTCTGTTGTACCTAAAGTGAGAGATCTGTTTTCTATTGTTACCAAGTAATAAACTGATCCCCCATAATTAGTATAAATTAATATAATCGGAAACGAATACAATTAAAGCGACTGTTGGACATAAAGAGGGGGATCTGTTTTCTATTGTTATGAACTAATAAACTGATCCCCTACTAATTTCTACTTATTAATATAATAATATAATCCATCTCTTCCCCCATAATTAGTACAAATTAATATAATCGGAAACGAATACAATTAAAGCTACTGTTGGACCTAAAGACGGGGATCTGTTTTCTATTGTTATGAACTAATAAACTGATCCCCTACTAATTTCTACTTATTAATATAATAATATATAATCCATCTCTTCCCCCATAATTAGTACAAATTAATATAATCGGAAACGAATACAATTAAAGCTACTGTTGGACCTAAAGACGGGGATCTGTTTTCTATTGTTATGAACTAATAAACTGATCCCCTACTAATTTCTACTTATTAATATAATAATATAATCCATCTTCCCCATAATTAGTACAAATTAATATAATCGGAAACGAATACAATTAAAGCTACTGTTGGACCTAAAGACGGGGATCTGTTTTCTATTGTTATGAACCAATAAAACTGATCCCCTACTAATTTCTACTTATTAATATAATAATATAATCCATCTCTTCCCCAATAATTAGTACAAATTAATATAATCGGAAACGAATACAATTAAAGCTACTGTTGGACTTAAAGACGGGGATCTTTTTCTATTGTTATGAACTAATAAACTGATCCCCTACTAATTTCTACTTATTAATATAATAATATAATCCATCTCTTCCTCAATAATTAGTACAAATTAATATAATCGGAAACGAATACAATTAAAGCTACTGTTGGACCTAAAGACGGGGATCTGTTTTCTATTGTTATGAACTAATAAACTGATCCCCTACTAATTTCTACTTATTAATATAATAATATAATCCATCTCTTCCCCAATAATTATACAAATTAATATAATCGGAAACGAATACAATTAAAGCTACTGTTGGACCTAAAGACGGGGATCTGTTTTCTATTGTTATGAACTAACAAAACTGATCCCCTACTAATTTCTACTTATTAATATATTAATATAATCCATCTTCCTCATACCAGTACAAATTAATATAATCGGAAACGAATACATTGAAAGCTACTGTTGGACCTAAAGAGGGGGTTCTGTTTTCTATTGTTATGAACTAATAAACTGATCCCCTACTAATTTCTACTAATTAATATAATAATATAATCCATCTCTTCCCCAATAATTAGTACAAATTAATATAATCGGAAACGAATACAATTAAAGCTACTGTTGGATACCTAAGGACGGGGATCTTTTTTCTATTGTTATGAACTAATAAACTGATCCCCTACTAATTTCTACTTATTAATATAATAATATAATCCATCTCTTCCCCCATAATTAGTACAAATTAATATAATCGGAAACGAATATATTGAAAGCTACTGTTGGACTTAAAGAGGGGGATCTGTTTTCTATTGTTATGAACTAATAAACTGATCCCCTGCCAATTTCTACTAATTAATATAATAATATAATCCATCTCTTCCCCCATAATTAGTACAAATTAATATAATCAGAAACGAATACAATTAAAGCTACTGTTGGCTCTAAAGACGGGGATCTGTTTTCTATTGTTATGAACTAATAAACTGATCCCCTACTAATTTTCACTTATTAATATAATAATATAATCCATCTCTTCCCCAATAATTAGTACAAATTAATATAATCGGAAACGAATACAATTAAAGCTACTGTTGGACCTAAAGACGGGGATCTGTTTTCTATTGTTATGAACTAATAAACTGATCCCCTACTAATTTCTACTTATTAATATAATAATATAATCCATCTCTTCCCTCACATAATTAGTACAAATTAATATAATCGGAAATGAATACATTGAAAGCTACTGTTGACCTAAAGAGGGGGTTCTGTTTTCTATTGTTATGAACTAATAAACCGATCCCCTACTAATTTCTACTAATTAATATAATAATATAATCCATCTCTTCCCCAATAATTAGTACAAATTAATATAATCGGAAACGAATACAATTAAAGCTACTGTTGGACCTAAGGACGGGGATCTTTTTTCTATTGTTATGAACTAATAAACTGATCCCCTACTAATTTCTACTTATTAATATAATAATATAATCCATCTCTTCCCCCATAATTAGTACAAATTAATATAATCGGAAACGAATATATTGAAAGCTACTGAAGTTGGATCTAAAGAGGGGGATCTGTTTTCTATTGTTATGAACTAATAAACTGATCCCCAATAATTTCTACTAATTAATATAATAATATAATCCATCTCTTCCCCATAATTAGTACAAATTAATATAATCAGAAACGAATACAATTAAAGCTACTGTTGGACCTAAAGACGGGGTTCTGTTTTCTATTGTTATGAACTACTGTAACCGATCCCCTACTAATTCTACTTATTAATATAATAATATGATCTATCTCTTCCCCCATAATTAGTACAAATTAATATAATTTGAAACGAATACATTTAAAGCTACTGTTGGACCTAAAGAGGGGGATCTGTTTTCTATTGTTATGAACTAATAAACTGATCCCCTACTAATTTTTACATATTAATATAATAATATAATCCATCTCTTCTCCCTTCAGCTATGAGTTAAATAGCAGGACAGATTGGGTTCTATAGCCTTAGTTGGCACCGAGTCTACCGCAGAAAGAAACGGCAACCTACAGTGGAAAAACGACAACCTACTGCTTTGTCAGTCATGAATTGAAAGAGACATAATTGCCTAAGCGTGCAGGTTGCAATATGACAACTTATCATGAACAGAGGGTACGCATGTGCCGAATGCAGTGTGGCAAACCGAAACATGAGCAGATGTCACAAACATAAAAATGTGCAGATTGCTGTGTAACAATCCTAAACATGTTTGGATGTAACGCTTGGGCAGGTTGCAACGTGACAAACGTGAATATATATGCAACGAAAATACTTATAATGTTTGACTTCCCCACGAATATGTACAGGTATTTTAATCATCATTAGTACATTTGTACTGAGAAATACGACTCCGTAATCCAATAAACAGCTTTTTAAATTAACTCAAAACCATTTAAATATCATATTTAATATTTACTGACACGATTATACAAAAAAGTTGCTTATTTAAAAAGATGCTTAAAATCTCCGAAAATCAATGCGCGTGGATTATCCTTATTTCCCTTCACACCAGTCTTTAAATATGATATCTATCTCGGAATATCAATATCCATCCAAAATAATATGCCAGAACTAGTCAGTCAGTTAAGTGCCATACGTGAAACACGCTTGGGCGATCATGTCTCGAAAGAGACATGACTGACTGGGCAGAAGATTATCCCGCAGTAGGTTGCCATTGCTTTCTGCGGTAGACTGGTTGCCGACCAAGGCTATAGAACTCAATCTGTCCTGTTACTTGACTCATAGCTAGAAGTATAAGAGATGTATTATATTATTAGGTAGTAATTAGTGGGGGATCAGTTTATTACTTCATAACAATAGAAAACCGATCACCCACTTTATGACTAGAAGTCAATCATGATTCCAACTATTATATTCAGTCAGTCAGTTAAAGTGCCATACGTGAAACACGCTTGGGCGATCATGTCTCGAAAGAGACATGACTGACTGGGCAGAAGATTATCCCACATTAGGTTGCCATTGCTTTCTGCGGTAGACTGGTTGCCGACCAAGGCTAGAGAACCCAATCTGTCCTGTTATTTGACTCATGGCCAGAAGGGGGAAGAGATGGATTAGATTATTGCGTAGTAATTAGTGGGGGATCAGTTTATTACTTCATAACAATAGGAAACCAATCCCCCAGTTTATGACCAGTAGAAGCCTTAATCATGATTCAAACAGTTATATTCAGTCAGTTAAGTGCCATACGTGATACACGCTTTGGGTAATCATGTCTCGAAAGAGACATGACTGACTGGGCAGAAGATTATCCCGCAGTAGGTTGCCATTGCTTTCTGCGGTAGACTGGTTGCCGACCAAGGCTAGAGAACCCAATCTGTCCTGTTATTTGACTCATGGCCAGAAGGGGGAAGAGATGGATTAGATTATTGCGTAGTAATTAGTGGGGGATCAGTTTATTACTTCATAACAATAGGAAACCAATCCCCCAGTTTATGACCAGTAGAAGCCTTAATCATGATTCAAACAGTTATATTCAGTCAGTTAAGTGCCATACGTGATACACGCTTGGGCGATCATGTCTCGAAAGAGATATGACTGACTGGGCAGAAGATTATCCCGCAGTCGGTTGCCATTGCTTTCTGCGGTAGACTGTTTGCCGACCAAGGCTATAGAACCCAATCTGTCCTGTTATTTAACCCATAACTGGAAGAAAGAGACGTATTAATACCTTTCCCAAGGGTATTTGCGCGTAAGTGAATGCAAGGAATTCAACTGGAATTCGAACTCGGCTCCCAGATTTCTCGTTCCGAGCCGATATCCACTGGACCCCAAAGCACATGCCAGAACTACGTTGAAAAATTAAACCTTCTATGTCTGGCACTCTCTAACCGAAGCTTTTTTTCCGGTAATTATGCGTCTGCCTTATCCAAATTATTATTTTTTTAATCGTTTCACCCCAAGCAAGGCGGTAACACCACTGAGACGCAGGCGGCTACATAAGAGAGAAAGATTAGATTGGAGGAGAGTAAAGAGAAAAACGAACTACTATCGAGAAAGGATCAAGAGAAGGATGGAAATACAGGTGTGATGACGGTTGCAAAGGTAGAAAGAAAGGAAAAAGATATACAGGGTGATGTAGAAAGAACTGCAGTCAAGTGGTTGAAAGATGGGTATTGACATTGCATTTAAACAATTGGAGGTTGTAGCCGTCAGGAAAGCAAGGATATGGAAGAGGGTTCCACAGGCGGGAAGTGCGAGAAAAGAAGCTGATGGAATAGAATTGTCGGCTGCATTTGGTTGATGTAGCTGTGAATGTGTGGAACTCAGTTGCACGAGTAAACTCATATGGCAGGCGCACCAGAGACTTAAGTTCGTCGGAGCAGAAGCCATGAAAATATTTGTAGAGAAGACAGAGGGAAGCCCCATCCCGTCGGTGAGAAAGTGGCTGGAGTCGAATCAATAAAAACAAGTTTACAGTACATCGATTTCTATACAGTGGTCATAGTAGATAGACTAAATTCGCCCGGTTCACACTCCACCATCGTCTATTGAACAGGTGTAGAGGCTCATCCCTTGTTCTCTGTTTAGGATGTGGTTTCCGGCTTTCTCTCTTCCAACCTTTTCACTCTTTTCTTTTTTTCAATTGAATTACATAGACTAAACTATCGCCCGGTTCACACTCCACCCTCGTCTATTGAACAGGTGTAGAGGCTCATCCCTTGTTCCCTGTTTAGGATGTGGTTTCCGGCTTTCTCTTTTCCAATCTTTTCACTCTTACGTAGCCCCCTGCATATCAGTGGCATTACCGCCTTGCTTGGGGTGATATGATTAAAAAAAAAATCTTCCGTTGTATCGTATTTTCACATGTTCATTCATGGTCTGTAATGGCTGAGAATAAAAGTCTGATACGTGAGTGTGCCGATGACGTAATGTATATCTTTGCGAGAGCCGGGTTAAAATTTCTGCCTAATTTGTTGAGTTCTCTTTTGCGCTGATTCCTTTCCAAATCGTCTTTTAATTAACTAGTAGAGTAGACTAAACTTTCTATCATTGGATGGTAATTATTTTAAGAATATGAAAGGAAAATATTTCTCAAACGGAAAAACCACTCCATTGACTTTCGTAAAAAAAAAAGTATAGCAATTCACAGTTAATAAGCCAAAGGAAACTATGGAGAGTCATGACCGTCTATGAACAGAAGGAAGATGGCATTTTATAAAGTTAAATTATCTAGTTAGTATATACTTGGCTTTTTTTTTTTAATCATTTCACCCCGAGCAAGGCGGAAACGCCACTGATGTGCAGGGGGCTACATAAATGCAAACAGATTAATTAGAAAAGAGTGAGGAGTACAAACTAGTTAGAAAGGAACAATAGAAAGCTGAGAAAGCAGGTGCGATGACAGATACATAGGTGGAGAGAAAGGGAAGGTTATACAGGGGAGGGGAGAGAGCTAGAGGCCAGTGGTTAGTAGATGAGTATTGACTTTGCATTTAAATTTCTGGAGGTTGTAGCCGTCAGGAAAGCAAGAATACGGGAGTGAGTTCCACAGGCGGGAAGTGCGAGAGAGGAAGCTGCTGGAGTAGAATTGTCGTCTGCATTTGGCTAACCTGACTGTGAATGGGTGGGACCCAGTTGCCAGTCTGGTAGCACGAGTAAACACCTGTTGAGGAGGCGTCAGTGACTTAAGCTCATCCGAGCAGAAACCATGAAAGTATTTGTAGAAGAGACAAAGGGAGGGCACATTTCGACGATGGGGAAGTGGCTGCAGTCGAGTCGCCAGATCAGTACCTATCACATTACAGACTCTCCTTTGGAGCTTGTCAAGAAGACTGAGGAGAACGGCAGGGGCACCTGACCATAAATGGCAACAGTACTCCATGCACGGATGGATGGTTGACTTGTATGATAAATAGTAGTCTAAGAAATAAGAAAACTTTGAATTAGAAAGTAACAAGAAACCACTCCACTGGCACTTGCAGGAAAACATTGCAATTCCCAGATGTTAAAGCGACAAGAATTAATGGAGAGCTGTGATCGTTGATCGTCTACGTGTCGAGGAGAGATGGCGTCTAATATACGTAAAATGGGTTAAGTAGAAGTGTACATTTGAATCACTAGCCTTGGAAGACAGTCTAAGACTAGGAAAACATTCAGTTTGAAATCAATGATAAAGCAATGGGAAACCACTCTCCCGTCTTTCACAGATAATAAATAAAAGGATTCTTTGGAGAGACATGATTGTCTATGTACGGAATGACATGATTGTCTATGTACGGAATGACATGATTGTCTATGTACGGAAGGAAGATATTATCTAGTAAAGATAAATTGGTTAAGAATCAGTGTACACTTGACTTCCTAGCTTTCGATGACACAGAGTCTAAAATCTGAAAACTGAATTCCAAACCATCGAGACTTTAATGGGAAAACACTTCACTTTCCCAGTAACATATGTGTTGTGGATATTCGTCGGCAATTTATTGTGGAATTGTGACCAAACTTTGCCGCAAAGTTGTAGCGATCTGTTTGTGTCGGAAGTAAGACGCGGAACGCAGGCGGTAGGTTCAAAACAGTATAATTTACTCTTTACTTATTTACTCTTCTCCCCCACTTGAGAGAGATGTGACACAAGGTCTTTTTTAACGTGGGGAACCTGAACGCGTACGCCCAAGTACTGGTCAAAATATTACCTATCCACCGCAGTGGATAGGTTCAAAACCGGTCTAAACTGGTCTTAAAACTGGTCTTAATTTGGTCATTCCCGACCCCAGACCCGAAGGTCGGGGCCAGGTATAACAAGAAACAAGATATTCACATGCAGGGTTAATAATAAGTAACTAGAAATAAGTAAGTCCGGAGGTATTAATACGCTGCTTATAGCCTTACTAGTAGCTGTCGACAACTGCCGTACTAGCTACTCGTTAACTACTTCCGTTAACTGCTCTCCGGAAGTCAGGAAGTAATCATATATAACAAGAGGAAAAGTCTATTCCTCGTAGGAGGGCATTATAGCAATATGGGAATTCACAGATGTTAAATGAAAAAGAATCAGTGTAGAGCCATGATCGTCTATGCACTTACGCTTAGGCTTACGGCATATCACGTTGGTACCATGGCTGAGACTAAGAACTACAATTAACTAGGGTTACGGCCTATCACGTTGAATACAGCGGTTCTCGCTCGATCACCGAAGTTAAGCAACGTTGAGCCTGGTCAGTACTTAGATGAGTGACCACTTGGGAATACCAGACACTGTAAGCGTTCAGTGACGGATGTGCGTTGTGGTGCAGTGGATATCGGCTTGGAAAGAGAAATCGGTGAGCCGAGTTCGAATTCCAAATAAAAACACCCTTGGTAGCCCGGGTTCCAAATGCACAGGGAATACTGGAGGGGTGTAGTGAGTTCTATCTCAGCCAAGGCCGCAAGAAGACGACGATGCACTTAAAATAGATAGAACCTAATGTACGTAAATTGATTAAGTAGCTTTGGAATACGAGCAACCTAAGAAAAGGAAAACTTCAAATTCCAAACCATCGAGAAGGCAATGAGAAACCACTCCACTATATTTCCCAGTAACATATGGCTATTCACAGATGTCAAACCAAAAAGAATCAGTGGAGAGCCATAACCACCTACGTATTGAGGAGAGAATACTACTGATGTGCATAAATTAGTTAAATTAGTACACTTGGTTCTTTAGCTTTGGGTGACAGTCTATAAATAGAAAAACCCTAAACCCTTAACTGTGGAAAAGGTACTGGGAAACCACGCAACCCTCTTTTCCAATAACATATGACAAATCAAAGATTATAAATGAAAGGAAAGTGTGGAGAATCATGATTGCCTACGCCTTAAAAGACATTGTCATGAGAATGTATCTGCAGCGTTAACCATCTTACTTGTAAAGTTAATCATCTATTGATCTTGCACGGTAATTCATAGATAATAAAGAAAAGTGTGGAGAGTCATGATTGCCTATGTTTTGAAAGGACATGTCATAAAAATGTCTCTGCAGTGTTAAGTAATTTGTCAAATTTATTGATCTATGAATCTTGTATGGCAATTCACAGATGATAAAGAAAAGGAAAGTGTGGAGAGTCATGATCGCCTACGTTTTGAAAGGACATGTCATAAAAATGTCTCTGCAGTGTTAAGTAATTTGTCAAATTTATTGATCTATGGATCTTGTATGGCAATTCCCAGACGATAAAGAAAAGGAAAGTGTGGAGAGTCATGTTCGCTTACGTTTTGAAAGGACGTTTTATAAAAAATGTCTCTGCAGCGTCAAGCAACTTGTCAGATTTATTGATCTATGGATCTTGCATGGCAATTCACAGATAATAAAGAAAAGGAAAGTGTGGAGAGTCATGATCGCTTTCGTTTTGAAAGGACGTTTTATAAAAATGTCTCTGCAGCGTTAAGCAACTTGTCAAATTTATTGATCTATGGATCTTGTATGGCAATTCACAGATGATAAAGAAAAGGAAAGTGTGGAGAGTCATGATCGCCTACGTTTTGAAAGGACATGTCATAAAAATGTCTCTGCAGTGTTAAGTAATTTGTCAAATTTATTATCTATGGATCTTGTATGGCAATTCACAGTTAATAAAGAAAAGGAAAGTGTGGAGAGTCATGATCGCTTACGTTTTGAAAGGACGTTTTATAAAAAATGTCTCTGCAGCGTTAAGCAACTTGTCAAATTTATTGATCTATGGATCTTGTATGGCAATTCACAGATGATAAAGAAAAGGAAAGTGTGGAGAGTCATGATCGCCTACGTTTTGAAAGGACATGTCATAAAAATATCTCTGCAGCGCTAAGTATTGATCTATGGATCTACTGAAGAAAGAGGCTATCTAATAAAGGTAAATTGGTAAAGTAGCAGTGTACACTTGTCTCTCTAGCATTAGATGACAGTCTAAGAATATGAAAATTCTTTAATCAATGCCGTGGAAAAGGCAACGGGGAACCACTCCGCTCTGTTTCACAAAAAATGACAATTCACATACGTTGAATTCTAAATTAAATATATTAAATTTTAAATTAAATATATATTCAATTTTAGAGTCATGATCTCCGTCATCCAGAAGGGGCATTTAAAACCCGAATAATAACCCGATGAAAGCGTTCTAATTCTGACACATTGATTGCTATACAATAACCATATTTTCATTTTTTATAGTCTTCAATCATATATCTAAATGACAGACTTATTTTGGATTACGTATATAAATGAGCGACACGTTGACGGTCATAAAGTCTGTCAAAAGGTAATGGCTGTTGTTCTTAATTACGAGAGGTTTAATAATATACGTTACTCCTTGTCATTGTAGTTGCTTGTTCAAGTCATCCCAAGAGCGAAGTCGTCTAACTCCTGCAAGGTGACATAGAGGAGGAGATAACAGAGTGAACACGACTAAACCCCAAAAACACCAACAGAGGATTAGGCAAAGAACTACGCAATCTCAACGAGGGTTTTAGCAGAGATCATACATCTTTGAACATTGCGGACTGGCGCTACAGAAGCACAAATATCTAAACTGTCAGATGTATAAAACCTCTTGCTAAGATCAATGGTGAAAAAGGCTTTAAGCTAGTGAAACCTGAACGTCTAGTCTAAGATCACTTTTCTTTGGAAATTGTGAACTGGCGCTGCAGAATCGCAAAAAAAATGTGCTAAAAACAGAAACCGCGTCACTTGAGTTTCCACACGACTTGAAATAGACGGTTAGCAATCAAATTTCCATAAATACTGAAAAGAGAGATAACAGAAAGCAAATCACTTGCTGGAGACACGTTGGCAGAAGGTGCTGGATGCCGATGATGATTACTTCGAAGACTAAATATAAATTACACATACTGTGAAGCGTTTTCTTTTTTTTTTTTTCTTTTCCTTTAAAAACGGACAGAACTTTTTCGGTTACCTTGTATCACCTTTCAAGCAGGAAAGATCAGTTCTTAAATAAGCAGCAAAAATCGGTTCTCAAACAGCAAAGATCGCGACAAAAGCAACAAAGATCAACTTTTAAATAAGCCGAAAAGATCGACTTTTTAACTCAGCAGCAAAGATTGCAATTAAGAAACGAAGTTCTATAAAATAAACAGCATTAGTCGATTTTAAACTCAGCAGCAAAGGTCGACATTCCAACAGTAAACATCGCGACTTAAGCAGCAAATATTGGCTCTTAAATAAGCAGCAAAGATTGACTCTAACTCAGTAGCAAAGATCGACCTTAAACAGCAAAAATCGAGCATCAAGCAGCAATGAACGGCTTTCAAACAGCAAAGATCGCCACTCAAGCAGCAAGGATCAGTTCTTAAATAAGCAGCAAAGATCGACTTTTAACTCAGCAGCAAAGATCGGCATGGAGACAACAAAAATCGCGATTAAGAAGCAAAGATTTGCTGTTAAATATGCAGGAATGATCAACTTTTAACTTAGCAGCAATGTTCGGCACTCAAACAAGAAATATGTCCCCTCAAGCAGGAAGGATTAGCTTTTAAATCAGCAGGGAAGATCGACTTTTAACTCAGCAGCAAAATTGGCTTTCCAATAAACAGCAAAGATCGACTTTCACTCAAAGATCGGCCCTAAACAGCAAAAGTCGCGCATTTAGCAGCAAAGATAAATTTTTAACTCAGTCGCAAAGATCGGCTATAAAACAGCAAAGATCGCCACTTAAACAGCAAGGATCAGCTCAAATAAGCAGCAAAGATCAACTTTTAACTCAGCAGCAAAATTGGCTTTTAAATAAGCAGCAAAGATTGACTTTCACTCAACATCAAAGATCGGCCCTAAACAGCAAAAGACGCGCATTTAGCAGCAAAGATAAATTTTTAACTCAGTGGCAAAGATCGGCTATAAAACAGCAAAGATCGCCACTTAAACAGCAAGGATCAGCTCAAATAAGCAGCAAAGATCAACTTTTAACTCAGCAGCAAAGATCAGCTCACAAACAGCAAAGATCAGCTCACAAACAGCAAAGTTCGCACATGGAGCCGCAAAAATTGGCCTTTAAGTAAGCGCAAAGATCGTAAATAATGATGGATGTCGACAACTTAATGTACACAACATTGTCGCAGCTGATTAACTCCAGTGAAAAGAAGTACTTCGACATGACCTGATTGTATTTCCCTTTTGATGGATAACGGGGATAAATGCTTGGTGAAAACAAATATTTAGAAGACATAACGATTGCCTTCTTCTTCTTCTTCTTCTTCTTCTTCTTCTACGTGCCTTGTCCTTTCGGGACGTAGGCGATCATGGCTTTCCACATCTCCCTATCCCTGGTGGCTCTTAGCACGCTTTCTCCTGTCACACCACGCAACCCTTGTTCCGTCATCCACCTGATCAGGTCCTTCAAATATGTTATCCGCTGTCTCTTTTTCCCTCTATCTGGCCTGTTAGTATCAGGTTCTCCAAGCCCTCCTTCCTTACTGCATATCCCAGGAACTTTAACTGTCTCTTCTTGATGCTCAGTATTAATTTCCTTTTAGTTTCCATCCTTTCCAAAACTTCATCATTGCTCACATGCTCGATCCATGATATCCGCAGCATCCTTCTGTAGAACAACATTTCAATTGCTTCAAGTTAAAGATTGACATTACCTTAAAAAGATCAGTGTTGACCGGGAAGGAAGCTTTTTTTTTTTCTTTTTTTTTTGGTAAGCATATTTTGGTCTTCCAAATCACATTATATTTTGGTGTTACTTCTCTCGTCATATTTTTAAATATCTTCCACATATTTAAAATACAGTCTCTTTTTTTAATCATACTATTCTTTAGAATGTTTCCTACGAAGTATCTAAACTTATTTATAAATGGAACTTTGTCTGTGTGTGTGTTCGTTACCTATAGACTCCGAAACGGCTAAACCGATTTTCTTGAAAATTTGCAGTTGTACTATAAGCATCTGCGAGTGTTCTTAGCTAGGTTTTGTGTCGAGGTACACCCGATAAATATTGAAAATCGATAATCGAAAAAATCGGGTTATAGAAGGAGTGGTCCGATTTTAATCAAATTTGATACACAAAGACTTAAGAAACGATATTCAAAAGTTTCAGTGTTGCAGTTCTTACAATAGTGCAGAAAATCGATAATATATATATATATATATATATATATATATATATATATATATATATAAGGTAAGATGTTTGTATGTGTGTCTGTTTATCTGCTTGTATGTCTGCATTTGATTCAATCCTTTTATTTTAGTTTTTGCTTCGTGTTTGGCTCTAAGTAGGTATAATTGTAATTCTTAGTCTCAGCCATGATACCATTTACTCAGAGAACTTATTTAGCCTTCAAAATTCAGTTTACGACGAAAAAACCTTATTTGATATCGATAGCAGGAAATCAAAATTTGACTTACATCCATTCATTTTTCTTTCAGTCTACGGTTTCGCTTTAACTGGATACAACTATTGCTTTTTAGTCTTTCGTGCCAACATCCAAAGAGTCTGAGCTCCAGGACCATGGATTAGTTTTAAAGCTTTCATTACATCCGAGCAACGCCGAGCTATACTGCTTTTATATATATATATATATATATATATATATATATATATATATATATATATATATATATATTAGGTGCGATTGGTAAATTGTCGCAGTTATTTTATTATTTCAAATATTCTTTAGGCTGAGTCTGAGCTCCAGGACGATGGATTAGTTTTAAAGCTTTCATTACACCCGAGCAACACCGGGCTATACTGCTAGTATTTACATATTTGTACGTCCGAACGTTTTTATTTTGACATAACAATGTTTAGTTCGCATATTGTTTTCTTGATCTTCTTTATGACCATAGATAATGTCTTAAATTTTAGAAAATTAATTCATTAATTAATATTGTTTTAATAAAAATAATGCATTTTAAAATCTACGGTGGAAAGTAAAAGTCGTCAAATAAATGGAAGCGAAACGAAAGAAAATCTAAGAAAGAAAAAGAAAAAGGTAAAAAAAAAAAAAAACGAGTCAAGTAAAGAAAAGGGAAAGAAAGATACAGACAGAGACTAAGTGCAGGTAAAAAATGACAGAAAGAGGAATAAGAATAAAGAGGATGCAAATTAAAGAAAGAGAATGGAATGAATAAAGGAATGAAGGAAAAAAAGAAAAATGGAAGGAAGGAAGATTAAGAATAAGACCAGAAAGATGATATTTAGAGAAAGAGAACTGAATAAATTAATGAATGAAAGAATGAAGGAAAGAAAGAAGGAAGCATTGAAAGAAGAATTAAAAGAAGAAAGAAAGGATAGGAGGAATAGTAAAAAAACAGGGAAAATAAGAATAAAAGAAAGAGAATTGAATAAATTAATGAATGAAAGAATGAAGGAAAGAAGGAAAAAAGAATTGAAAGAAGAATTAAAAGAAGAAAGAAAGGATAGGAGGAATAGTAAAAAAAATAGAGCAAAAATAGGACCGAATGAAGACCTGAAATGAAAGCAAAAAAAAAAAAATGAAAGAAAAAGGGAAGGAAAGGTAAATGTATAGAAGGTAGAAAACATGAATATAAAAACAAAAAAAACGTCGAAAAAGAAAGAGAAAAACAATGGAAAAATAATAAAAATAATAAAAATAATAAAAATAATAAAACGCAAAGAGAAAACAAAATGTCGAAATTTTGTACTGAATTTTAAAGATGAACCATACGGCATTCTATGCAATATTTTTGTTATCATAGATCCTTTCGGCCACACATTTGAACAACTAAGCTTAGTCTCAAGGGAGATTTTGAGAAACGTCGGGGAGGAGAATTGAAACTCTTCTTATTTTAACTTGGTGCATCATCAGCCTGCTAAATGCCACCCGGCAAAATGCGCACGTCTAGAAAGTTCATAAGAAATGCTTTGATACAGAGATTATAACCACCTCAATATCCGCCATTATCGGAATGAAATTCAAACACGCCGGCTTGTATTAATTACGTAATATGACACTCCTGTCGAAAACCAGACAGTTGGTACCAGGTGAAACATAGTTGTAGGTCTTCATCAGTACTCACGGACTAGTGGCAAATTACAGAATCTTCGTACTTGCACTAGCAGGTTGCATAAATTCTTTAATTTTAAATTTAAATTCCTGAAAATGAAATTGTCCACAGTATATATATATATATATATATATATATATATATATAAAATCTAAACTTATTTATAAATGGAACTTTGTGTGTGTGTGTCTGTGTGTGTGTGTCCGTTACCTTTAGACCGGCTGAATCGATTTTCTTGAAAATTTACACAGTTGTACTATAAGCGTCTGCGAGTGTTCTTAGCTAGATTTTGTGTCGAGATACCCCCGATAAATATCGAAAATCGAAAAAATCGGGTTATAGAAGGTGTGGTCCAATTTTAATCAAATTTGATACACACATAGACAAAGACATAAGAAACGATATTCAGAAGTTTCAAGGTTGCAGTTCTACCAATAGTGCAGAAAATTATGCAGATAATATATATATAAAAGGCAAGATGTTTGTGTATGTGTCTGTTTATCTGAGTTAATTATAAAATAAAATAAATTTCGAAGTTCAAAACCGTTGAATGAACATTTCAACATGAAATCCCAAAGAGAGATTTCACCTCTCATCGGCAACTATCAAATTTCAAAATGAAATAAAAAAATGAAATTAGAAAATTTTGAAAAATTAAGAATTTACCGGCGGAAGTATTAAAATTTACGTCACAAAAAACTAGATAGCAATCAATGTCTATTTTTAGATTTTGGACAACATTACTTTTAGATTGAGTTGTAAGTGAAAAGTTTAAAAATTTGCCTTTGTCTAGCTTTACAAAGGGGAAGGGGGTAACGGAAGAAATAGGAAGTGGTGTTTGACTGAGAAGTGAGCAAGCAAAATTGAAAGAGAGGGAAGAAAAAAAAAAGAAAAAAAAGAAAAATTTCCTTTTTCATGGAGACGCTAGAGATGTGTTAACAAAACTAACGTTTATAAATAGGTTAAAGTATTAGAAAAAAGGTTTTCAGAAAAAAACATTATTTGGGAGAAAAAGTTGACATATGATTTATTTAAATTTAATTAAATTAATCTATTAATTATAAACCTAGATTTAAATTAAAAATAAAATTAATAAAATTTATTGGGTTCGAAAAAGAATACCTATGATTGTAATATCTTTGCTTAAAAGACCCCGCAGACATACCAATGTAATTCCTGTAATTTTTCTTGTTGTCTTAATTTTTCAAAATTTTCTTATTCAACGGTTTTGAACTTCGAAATTTATTATTTTATATATATATATATATATATATATATATATATATGTATATCAAGAACTTGAATAAATATTAGCCGCTTTCCAACAGATGGCGTTCCTTGAACTGCGTTCATGTAGTTTCAGATGGTAACGCAGCTATAAAGAATTACTATAAGCAAGCTTAAAATTTTGTGTATGTCATTTTGCCGAAGTGTAAACAACTTTGTTTTTCAAAGCGTTAAACATGTCGGGTTTTGTGCCAAAAAAAGTGTATTTACGGGGAATTTTACTGCACTATTTTATTCAAAAGAAATCTGCAGCTGGCGCGCACAGAAGTATTGTTGAGACTTATGGCGACCGTGCTTTTTCGGAAACAACATGCAGAGATTGGTCTCTGCATAGAATTAGAGGCAAACTGACAGAAATCATCACAAGTGATCGCTATCGACTACACTTGATCCGTTTTAGCTGAGCATTGAAGAAAAAACGGCCGGTATACGAGCAGAAACACGAGAAAGTGATTTTGCAACATGATAACGTTGGGCCACATGTTGCGAAACGGGTGAAGGCCTACTTGGTAAAGCTTAATGGGAAGTCCTTCCCTATCCACCGTATTCACCAATTAATCAAGTCCGATTATCACTCGTTCCGATCGATGGTGCATGGCCTGGCCGAGCAGCACTTTCATCCTTATGAAAAAACCAAAAATGGGTCGACTCAAAAAACGTGTCGTTTTTCTGAAGTGAAATTCAAATGCTGTCATAAAGATGGGAAAAAGGAGTGGCTAGCGAAGTTTCTTGCTAATTTTTGTAAATAAAACATTCAGTCAGTTAAGTGCCATACGTGAAACGGACTTGGGCGATCATGTCTGGAAAGAGACATGACTGACTGGGCAGAAGATTATCCCGCAGTAGATTGCCATTGCTCTCTGCGGTAGACTGTATGCCAGCCAAGGCTATAGAACCCAATCTGTTCTGTTATTTAACCCATAACTGCAAGGAAGAGACGGATTAATACCTTTCCCAAGGGTATTTGCGCGTAAGTGAATGCAATGAATTCAACTGGAATTCGAACTCGGCTCTCCGATTTCTCGTTCCGAGCCGATATCCACTGCACCACAACGCACATACTCAATGAAAATTAAAATCTTTTGAAGTGGGCTAGGTGCCCTTCCTTGATGATGAAAAGTGGATCCTTTACGATAACGGTAAACGATCACGTCAATGGTTTGATTGTGATAAGTCCTCCCAAAGCTAAAGTTGCATCAGCAAAAGATTATGGTGACTGTCTGGTGGTCTGTAATTAGTGCTATCCACTACAGCTTTCTGGAAGCCAATCAGAGCATTAATGCAGAGCTTTACTGTAAATAACTTACTGATATGCGTGCACGCCTGAAAAAGATGAGACCTGCATTTGTGAATCGACGTGGTCCAATTCTGCTCAATGCTGCAAAAAAAAAAAAAAAAAAAAAAATCTTGTAAAAACTGATTTAGGATATAAGAGTTTACCATATTCTACTGATCTGTCTCCCACTGATTATCCTTTTTTAAAGCACATTTTTAAATGGTAAAACTTTTAGGTTTAAACCTGAGTAGGAATCAGCTTTCAAAGATTTCGTTGCATCACAGCCAATAACTTTTTTCATCAATGATCAGTAAATAACCTTGTCGGTCGATGACAGAAGAGCACAGATGCTCAAAGCTCGTATTGTGACTAATTTCAACGTTTCTACAGTTCATTTTTGAAGAACAAAATTACGTTTCTGTAATCGGCCATTCATTTTGTAAGCATCTAATGGAAAGTTATTAAATGTTATTAAAATATTATTTTAAATTTATTTGTTTGAATATTATTTTTAAGAGATAATCATATTTGAATGGATACTCAGTTTTTCTACAATTAAACAATACATTTATATGTATCCACCGGCCTAAATATTTGAGAAATCTTGTTTGAAAAATATGAATCTTGTGTCAGAATTCGAAGATGCGACTTCTATATAGCAAAGAGAAGCCGGTAATTTATCAGACTTATATATATATATATATATATATATATATATATATATATATATAATAAAATAAACAAAAAATGTTTACCCTACCTAAAAAAAAACATAAATCCCAATTTAAGAAGTACCCAGATAAAATAAAGAAGGAACATGTCTTAAACTAAGCCACCTCTCATAACCCAAGCCCACATTCACATAAACATCATATCACCATAAATAAACCGTTTTCACCATTTAATTTTCATTTCAACTTATCACCCGATGAAAAGCGCACGTAGCAGCTTCGAAACGCGAAAATATTTGTGTAGTGATGCTATGAATTTATAAACCATTGTAACAACCATTACAATATATATATATATATATATATATATATATATATATATATATATATGTGTGTGTGTGTGTGTGTGTGTGTGTGTGTGTGTGCGTGCGTGTGCGTGTGTGTGTGTTTGTGTTTGTGTGTGTGTGAACATTTTTAATGAATACTCGTATTTGAGTGGGGTACCTTGTTTTTCAGGCCGGTGGTTAATTTTATAAATATACCGTTTAATTATAGGAAAGATTTTCGACTTTCTACGCTTTCAATTTAAAATAAAAATGAAAAAACTCCATTTCCACTGTTTAATAAAGTAAGGTTGATAGTAGGAGAAAATTGTTCGGTATGTAGTGCCTCTTTTATAGCGAGGTACCTTTGATATTATGATTTAAATAGTACTTTTGTATTTTCAGTTAAAATCTTTTTAAGGGTCCTTGTAAGTTATGGGTTAATAAATGTCTCTTTTTATTGAATTATTATTGTTAGATCGGTGGCATGTAAGGCGTCTAAATGGTAGTGTCACCAACATAGGTATATATATTTTTGTCAGTTAATTTTCCTCTGGGATCAGTTACATTTTTGTTGGTCTCTCACTCAACTCGCCCTACACATAATAAGCGGGTTGCAGTCTAGGGGCTTAGGTGGTCAGAGTTAAGGGGTAATATGGTCGCAAAAATTGTCTGAGAGGCATGACTTCTTGCTTCTGTGGCTTGGTGCAGAATCCTGTACAAGATTTTTCACAGCCATTAACTCTTCAAGGCACTTGATGTAGACTTCTCTCACCATTAAATTCTGGAATTCTTTTCTCATCAGAACAAACAGAGTGTGTTTTCTGGGCCCTCGTACATTCGTAATCATCATTAGACTCATCTTACCGAATCCACTGCATTGTACTCTGATTAATACACAAACACTTTGAAATGTTCATTTTGAGGCTTCTAGTCCGAATTATCTAGTACAGCATCCTGTTTCCAAGTTTTTGATGGTGGAGTTTTTTTCCCACAGACGTTGCCCAACTGACCCTACTATAGTGACCAGTTGATAAAATCAAAAACAAACAGCGCGAAATGGCGACAATTTACCCAAAGTATCTTACATATATATGCACATATATAGTCATCCGCAGACAGATCTGTTTCGTTGTATCACAGCTCATCAGTACGGTCAGACATCCGATTACTTTTACCCAGGATTGAAACCCGGCCGAATTGGCGTCAGTCAGCGAGTCTACCCCTGAGCTATTGGTGCTCGGAAGAAGGAAGCAGACTTTTAGCGTATGATGTAACATACGCCAGTAGTTAGAGTGCTCTAACTCATTACTGAATGAGCTCTAACTCATTACTGAATGTAGATGCTAGAGGAGCTACTGTTTTTTCAAAGTCTACCATTCTTCCAGAGTACTGAATCAGGGTGTGAGAGCGTATATATATATATATATATATATATATATATATATATATATATGTGTGTGTGTGTGTGTGGGGGGGGTTTCGTTGAAAAAAGATTGATAGGAAAGATTAGGTCACTGTGTCAGGCCAGGAAGTTTTCCACGCCTGAGTCCATCTTGCACATATAGAAATCAACCATCCGACCGTGCAATGAATACTGTTGTATCTGGTCGGGTGCTCCTACCATTCATCTCAGGGTTCTCGACAGGCTCCAAATAAGAATCTGTAAGGTGATTGGTTCCAACCTGGGAGCTCGACTCCAGCTACTTTCCCACCAGCGGGATGTGGCTTCCTTCTGTCTCTTCTACAAATATTTTCATGGCTTCTGCTTCGACGAGCTTAATTCACTGTTGCTCCCTTCACAAGAATTTACTTGAGCAACCAGACTGGCAACAAGGTGTTGTGGACTGGACAACGTGGTAGTAATTTGAAAGTGGAGTCACCATTATAAAGTAGACTGGTTGTCCAATCCACTACATTAATAATAAAAATAACCCAGAGAACAATATAATAAGAATAATGACAATGTATTAAACATAATTACAGGATTGATTATTTTGTGCATGCAAGATTTAGTGGAGAAAGTTCTCTCTTGGGTGTTGGAGAAAATGTATCAATGTTCATACTGGAAGAGTTCCTGAAAAAGGGAAATATGATGTTTGTACTAATCAGTTGTTGAATATAATTATATGTAGCGAAGTATGCTTGTAAAAGAGAGAAATATTTTTGGTGTAACTAAATGCTAAACACAATTAGCGCAGTATGTGAGTTGGAAAGAAACTAACGGCATTCGGATTGTTAGCTCCGAACGACAGATTCCAACTGGTCTAACACACGTGTGAACATCAGCTTATATATTTCTGAATGAAGCGCGGGAAAAAGAGGTTTCACGTGTGGTACTAATGTATAAGTATGTATGCATATGTATGTGTATGCGTGCGTACATGGCGATATGTGTATAAGTATGTACATGCATGTAGAAGTGATTCTACAAAGGTACCATACTTTTACAGTTAAACCAACTAAATGCAGCCGCCACTTCTACTCCTACAGTTTCTTTTCTTGCACTTCCCGCCTGGGGAACTCCGTTTCGTATACTTGCTTCCCTGACAGCTAAAATCTTCATGAATTTAAATGCAATGTCAATTCCCATCTCTTATCCATTTGACTCCAGTCCTTCCCTTGTCCTTTCCAGATAACCCCGTGTATCTTGTTCTTTTCCTTTCACACTTTACCTTCGCAACTGTCATCACACCTGTGTTCCCATCCTTTTCTTGCCCTTTCTCAGACCACCCCTGTAACTGGTCCGTCTTTCTCTTCACTCTCCTCCTGTCTAAACTTTTACACTTATATAGCCCCCTGCGCATCAGTGGCGGTATCGCCTTCCTTGGGGTTAAACTATTAAAAAAAGTTACGGCGATTAAGTTTTTTATTTAACAAATCTTGTGTTCTTATAATTCTTTTTCTTTGAGTAAATTGTACCATGGTTCAGACTAAGAACTACAATTAACTAGGCTTACGGCCTATCACGTTGAATACACCGGTTCTCGCTCGATCACGGAAGTTAAGCAACGTTGAGCCTGGTCAGTACTTAGATGGGTGACCGCTTGGGAATACCAGGTGCTGTAAGCGTATAGTGACGGATGTGCGTTGTGGTGCAGTGGATATCGGCTCGGAAAGAGAAATCGGTGAGCCGAGTTCGAATTCCAGTTGAATATCCTGCATTCACTTAAGCACTGGTACCCTTGGGAAAGGTATTAATCCGTCCATTCACTCCAGTTATGGGTTAAATAACAAGGGTAGGACTTGGGGACCCTGCTCTTAAAAACAAATCCCAATGAATCGTGAAAAGAAAAACGTTGTAAAAATAAAATAACCTTACCCAAAAATCACTGGTTATGATCTTAAAATGATCCCATAAGGATTGATAGGTCGTTAAGCCTCAAAAAACAAACAATTAACTACTACTTAAAGCCAAACCCGAAGCAAAAACTAAAATAAAAGGGCTGAAAAAATACAGACATACAGGCAGATAAACAGACACACACACACACACACACACACAAACATCTTGCCTTTTATATATATATCTATTATCGATTTTCTGCACTATTGTAAGAACTGTAACCTTGAAACTTCTGAATATCGTTTCTTATGTCTTTGTTTATGAGTATATGAAATTTGATTAAAATTGGACCACTCCTTCTATAACCCGATTTTTTCGATTATCGATTTTTGATATTTATCGGGGGTACCTCGACACAAAACCGAGCTTAGAACACACGCAGATGCTTATAGTACAACTGTGTAAATTTTCAAGAAAATCGGTTCAGCTGTTTCGGAGTCTATAGGTAACGAGCACACACTCACACATAAATTATGTAGACATTTTCTGAATATTCACTATTTCTAAGCGCTTTTATTTATTCCTTTAGGCAGTATCAAGTTTGATTTTATTTTTTCAGCCGCGGTGCTGAAAAAATCTCGGCTCTACTCACTTCCCAACATCAGTTTTCAGATGTTTTTTCAACGAAATACTGATTTTGGGAAATGGATCGAATCACTGAACTTTTCAGCATTCCCGTCCTGTACATATCACCTGTATCTCGGAATGGCCTACTTTGGTGTAGACAGGTAGGTAGGTACCCGGGTAGGCAGGTAAGTAATTAGTGAGAAATATCGGTAGTTGGCGCGTAGGTAGATAAACGGACTAGCAGACATGAAGAAGCGTGATCATCCAGAGCTATGTACCCCGATTAGCAAGTGCGAGAGAGTAGTTGGCTAAGGGTGTAGGGTATGAGTAGATGAAAAGGAATTCGCCGTAACTAATCCCGGAGGAAAATGATTTGACAAAAGATATTAACTATATCCTATGACCCCTTTGAACTTGACCTGTTCGTGTCTTTTTCGTTCTCATCCTGATAGTGAAAGAGTAATCCTGGTAAAAATTATTCTAGTTGATTTTTTTTTAATCATCTCACTCCAAGCAAGACATTCTACTGCCACTGTTATGCAGGGGGTTACATAGGGGAAAGTGATGAGAAAGAGGGGTTGGTTACAGGAAAAGTCAGGAGGAGGGTAACAGATGGATGAGAATATCGAAGAAGCGGGTGGAGTAGATGAAAAAAAAGCTTGAGAGAATGGATACGAGTTAGTGTGATAGGAGATGTCCATTGACCTGACATTTAAATTCCTGGAGATTGCAGCTGTCGGGGAAGCAAGTACATGGAAGGAAATTCCACAGGTGGGAAGTGCGTGAAAAGAAGCTGTTAGAGTAAAAATCGCGATTACAATTTATCGGTTTCACTGTAAAAAGGTGGGACCTAATTGCTAATCTAGTAGCTCGTGTAAATTCATATCTAGGCGGCACCAGTGATCTAAGTTCATTAGAGCAGAAGCCGTGAAAATATTTATAGAAGAGGCACAGGAAAGACACGTCATATCGGTGAGATAGCGACTGCAGCCGAGCTGCCAAGTCGGTATCGATCACATTGCAGATTCTCCGTTGGATTTTGTCAAGAACCCCGAGTTGGTATTGATAATGGTAATGTACATGTTAAGAATTTTAAAGGAAACTTTCGGCTTTTATTGAACGAACGATTATTGTTAATGTTTAAAATTAAAAAAAAAAAAACTTAAACCGTTTTTTCTTAGATCCTACACTGTTTCTGATCTTCCACAATGATCTTCCTGATGTTATCAATTCCCAAGTAGGCATCTGTGCAGATGACACCACCATTTAATCGTATCTCAATAGGAAATCTGCCAAGGCTGACAAAGTAGACTTGGGTGCTCCTCTTGAAACAGACCCCCAATCAGTAGTTAACTGGGATAGAAAGTGGCTTGTAAATTTTAATGTCTCCAAATCTCCTAATATGTTGATTTCCTGATCCCTACAATCTTAACGTCTTCTAGTCGAGGGTTAACTATCCTATATATACTTGTGAACTTCACTTGTTACCTCGGCAACTCGTAAGGAAGTATGTAGTACTTAACGGGATATTTGCTGTATCCTATTTTCATTCACCAAGTCAGAATATCCATTTTCTGATCTTCCTGGTGTAATCAATTCCCAAGTAGGCATCTATGCAGAGGACACCACCATTTACTCCCGTCTCAATAAGAAATCCGCCAAGACTGACAAAGTAAACCTGGCTGCTGTTCTTGAAAAAGACCTCCAATCTGTGATGGTCTGCAGTAAGAAATGGATCGTAAATTTTAATGCTTTCAAAATAAATTATTCTTTTTAACCATCATCCATTCCTACCTTGTATTAGTAGGATTCATACTAGGGAAAACCCTTAACATAAAAAAAATTTCAATATGAATATTGGTAAAGAAAGATATACTGGACGTTAGGCTTATAAGTCCTAAAAATTCAGGTGCCCCTCAAGGTTCTATCCTAGATTATGCGCAGTTTCTTATCTTCATCAATGATCTTCCCAAGTTGGCATCTATGCAGATGACACCACCATTTAATCGTATCTCAATAGGAAATCTGCCAAGGCTGACAAAGTAGACTTGGGTGCTCCTCTTGAAACAGACCCCCAATCAGTGGTTAACTGGGGTAGAAAGTGGCTTGTAAATTTTAATGTCTCCAAATCTCCTAATATGTTGATTTCCTGATCCCTACAATCTTAAAGTCTTCTAGTCGAGGGTTAACTATCCTACATATACTTATGAACTTCACTTGTTACCTCTTTCTCTTATGCTTATGTTCACGTCATGGAGAAACACTGGTTAACAGACGATAACTAAAGTTAAGCACTGTTGAGCCTGGTTCGTACCTAGATGAGTGACCACTTAGGAATACCAGGTATTATAAGCTTGGGTGTTGCAAGGAATGAGGGCTCAGAATCGTTTATTGGAGAGCTGAGTTCCACTTCCTGTTAGGCTTGTTATATGTACATTTATTTGTTTGACATAATTTATATATATATATATATATATATAATGGTCTGTCAGATGCAATCAATTTCCAAGTAGCCATCTATGCAGATGTCAAAGGTGATAAAAGTGACAAATTTAATAAAGGTTATAGAGACTTCTATCAAAGATGATAGAAGTCTCTATCCTAGGTCCTACGCTTTTCTTGATATTCATCAATGATCTTCCTTATGTAATCAGTTCCCAAGTAGCCATCTATGCAGATGACACCACCATTTCCTCTCGTCTCAATAAGACATCTGCCAAAACTGACAATGCAAACCTAGCTGCTCCCCTTCAAAATTATCAACAATCTGTGATTGAATGAAGTAGGGAATGGCTCTTTCGAGACATGATCGCCCAAGCGTGTATCATGTATGTCACTTAACTGACTGAATGTAATAGTTGGAATTATGATTAATTCTTTCACTGGTCTTAAACGGGGGATCGGTTTTCTATTGTTATGAAGTAATAAACTGATTCCCCACTTATTACTATCTAATAATATAATACATCTCTTCTCCGTCTAGCTATGAGCCAAATTACAGGACACATTAAGTTCTATAGCCTTGGTCGGCAACCAGTCGACCGCAGAAAGCAATGGCAACCTACTGCGGATTAATATTCTGCCCAGTCATTCATGTCTCTTTCGAGACATAATCGCCCAAGCGTGTGTCACGTATGTCACTTAACTGACTGACTAACTGAGATTACTAGAAAGCTGATCTTGGTAACGGACAGATTTATTTTTTTAAAATTATTTTTACCAAGTACAATGTCCAAGAGCCACTCAATGTAGGTGTTGCAGAGCAAGAAGAATAGTTTATGGGGATACGTGGGAATGATAATGGTTAATCCTTGACTTGAACGAGAGGAGATTGTAATCTGTTCCACAAAATATGTATTTAAGTGGAACTAATTTCTCAAGATTGAATACAAATGAAATTATAGTGGTTCGCTACAATATAAATGGAATGGCTAGTCTTAGCTTTGAAGGTTAGAATTAATGGATGTGAGAAGTGAATTTCATCTTAATACTTTTTATAGCTTTGATGAAGTGTCGAGAGGCTTACAACTTTTCGCCTCTGCGATCGTGAGTCTAAATATATATCTGATTGTCTGGGTCGTGTTGTTAATGATATTGGTGGTGTCTAGTTTATTTGGATATGTGGATTTTATCAGCTAGTTTGATAGCTTTAAGGATGCAATTGTCTGGTTAATGAAGAGTTCTAAATGATTTCTCAATATATTTCTTTTGTTCACTTCACTAAACCTTTTAGTCTTTTTTACTGCCCACATGATTTCAAACGAGCTTACAAAATCCACCGATACAAAAATTAGGCATTGGGTTAAGAAATGGCTCTTAAATTTGAATGCCTCCAGAACGAAGCTGCTCTCCTTTAACCACCAAAAAGAAACTTTCCTACTTACCATCAAATGAATGACGCTAGTCTCCTAGAGACTTTGCCTCCTTGTCCTTACTCTCTAAATGGAAGGACTACATTGAATCTATAGCTGCATCTACTGCTAGGAAAGTTGGTTTACTGTGTCAGGTCAGGAAGTTTTTCCCACCAGAGTCCATTTTGGACATTTATAGATCTACCATTGGTCCGTGCATTGAATACAGTTGCCATATCTGGTCAGGTGCTTCATCTGGAGGTTCTCGAAAAAATCCAAAAAATGGTTTCTGCAATATAATCGATTCTGACTTTGTAGCTCGCCTTCAGTCACTTTCTCACAGACGTGATGTGGCTTCCCTCTGTCTTTTCTACAAGTATTTTAATGAAAATTGCTCTCTCAGAGGAAACGAAAGTACTTGGGTTAACAAGAACTACAGTCCCTTCTTTGATGAATTTCATCTTCAGCTAATTCAGTCAGTCAGTTAAGTGTCATAGGTGATACACCCTTGGCCGATCATGTCTCGAAAGAGACATGATTGACTGGGCAGACGATTATCCTGCATTAGGTTGCCATTACTTTCTGCGGTAGACTGGTTGCAGACGAAGATAGTACCCAATGGTTTCTGCAATATAATTTAATTTAAGCATTATTCAAAGTAAGAACGAATGGTAGACTTATAAATATGAAATCTGTTTCAGAAATACGAGAATTTCAGACTGAATATGTAGTTGCCAGCAAGAGGAGAGACTCCGGATGCGTGTTACAAACTGGAAACGTTAAAAACACAGGAACATTTTCGATGATAAATAAGACAAGAGCGCTGGACTATATGATAGTGAATGCTGGACTCAACTGCAGATTTAATCTGTGATTGAATAAGGTAAGAAATGGCTAGCAAATTTTAATGCCTCCTGAACGAAGCTGATCTTCTTTAACCACCATCGAGAATCATTCCTGCCTACAATCAGAATGGATGACGCTAGTCTCCTAGAGAGCAACACATGTAGGTTCCTTGGCCTTAAGCTTTCAAATGATCTCAAATGGAATTACTTCGTTGAATCCATAGCTTGCTGCATCTATTGCTTGGAAGGTTGAGTCACTAGTTTCTGGCCAGGTCCTACTTTGTTTCTGATCTTCATCAATAATATTCCTGATGTCATAAGTTCCCAAGTAGGCATCTATGTAGATGACACGACCATTTACGCCCGTCTCAATAGGAAATCCACTATGGCGGACAAATTTTAATGCTTCTCTCCTTTAACTACCAGAGACAAACTTTCCTGTCCACCATATAGAAAACATCCGGCTATCATTGATCGAACGATTACCGTTACTGTCGATGGAAATTTAAAAAAAATTTTCTTAAACCCTTTTTCAAGAAAATATGTTACTCATTATTTGCATTAGCATTGATCTAATTTTTATTGCCATATTCAGGAGTACATTCCGACCTTCTTCAAGTGATTATAATTCGGAACTGAACCCCTTATTTTGATCACTGGGGTAAATTGTTCTCGTTCTATGAGTCATGCCACTTCCTGATATCTTAGTTATCTCCCTTTATCTCAAATCTCTAAGTTTTATTTCGCCACTTATGTTGCCAGATATTGAACAAACACTTCTTTACACCAAGTCAATGGATCTAACCAATGTATTTATCCACTGGACATTATATCCGTGAAGACTCATATTATTTTAAAAAATCATTTCATCTAACGTATGTAGGTGCACCAATTATTAATCTCAACGTTGTGCTTCCGTGTCGGCAGGAACATCAGTGAAGAATTGTCGAAGATCATGCTTGATTTCTTTCTATTCTGGCTATGCAATATGAAATACTAAAGTCACGATTTAGATGGTAAATTTAATTAATTTCAACAACTCATTAACGAGTGTAAAAATACCTACCTTTATTTATGGGACTATTACGGATCTAAACTTATTTATGAATGGAACTTTGTCTGTGTGTGTGTGTGTATATATATGTATGTGTGTTTGTGTGTCAGTGTGTGTGTGTGTCCGTTACCTATAGACTCCGAAACGGCTGAACCGATTTTCTTGAAAATTTACACAGTTGTACTATAAGCCTCTGCGAGTGTTCTTAGTTTGATTTTGTATTGAGGTACTGCCAATAAATATCGAAAATCGATAATCGAAAAAATCGGGTTATAGGAGGAGTGGTCCGATTTTAATCAAATTTGATACACTCATAGACAAAGACATAAGAAACGATATTCAGAAGTTTCAAAGTTGCAGTTCTTACAATAGTGCAGAAAATCGATAATATGTATATAAAAGGCAAAATGTTTGTGTGTGCCTGTTTATCTGCCTGTATGGCTGTATTTTTTCTGCCCTTTTATTTTAGTTTTTGCTTCGGGTTTGGCTCTAAGTAGGTATCATTGTAGTTCTTAGTCTCAGCCATATCATTTACTCAGAGGACTTATTTAGCCTTCAAAATTCAGTTTACGACAAAAAAACTTATTTGATATCGATACCAAGAAACCAAAATTGGACTTACATCCATTCATTTTTCTTTCAGTCTACTGTTTCGCTTTAACTGGAAACAACTATTGCTTTTTAGTCCCTCGTGCCAACGCCTAAATAGTCTGAGCTCCAGGACCATGGATTAGTTTTAAAGCTTTCATTACACCCAAGCAATGCCGGGCTATACTGCTTATATATATATATATATATATATATATATATATATATATATATATATATATATATTAGGTGCGATTGGTAAATTGTCGCAGTTATTTTATTATTTCAAATATTCTTTAGGCTGAGTCTGAGCTCCAGGACTATGGATTAGTTTTAAAGCTTTCATTACAACCGTAAGAAATGGCTAGCAAATTTTAATGCCTCTAGAACGCAGCTGCACTTTTTTAACCACCATAAAAGAACATAAAAACATAAACATCATGGCTTCTGCTCCGACAAACGTAAGTCACTAGTGCCCCCGCCACAAGAATTTACTCGTGCAACCAGACTGGCAACAAGGTCCCACACATTTATAGTTAGATCAACAAAATGCAGCCGATAATTCTACTCCACCTGCTTCTTTTCTCGCACTTCCCGCTCGTGGAACTCCCTTCCATATATACTTGCTTTCCTGACGGCTACAACCTTCATGAATTTAAATGCAATTTCTGATTCACTTGACTCCAGTCCTTTCTACATCACCCCGGGTATCTTGTTCTTTTTCTTTCTCTCTAACTTCGCAACTGTCGTCACACCTACCTGTGTCCCCTTCATTCCCTTACCCTTTCTCTGACACCCACTGTAACTGGTCCCTCTTTCTCTTCACTCTCCTCTCTCTCTCTCTTTCTCTCTCCATCACCCTGTATATCTTGTTCTTTTCCTTTCTCTCTACCTTCGCAACTGTCTTCACTCCTGCGTTCATATCATTCTCTTGCCCTTTCTCTGACACCATCTGTAGCTGGTTCGTCTTTCTTTTCACTCTCCTCCTGGCTAAAACTTTAACTCTCTTATGTAGCCCCCAGCACATCAGTGGCGGTACCGCCTTACTTGGGGTGAAACGATTAAACTTGGAGGAAGAAGTTGACTGACGGTTGCAGTTATGGTTAAAAATCCTAGATTCGTTCAACTATTTAAATGAAGGTAGCTTATCAAGGGAATTTAAAAAGTCTAGCAGAGAACAGATATCATCTGATTGGCGCACCACGCTCATTTGGCAGGGAGAGTGTTGGTCTACTAGCGACAAAACTAGTTCGTTCTTACGTCTGCTCTTTCGGTAACTGCTTTTAGAGTGTGCAAAACCCAATTGCACTGCTTTGATTTGAACTGGGTGACGCAGAGAGATGTCGCTGAGTGTAAAAATCCAAGTGCAGGCTAGATTTTGTTTTGACGAACATAAGTAAAAAAAGATTTTTTTTTTAATCGTTTCACCCCAAGCAAGGCATTCCACTGCCACTATTGCGCTTGGAGCTACATAGGGGAAGGTAAATAGAAAGAGTGGTTAGATATAGGAAATGTCAGAATGGGGGTGATAGGTAGTTGGGAGGATGGGAAGAGTGTTTGAAAGAATGGAAGCGAGTTATTGTGTTAGGAGGTGTCTATTGACCTTACATTTAAACTCCTGGAGATTGTAGCCGTCGGGGAAGCAGTCATGTGGAAGGGAATTCCACAATCGGGAAGTACGAGAAAAGAAACTGTTGGAGTAGAAGTTGCGCTTGCATTTTATCGGTTTCACTGTAAAAGAGTGGGATCTAGTTGCTAATCTAGTATCTCGTGCAAATTCGAACCTAGGGGGCACCAGTGATCTAAGTTCATCGGAGCAGAAGCCATGGAAGTATTTATAAAAGAGACACAGGGAAGCCACATCGCGCCAGTGAGAGAGAGCCTGCAGGCGGTCTGCCAAGTCAGTATCGATCACATTACAGACCCTCCGCTGTAGCGCCGGAGGTGGGACAGAATGTATCGGAAGTGCAACGTGCAAAGTGTGAAAGTGAGGACAATTTTAGTGACGTCAGCTGTCACAGAGATAGAGTTGAATTTAGAGCTTGCAGACAGCAGTCGAGTTGAGAACACAGAGGCCGGGCGTAGAGCCCGCTGACCTCGTATTCATGTGCCTAATCCTACCAGCTTCAACTCAACCACCCACTCCGCAGTACAACCAATTTACCGAAGAAACGAATAAAAATAATGAATATTTTTTATTTAAATATGAAATATTGCAGTCTGTCATCTTAACATTGAAAAATGTCGTCAAAGCTTGTGAAAAAGCAATTCATTTTGATTGCAGTTTATTTTGGCATTTATCAGTGAAGAATATCCGCAAATTTCGGTTCCAGCGTATTCCCACTGATTTGATTCGAGGTTTATGTTCTCGCCGAATGGGTGGCAGTTTATTCCCGTCGCCAATAGAGCAGTTATCACCCGTCTTTATGTCCGTTATGTTGCATTGGATATCGGCTCGAAACGCGAAATCGAGGAGCCGAATTCGAATTCCAGCTAAATTCATTGCATTCACTTACGCGCAAATACCCTTGGGAAAGGTATTAATCCGTCTATTCCTTCCAGTTATGGGTTAAATAGCAGGACAGATTGGGTTCTCTAGCCTTGGTCGGCCACCAGTCTACTGCAGAAAGCAATTGCAACCTCCTGCGGGATAATATTCTGCCTAGTCAGTCATGTCCCTTTCGAGACATGATCGCCCAAAGCGTGTATCACGTATGGCATTTAACTGACTGACTAACTGACTAACGTTAGAATACGAAACTGAAACGTCGCACAAATGGCAACAAAGATGAAGATAATAGTCCGAATATTGTAAATACAGTAAATACTATCTCATCTCGAAAATATAGACAAGAAATAGAAAAATATATTAATAGCCGGGAAGTCGGCTAGGTTTATTTCGATAAGAAAGGAATGTCTTTTACAATGGCTCCACTCCAAGTGGTTAATTCTTCTGATTCTCACTGTAGAATGTGTTCACATTTTTCTTTTTTCTGTAGAAAGGATCGATTTCAACTTCTGGTAAATTCCTCGTGCTGGTATTTCTCCCTTATGGACCCAGGTCAGATTGACTTTCATCAGTATGAAAGAGGCTGAAAAGAAAAAAAATTGTATTTGAAGGAGCGTCGCCTAGCATAGCAGGTAAATTTGTAAACTCACGTCACGGAACAGTTCGCTAATGGAGCACTTTGAGATTCACAAATGCTTCATAACTATGTCCTTGTGTCTAACTAAGCTTAAATTAGTAAATATTTTAAGACACTTACCAAAACAGAGAATGTTCAACAGTGGCTGATATGGAAAAAGAAATTGTCAAGTTGGGTTCAAAATCCTGTTACGTTAACTTCTTCCTATCCTCCAGATATTTGGGATCTCTTGCCTGATTTGGCAACCAGAAGGAAAGTTTTCAATTTAAAACCAACCAGACGAGGATGGGCTCGTCAGGACATCTTGCACTAGACATGCTACGAATGCAATAAATATAATACCTCAACAAACCAACTGGCGTACGTAACCGAAGTTAAGCAAAGTCGAGAACAGAGATGGGTCACAGTTGGTGAATACCAGTTTAAGCTTGGATGTGCGGATTGTGTAATGGTTAGCAGCTCGGAATTGGAATTTGAAGGGCTGTGTTCAAATTCAAGTCGGGATTATTATATTCATTTTCTCTTGAGAAAAATATTGATATCCTAAAATGTAAAAATATTTTCTGGCTTAAAAAAACTGCAAGTGGTTAATAAAAAGTAAAAAAAATTAACTCAAGAAAATTAATGAGTTACAGAACGTGATCAATATATTTGTGACATGATCAATATATTTGTGACATGATCAATATATTTGTGATGTGATCAATATACAGAATAGCTACTTAGCCTGTTTAAACTTTTTTTAAAATTTTTAACTTTAATCCGGAAAAATTTACGATGTTTTGCATCATAAACAGACTTGGTATGTGCGTTGTGGTGTAGTGGATCTGCCGCGTGTTTCCTCTTTAACAGTGGCTTATATATATATATATATATATATATATATATATATATATATATATATATATATTGTTAAATTTATCGTAAATAATCAGACCGGTAGAAATAAATATATAAATATACTGTTTGATTAAAAACAGAATATTTTTTTAAAATAGTCTCACCCCAATCAAGGCATTCTACTGCCACTGTTGAGCAGGGGGTTACATTGGGGAAAGTGATGAGAAAGAGGGGTTAGTTATGGGAAATGTCAAGAGGAGAGTAATAGACGGATAAGAAGAGCTTGTGAGAATGGATGCGAATTAGTGAGATAGGAGATGTCTATTGAACTTACATTTAAATTCCTGGAGATTGTGGCTGTCGGGGTAGCAAGTTTATAGAAGAGAATTCCACAGGCGAGAGGTGCGATAAAAGAAGCTGTTAGAGTAGAAATTGCGGTTACATTTTATCGGTTTTACTAAAAAAGGGTGGGACCTAGTTGCTAATCTAGTAGCTCGTGTAAATTCATACCTAAGAGGCAGCAGTGATCTAAGTTCATTGGAACAGAAGCTGTGAAAGTATTTATAGAAGAGACACAGGGAAGCCACGTCGCGCCGGTGAGAGAGCGACTGCAGCCGAGCTGCCAAGTCGGTATCGATCACATTACAGATTCTACGTTGGATTCTGTCAAGAACTCTGAGGTGAGTAGCAGGGGCACCCGACCAGATGTGGCAGCAGTATTCAATACACGGGCGGTAAAAATGATGTTCAAACAAATAAATTAAATATGCCGATTGTTAAAACCATTTCGTTAATCTTCGGGATTTTCCGTGACGCGCGTGCGCACACACACACACACACACACAGATGCGACGGGTTAATTGTCTCCATTATATATTTTTAATTTCACGCGTGAGTGTTCTTTGTTTTTGATTTTGTCGACTGCATAGTATAGTAGCGTCAGTTGGACACCGACAGTGAAAAAATTGAGCACCATGACGAAATTCACTCCGCCAGAAATTTGGAAACGGCATGCTGTACTGCTTGATATCCGCGCCGGAAACTTCTATACGAACATTTCAGAGGTTTCTGGGTGTCAATCTTAGGGCAATACAGAAGATTAAGAAAGAGTTGGATAAGTCTAATGGTGATTACGATGGTGTTTGGAGTGATCACTAGTGATGGCGAATTTATACCGTCATTCATCTTCCCATAGGGCCTCAGCCTTAGCACAGAGGCCTTTGACGAGGTTCTGCTACGCTGGGTCAAGAAGGTGGCTGCCCGAAGACCCTATGTGTGGCAACAGGATTCTGCACCATGCTACACAATCATGGCTGTCAGACAATTTCTGCAACCACACCAGCCTTTACAGCGCGTCACCTAAAACCCTTGACCATTATTTGTGGGGCGCACTTGAGCGAGAGATCAACAAAACTCGTTGTTACATCAGTGATGAGCTGAAGGCATGGATTATAACAGCATTCACCAACTTAAACAAGGAGACCGTCCAGAGAGAGATGCAGGTGATTCTGAAGTCGTCTAGAGGCGATGGTTGAAGCCAATGGCGATTTTATCGACTAAATTTACTCTTTAGTATTTCAAGATATTTTTATGTGTATTTGGTGTCTGTCTGTTGGCATGAGATGTCAATGTTGTTTTCATTTTTGGGTAAATTAAATAAAAATTCATTCATTGCACAATGTATGTCAGAAAAAGAGAGTCTTTAACTGCTTGTCTGTTCAGTCTTATATGATAATGATTTTAAAAAAGCGAATAAGATGGTGTAGACCAGTGCTTCTCAAACTATCTGATGTGGCGGACCGGTAGTTTTTTTTGTTTTTTGTTTTTTTTCAATCCACCAAGGCAAGCAAAGCAAGCCAATTCAGCTGAGTAAGAGAGGGCGAGGGGTGAACCCAGGAATATTTGTTGTTGTTGTTGTTGTTGTTGTTTGTTTGTTTGTTTGTTTGTTTGTTTGTCGAAAGATGTGCATCGTGGTGCAGTGGATATCGGAAAACCGAGTTCGAATTCCTTGCATTCACTTACGCGCAAATACTCTTGGGAAAGGTATTAATCCGTCTCTTCCCTCCAGTTATGGGTTAAATAATAAGACAGATTGGGTTCTATAGCCTTGGTCGGCAACCACTCTACCGCAGAAAGCAATGGCAACCTACTGTGGGATAATCTTCTGCCCAGTCAGTCATGTCTCTTTCGAGACATGATCGCCCAAGCGTGTATCACGTATGGTACTTAACTGACTGACTATTTCAGGGACACTTTTGAGACTATCTGTAATAAACATGAGGACATGATATCTTGTTCATTCTAAGGGCAGTCATCATTAACGTAACAAGTCTTCCCAGTGTGCCATTGACCGGTACCATATTTGTGCTATATTAGTTATAGCCACTGGTTTCGAGGGTATATATTTTAAAAATCCAGAAAAAAATATTTAAAGCTAATATTAATACTTCGTAAGCAATCTGAATTTAATAAAAGACATTAATCTTCTAAAAAATCGACAAACAGTAAAACAAGCACTGGTGTAGACGACAAGGGAAAAGGAAAAAAAAAATCAAAAACAAAAAACAAAAAAAAAACGGCGAACCTGAAGGAAACTACTACCACCTTTAAATTTGTTGTTTTTCATTTTTTTTTCTTTTTCAGTACAATTGTATCGATTACACCCTAAACTTTCCGATTGACAAAAAAAAAAAAAAAAATTGAAAAATTTCAATATTTAGACAATTTTAGAGAGGGCTCAGTTTTTCATATAACGTTATAGTAAATCGATCCTCCATTTTGAAACTACTTGACGGTACGACATTACCACCACCTGTAAATTTGATTATCATTTTTTTTTACTTTTTTCATGCAATCTTATCGATTTAACCCTAAACCTTCCGATTGACAAAAAAAAAAAAAAAAAATTGTAAAAATTTTAACATTTAAAAAAATGGGAGTGTGCTCAGTTTTTCATCATACAACCTTATAGTAAATCGATCCTGTGCAATTAACTTTTTTGCTTGCGCATATTCAACAACTGAATTCTTTGCGAAATTTTTGAATAAAACCATTTTTTGGGGTTTCCGAGAAAGATGCCGCCGTAAGAACTGAAGAAAACTTGAAAAAGACAAACAACTCGTCCCAAAAAACAAAATAAAAAAAAAACAAAGCGACCCCAACGCGAGTGGTTCCAAAATGAAGGATCGATTTATTATAACGTTGTATGAGAAACTGAGCCCCCCCCCCCACTAAAATTTTTTAAATATTGAATAAATTTAAAGGTGGTGGTAGTCTCCTTCAGGTCCGCCATGAAAACAAATTTTTTTTTTTTTTTTTTTTAATCATATCACCCCGAGCAAGGCAGTAACGCCACTGATGCGCAGGGGGCTACGTAAGGGTAAAAAGAATGGAAAAGAGAAAGCCGAAAACCGCATCCTAAACAGGAAACAAGGGATGAGCCTCTTCACCTGTTCAATAGATGTGGGTGGAGTGTGAACCGGGCGATAGTTTAGTCTATCTACTCCAATTGAAAAAAAAAATAAAATAATAAAGGAAAAGAGTGAAAAGATTGGAAAAGAGAAAAGAGAAAACCGGAAACCGCATCCTAAACAGGAAACAAGGGATGAGCCTCTTCACCTGTTCAATAGATGTGGGTGGAGTGTGAACCGGGCGATAGTTTAGTCTATCTACTCCAAGTGAAAAAAAAAATAAAATAATAAAGGAAAAGAGTGAAAAGATTGGAAAAGAGAAAACCGGAAACCGCATCCTAAACAGGAAACAAGGGATGAGCCTCTTCACCTGTTCAATAGATGTGGGTGGAGTGTGAACCGGGCGATAGTTTAGTCTATCTACTCCAATTGAAAAAAAAAAATAAAATAATAAAGGAAAAGAGTGAAAAGATTGGAAAAGAGAAAACCGGAAACCGCATCCTAAACAGTAAACAAGGGATGAGCCTCTTCACCTGTTCAATAGATGTGGGTGGAGTGTGAACCGGGCGATAGTTTAGTCTATCTACTCCAATTGAAAAAAAAAATAAAATAATAAAGGAAAAGAGTGAAAAGATTGGAAAAGAGAAAACCGGAAACCGCATCCTAAACAGGAAACAAGGGATGAGCCTCTTCACCTGTTCAATAGATGTGGGTGGAGTGTGAACCGGGCGATAGTTTAGTCTATCTACTCCAATTGAAAAAAAAAATAAAATAATAAAGGAAAAGAGTGAAAAGATTGGAAAAGAGAAAACCGGAAACCGCATCCTAAACAGGAAACAAGGGATGAGCCTCTTCACCTGTTCAATAGATGTGGGTGGAGTGAACCGGGCGATAGTTTAATCTATCTACTCCAATTAGTTTAATCTATCTACTCGGGAACCCCTTCCTAAACTAGAAACAAGGCGATCAACTCTACTCCTGTCCAAAAGAAGGGGGTGGAGTGTGAGACCTGGCGATAGAAGGTACTATCTACTCCAATTAAAAAAAAATAAATATGTGACTGAAGTTAATGAAGTTTTAACTTAGTATAAGTCAAACCTAAATTTCATAATTAAGAACAATTTACACAAAAATTAGGCAGAAAAGATAAGAACCGAAAAAGAATAAAATAAAATAAAAAATACAAGTAAAAATAAGTAAATAAATAATTCAAAAAATAATAAAAAATAAGATCACACTGGCTAAACTCACCAAGTTGCAGGCTTGCTGACAGAAAAAAGTTAAGAAAATTTCAAAAATTATCTTCATTCTGTTTCTTCTATACAGTTCTGGAGAGAAAGGAAATAAGGGGTGACAAGAAAAACAGGAGTAAACAGCCAAATTTGATGTCTTCAAATTCATTACTACATTACCCCGTGAAAAATTGGTGAAGGTTTTCTTTGCTTTTTTAATCGTTCACTCCTAAGGCAATGAAGCCACTAAGATACAAGGGGATCTGGACCTAGGATTGTACTCACAATTACTGACACCGAATTCAATTCTTCTTCTTCTTCTTCTTCTTCTTCTTCTTCTTCTTCTTCTTCTTCTTCTTCTTCTTCTTCTTCTTCTTCTTCTTCTTCTTCTTCTTCTTCTTCTTCTTCTTCTTCTTCTTCTTCTTCTTCTTCTTCTTCTTCTTCTTCTTCTTCTTCTTCTTCTTCTTCTTCTTCTTCTTCTTCTTCTTCTTCTTCTTCTTCTTCTTCTTCTTCTTCTTCTTCTTCTTCTTCTTCTTCTTCTTCTTCTTCTTCTTCTTCTTCTTCTTCTTCTTCTTCTTCTTCTTCTTCTTCTTCTTCTTCTTCTTCTTCTTCTTCTTCTTCTTCTTCTTCTTCTTCTTCTTCTTCTTCTTCTTCTTCTTCTTCTTCTTCTTCTTCTTCTTCTTCTTCTTCTTCTTCTTCTTCTTCTTCTTCTTCTTCTTCTTCTTCTTCTTCCTTCTTCTTCTTCTTCTTCCTTCTTCCTTCTTCTTCTTCCTTCTTCCTTCTTCTTCTTCTTCTTCTCCTTCTTCCTTCTTCTTCTTCTTCTTCTTCTCCTTCTCCTTCTTCTTCTTCTCCTTCTCCTTCTTCTTCTCCTTCTCCTTCTTCTTCTTCTTATCTTCTTCTTCTTCTTCTTCTTCTTCTTCTTCTTCTTCTTCTTCTTCTTCTTCTTCTTCTTCTTCTTCTTCTTCTTCTTCTTCTTCTTCTTCTTCTTCTTCTTCTTCTTCTTCTTCTTCTTCTTCTTCTTCTTCTTCTTCTTCTTCTTCTTCTTCTTCTTCTTCTTCTTCTTCTTCTTCTTCTTCTTCTTCTTCTTCTTCTTCTTCTTCTTCTTCTTCTTCTTCTTCTTCTTCTTCTTCTTCTTCTTCTTCTTCTTCTTCTTCTTCTTCTTCTTCTTCTTCTTCTTCTTCTTCTTCTTCTTCTTCTTCTTCTTCTTCTTCTTCTTCTTCTTCTTCTTTATTAGCCGTGTCATTTCATAGACTTCCACTTTCCCTCATCCCTTGTCATTCTTAACATTTCTTCTCTTGATATCTCTCCCAAAACCCCATTCCGCAATCCAGTTGCTCAAGCCCATGTCTCTCTTTCCCTCTATCCGTCCTGTGAGTATTAGATTCTCCAATCCCTCCTTCCTTAATTTGTACTAATTGTAGGGAATTCAGCTCAAACAATAGAAAACAGATTCCCCACTTCAGGTTCAACAGAAGCTTTAATTGTATTCATTTCCAACTATATTAATTTGTACTAATACTAGGGGGATCAGTTTAATACTTCATAACAGTATAAAATGGATCCCCTACTTTAAGTTTATCGGAAGCTTCAATGCAGATTATACTAATTTGTACTAATTCTAGGGGTATTACTTTATTACTTCATAAAAAAAACAGATCCCCCACTTTAGATACGACAGAAGCTTGAATTGTATTCGTTTTTTATGTGCCGTGTTCTTTCAGGACGTAGGCGATCATAGACTTCCACTTCTTCTCTTGATATCTCTCCCAAACCCGTTCCGCCATCCAATTGTTCAATCCCATCAAGTATGTCTGGCGCCGTATGTATGCATATCTCACTTTCCTTCTATCCGTCCTCCTGTGAGTATTAGATTTTCCAGTCCTTCCTTCCTTAAGTTGTACTAATTCTAGGGAAATCAGTTTATTACTTCCTAACAATAGAAAACGTATCCCCCACTTTAAGTCCAACAGAAGCTTTAATTGTATTCGTTTCCGAGTCTATTAATTTGTACTAATTCTAGAGGGATCAGTTTATTACTTGCTAAGAATAGAAAACGTATCCCCCACTTGAAGTCCAACAGAAGCTTTAACTGTATTCGTTTCCGATTATATTAATTTGTACTAATTCTAGAGGGATCAGTTTATTACTTCAAACAATAGAAAACAGATCCCCCACTTTAAGTCTAACAGAAGATTTTATTGTATTCGTTTCCGATTCTATTAATTTGTACTAATAATGGGAGGATCAGTTTATTACTTCCTAACAATAGAAAAGAGAACCCCCCTTTAAGTCTAACAAAAGCTTTAACTGTATTCGTTTCCGATTATATTAATTTGTACTAATTCTAGAGGGATCAGTTTATTACTTCAAACAATAGAAAACAGATCCCCCACTTTAAGTCCGACAGAAGCTTTAATTCAAGTTCGTATTATTTTTTTATGTGCTGTGTTCCTTCATGACGTAAGCGATCATCGACTTCCACTTGCCCCCATCCCTTGTCGTTCTCCTCTTGATATCTCTCCTAAACCCTGTTCCCCCATCCAGTTACTCAAGCCCATCAAGTATGTCTCGCGTTTTTCTCCTTGTCTTCCTTTCCTTCGATCTGTCCTGTGAGTATTAGACCGTCCAAGCCCTTCTTCCTCATTGCGCGACCCGGAAACCTCAGCTGTCTCTTCCTAATGCTTGTCGTTGCTTACGTGTTCGGTCCATGGTATCCTCGGCATCCTTCTGTAGAACCACATTTCTGTGGCTTCGAGTCTCTCCTTCGTCCTTCAGGAAATTGTCAAGCTATAAAAGAGGATAGATATCACATAAGAGTTTCGTACTTTATTTTTTGTTTCCAATAAAATCTTCCTGTGTCTTAATACTCTATTGAGCCTTTGGAATGCCATTCAAATACGTCGTCGGATCTTCGTGTCCCACTTTCCGTCATCTGGTCGAACCGTTCCCAGGTATTTAAATCCTGTATCTCTTTGATTTTAGTATCCACGGCTTGTAGTTAGCATCTTTAGCTACTCACCGGCCCGTGCATTGAATATTGCTGCCATATCTGGTCGGGTGTTCTTGCTAAAACCCAACGGAGAATCTGTAATGTGATCGATCTCTACTTGGCAGCTCGGATACAGTCACTTTCTCACTGGTGCAATGTGGCTTCCTTGTGTCTCTTCTACAAATACTTTCATGGCTTCTGCTCAGATGAACTTAATTGACTGGTACCCCGCCCCATACATGAATTTGCTCGAGCCACAAGATTAGCAACTAGGTCCCACTCTTTTACTGTGAAGCCAATAAATTGTAAACGCAAATTCTACTCTCCAAATTCTTCTCTCGCACTTCCCGCCTGTGGAATTCCCTTCCGTTTACTTGCTTCTCCGACAGCTACAATCTCCAGGAATTTAAATGTAAAGTCAATAGTCATCTCCTATCTCACTAACTTGCAACCTCTCTCTCTCTCTCTCATGCTTCTTTCTTCGTTCACTCTCATCAGTATTCTCATCCTTCTCTTACCCTCTTCCTGACATCCCCTGTAACCTGTCACTCTTTCTCATAACTTTCCTCCTATGTAACCCCCTGCTCAACAGTGGTAGTAAAATAACTTGCTTAGGGTGATATGATTATAAAAAAATTTTCTACTATTATAATATGAATATAAAGTGGGGGAACAATTCTACATTACAATTAATAAATAAACTGATCCCTCACTTTATGTCCACAGTTTTCCTGCTCTTACCCAGTTCCTGACACCCACTGTAACCTGTCACTCTTTCTCATAATTTTCCTCCTATGTAAACCCCTGCTCAACAGTAAAATGCCTTGTTTGGGGCGACACGATTATAAAAAAAACATTTTGTAGGAGGTAATGTAGTTTTTTTTGCGTGCCTGTTATCAGTGCTGTATCATGTGCTTATCTTATATTGTCCAGGTTATAGCAGCCGATGACAACTTCTAACAGAACTTCTAGTTCACTCAGAGTTGCCTCACTACATAGGTTAAATATATCCGATGAAACGGCACATAGTTTTCTTCCACCCTTTCTAGTTTTGTATATCTGTTGAACTCGTACGCAGGCGGTCTGTGATTTCTCTTTGCTCTGGGGAGAGGAATTCAAATCGTTTAATCTCTAATCGATTAAGCTATTATTAGTGTTGGAGGAAGGCTATTATATGTATGATGTAAATGCATTGCCGATGATTTTACTATAGGAATGCATTGCAAATGAGGAAGAAAGGGATTGTCAGTGGTCAGGAATGAATGCAAGCATCACTGATAGAATAGGGCTATTATATGTATAATGTAAATGCATTGCTAATGATTTTACTATAGGAATGCATTGCAAATGAGGAAGAAAGGGATTGTCAGTGGTCAGGAATGAATGCAAGCATTACTGATAGAATAGGGCTATTATATGTATAATGTAAATGCATTGATAATGATTTTACTATAGGAATGCATTGCAAATGAGGAAGAAAGGGATTGTCAGTGGTCAGGAATGAATGCAAGCATTACTGATAGAATAGGGCTATTATATGTATAATGTAAATGCATTGCTAATGATTTTACTATAGGAATGCATTGCAAATGAGGAAGAAAGGGATTGTCAGTGGTCAGGAATGAATGCAAGCATTACTGATAGAATAGGGCTATTATATGTATAATGTAAATGCATTGATAATGATTTTACTATAGCAATGCATGGCAAATGAGGAAGAAAGGGATTGTCAGTGACCAGGAATTAAGGCAATCATTACTGAAGTTTTATTATATATAAAATCTAATATGGAAAAGAATCTATTCTATGATCTGAAATTCAAAATCTTGCTGACATTACTAGTCTTTTGTTTGCAATTGACGATATTTTTATTTGCCCGAGTAATCGCTGATAGACGTATCATTGCTGTAGGTCTGAAATGATATGACATTGAATATATTCTACGTTGCTTAAAGCGCATTGTACTCTCATGGATTTACAATTGGAAACGAATATGCCTCGCTTTAATTTTTGCTTTACACATGACACCGTTTCGTTGTCTTCGGAAGAGGAAATGCGTAATGGAGACGACGTCGACATCCGGTATGGTTCTGAAAGGAAAACAGTTATTGAGTTTTCTGCTCATTTCGCTTATAGGGGTCAGGCACATTATGGGAAAAGATGTTCGGCTTTGGACGTCGTCCGGTTAAAAAGCTTTTGCGTGTAGCGAACCAATTACTACAAAAGAAATCCAACAGCTCAGCTAAGTATTTTTTTTTTCAGAATCGATTTTATAAGTAGCCGGGAAGGGAGGATGGTTTCAGCAACTTTAACCCTTGTCATTACTTAGATGAGTAACCTCTTGGGAATACCAAATAAAATGTTGATATTCTTTATTTTGCTTGTTCACCTAGCTTATTAAGGGTTCACTGATAGAGGACACTTACGTCCACATCACATTGAAACTCCAGTTTTCCTACAGCCACACAAGTTAAGCAACGTCGATCCTTGTCAGTACCTAGATTGGTAGCCGCTTGTGAATACCAGATAAAATTTTGATATTGTTTATTGTTTATCCTTAGCTTATTAAGGGAACACTCAATGAGGAGGTTTACGGCTATTTAAAGTTGAAAACACCGGTTTTCTAACGGTCGCAGAAGCTAAGCAACATCAAGCTTGGCCAATATCAAGATGGGTAACCTCTTGGGAATTGGAGTTCAGTATTTTTATATTCTTGCTTGTTCGTTTAGCATATTTATGGATTACTATGTATGGTCATCAGCCAAAAAGGGCAACCCAATATGCCAAATACAAGTCGGGGATGCTAAAATTAAGCAGGTACAAAAGTTTAAATATCTGGGAAGTGTTCTAACAAAAGACGGAAAGTGCAACAGAGAGATCCGAAGGTGAATTGGCATGGCGAAGGAAGCATTCCAGAAGTTGAGTAATGTATTAAGAAACAGGACAATTTCGCTGGAAACAAAGAAGAAAGTACTGGATTGCTATGTGATGTCAGTTCTTCAATACGGCAGTGAATGCTGGACAATATCATCAAAGATGAAGGAGAGACTTGAAGCAACTGAAATGTGGTTCTACAGAAGGATGCTGCGAATATCTTGGATCGAGCATGTGAACAATTATGAGGTTTTGGAAAGGATGAAAACGAAAAGGAAATTAATACTGAGCATCAGGAAGAGACAGCTGAAGTTCCTGGGACATACAATGAGGAAGGAGGGTTTGGAGAACCTGATACTAACAGGCCAGATAGAGGGAAAAAGAGACAGGGGAAAGCAGTGGATAACATATTTGAAGGACCTAATCAGGTGGATGATGGAACGAGAATTGCGTGGTGTAATAGGAGAAGGCGTGCTAAGGGCCACCAGGGATAGGGAAACGTGGAAAGCCATGATTGCCTACGTCCTGAACGAACAAGGCACATAGAAGAAGAAGAAGAAGAAATACCGGTTATCTTAGAATCACCGAATGTAGGCAACTTCGAATCTAACCAGTACCCGGCTGACTGTTTATGAATTATACATGCTGTATGCTTGGATGTGTAAATGGTGCAATGTAATATAACAATCTCGCCCCACCCGAGGAAAGGCTGATGCAAGCGGGGGTGTTTTCCGGTCGTTGAAAGGAACGGATGTTTGTTTGACCTTATTTCCGGCAGTAGCGGAAATGGCTACAAGAGGCAAACAGAACAGGTGTCTCTGAGAATTACGTGGGCGTGCGTGGGCGAGGCAAAATCCGGAAGTACCGGTTTGGAGATTATAAAAGACCTCGGGGCACGGATTTCACGAAGCAGAAGACAGAGGCAGACGAGAGAGCCAGACCAGACCAGAGGAGCAACAGATACGACCCCCCCCCCGTCAACCCTTAGAGGCGCGCTCTCTCACTCTCTGTTCACTAGGCTACACGGTCCATCGTCAGTAATAAAAATACAACTCATATTTTTATATATATGCGTGTTTGTTGTCTGTCGATGTACAACAGCAATAGATAATGGTTTGGGATTGGAAATCAAAGAGCAGAGTTCCAATTCCAGTAGGAAAAGTATGAATCCACCTCTTTTATCCCCAGTTATGGGTTAGTCAGTAATACTTGTCTCGGTAAACCGTTATTATTTATGAACATTCCTATAAGCTAAAAATATTTTCCGGTAAAACCAGTTGAAAAGTGATAAAAAAATAATAAAGAAAATAAAATCAATCTTTGTGTCATTTACCTTCAGGACGTGGATGATCATAACCCTTGCTGCCGTATCTGGTCGGGTGCCCCTGCTGCTCTCCTTGGGCTTCTTGACAAAATACAAAGGAGGACCTGTAACGTGGTTGATACTGACTTGGCAGACCGGCTGCAGCCGCTCTCACACCGGCGTGATGTAGCTTCCCTGTGCCTCTTCTACAAGTACTTTCATGGCTTCTGCTCCGATGAGCTTAGATCACTGGTGCCGCCTAAGCACGAATTTACACGAGATACTAGATTAGCAACTAGGTCCCACCCTTTTACAGTTAAACAAATAAGATGTAACCGTAAATTCTACTCCAACAGCTTCTTTTCTCGCGCTTCCCGCCTGTGGAACTCCCTTCCACAAGTCTGCTTTCCCGACAGTTACAATCTCCAGGTGTTTAAATGTAGGGTCAATAGACACCTCCTATCACACTAACTCCCAACTATTCTCACAACACTCTCATCTACCCAACCCTCATTCTCGGTATCCTCACCCGCCTATCACCCACCCTCTGTTATTTCCTATATTTAACCAGCCTTTCTCCACTCTACGTAGCCCCCTGCACAGTAGTGGCAGTGACATGCCTTGCTCGGGGTGAAACGCTTATAAAAAAAAAAAACCCTTCACAAATTCCTGACATATGCTATCTTTCCCAGTCCTATGATCGTCAGAAAGATTGCACGCAATTTTGACTTGTCTATCTTGACTTCAATATGTCTTGTAAGTGTCAGATTCTCTAAGCTTTCATTAGTTTCCAGAAATTTTAAATATCTCTTTCTGATTCCGAATATACGTATTTTTTTTTTGTTTTGTTTCGTTCTAACTTTTGCTGAAACTTTCTAGTTGAGCACATGTTCAGTCCATGATATGCTCTGTACCCCTCTGCAGAAGCACATTCCTGTTGCTTCAAGTCTCTTCTCCATCTTTGAAGGAATTGTCTAATATTCACTGCCATAGAGGAGGACTGATATTACAGAACAGTTCAGTACTCTTTTCTTTGTTTCTGTTGCTTCAAGTCTCTTCTTCATCTGGGAGGAGATTGTCCATCATTCTCTGCCATATAGAAGACTTGATATTACATAACATTACAATACTCTTATCTTTGTTTCTGTCGCTTTAAGTCTCTTCTTCATCTGTTATGATATTGTCCAGCATTCACTGCCATATAGGAGGACTGATATTACGTAACAGTTCAGTACTTTTCATTATGTCCTGTGAGTGTCAAATACTTTAAGTTTTCTTTCTACACTTCTGTTGTCTCAAGTAAGTTCTTCATCTGTAAATGAAATTGTTCATCTTTTACTTCCATATAGGTTACGATCAAATCACCCAGAAAAAAACACCAAATTCAAGCAGTGTCGACCCTAGTCACTACTAAACTGAAGGACGTGAACAAAATCCCAGCCAACCTATGGAAAGAAAGGACAAATTCGGAATCTCAGCAATTATTAAGATTAGATGTAAAGGCGATTCGCCTGTTATAATATTATATATAAATGAATCGAGTTCTCTCGGTGACTGGCGTATGTATACACTGCTTATATACAACACGTTAAAATTTCCCTTCTCTGATTCCATGTGTCGATGGCTTAGGGAGTAGCGACTCCGACTAACACCAAATTGGTCGAGTTTCGATCACGGCCAGAAGCAAGTGGATGCGTCTAGCCACACCGATGAGCTATGATACAGCGAAACAGGCTTGTATGTGAATGACTAATATATTATGCTCTCATTATGATTGCGCTCTCTAGAGAAAAAATTTTAAAAACAATTTCCACTTCTGCTATATGCGTGACTCTTCAGAAATGAATTGAGTTCTTTCGGTGACTGGTGTGTATATACACTGCTTATATACAACACGTTAAAATTTCTCTTCTGTGATTCCAAGCGTCGATGGCTTAGGGAGTAGCGACTCCGACTGACACCAAATTGGTCGAGTTTCGATCCCGGCCAGAAGCAATGATGAGCTGTGATACAGCGAAACAGGCTTGTATGTGGATGACTAATATATACATATGTATATCTGTTTGAACATTATTTTTCATTGATACACGTATTTGAGTAGACATTCTGTATTTAATTAAACAGTGCACTGAAGCCGCGACCCCTAGCATAAGATCAATTGCTAGCCTCCCTGATGTTGTTAGTGGTCACAGGTTAGAATCCTCTTGAATGACATATTTTTGTAACGAAATTTCTCGTAAATAATCAGTCTGGTACCTATAAATATAATGTTTAATTAAAAACGAAATATCTACTCAGGTACGAATATCGATGAAAAATAAAGTTCAAATAAATTAAATATATCGGTTGTTAATCTTTCGAACTTTTTGAAATATATATTTTAAAATTGCTTCTAAATCGAAAGGATGAATTAACGGTTTTATGTAAATATCGAAAATATTTTTCTCTTAAATTTAAATCGTTACAATTGTTCATTTATAATTTATGCTCTAATATTACTTAAAAATCTATTTGACCCACACAATAATTATTTGGTTTTCTTAACCTGAACAACATAAGATATGCGGACGATACAATACTGATTGCGGACACGGAAAGGAAACTACAAGACCTCATACAGAAAGTAGCAGTGGAGAGTGACAAGAAGGGACTACAAATAAACTTTAAAAAAACTGTGATTCGGACGATTGGCGAATCTACCCACTCCTCTTCCCGAGAAGTAAATAAGATTTCAAAGCGCTGACGGAGTCGTTAGAATTATAGAGATGAAGTAGAGTTTAAAAGGATCCGGAATTTAAATCTTAAACGAGAATCAATGGATAAACTATCGCCCGGTTCACACTCCACCCACGTCTATTGAACAGGTGAAGAGGCTCATCACTTATTTCCTGTTTAGGATGCGGTTTCCGGTTTTCTCTTTTCCAATCTTTTCACTCTATTTTATTTTTTTTTCAATTGGAGTAGATAGACTAAACTATCGCCCGGTTCACACTCCACCCTCACCTATTGAATAGGTGAAGAGGCTCATCCCTTGTTTCCTGTTTAGAATGCGGTTTCCGGTTTTCTCTTTTCCAATCTTTTCACTCTCTTCTTTTATTTTTTTTTTCAATTGGAGTAGATAGACTAAACTATCACCCGGTTCACACTCCACCCACGTCTATTGAACAGGTGAAGGGGCTCATCCCTTGTTCCCTGTTTAGCCAATCTTTTCACTCTTATGTAGCCCCCTGCACATCAGTGGCGTTACCGCCTTGCTCGGGGCGATATGATTAAAAAAAAATACACTTCTACTCCTGTTCAAATGACCGAGGAGGAGTTTTAAAAATGATTGACGTAACTCTTTCATTATTTTTCAACACTTAGAGACGAGCGCAATTTTAGAGAAAAAAAAAGACGAAAATACAGTGTTTGACTATGTTTCGACAGTATCTTCAATTTATGTTTAAAAACTGCACACAGGTACAAAGATCTACAAAAATTTATGTTTAAAAACTGCACACAGGTACAAAGATCTACAAAAACTCTACAAAAAATTATAGCTTTGTACAAAAGTTGGTTGTCTTGAGAAAAAAAAGCTGGCTGTACTGGCTATCAACGAGTCAAAACGAATGAAACGTAGCCAACATAACCAGAATGCAACTGAAACGTGAGTAACATGATAGGGCGATACACTTGATTGTATTTTGATTAATTAGTAAAAGCAATTAATCAAATAGTTTAGTATAGTTACCTCCAATGAAGCACAATGCCTAAGGCTTAAAATGAATTTATAAAAATGAAAAATATTAACTAAAGCTTTTATTTTCGTCTTAATTTCAAGCTAATAGATTAGTTAATTATTTAAATTTAAGGCATGAGCTACAAGATATCTTTGTAATGAGCCTATCAGAAACTTTTCCACTCAATCCGAGGGCTGCAACTACAACTGGAATTAATAATGTTCTTACGTGCCGGATTTTTAGATTTCCACTTCAAGATCCTTGTATTTTGATAGTTTTCGGAGAGCTTTAAATTTTTGTATTTCTTTAAGGCATGGGCTACAAGGAATCCTTTCAATGAGTCTATCGGACACTTTTCCACTCAATCCGAGGGCTCCAACTACAACTGGAATTATTGATGTTCTCACGTACCGGATTTTTAGATTTCCACTTGAAGATCTTTGTATTTTTGAAGAGCTTTAACTTTTTGTATTTCTTTGGGTATTGTAGGGTCCAATGAAATTGTTTCAGTTCTTATCTATGTAACCAGGTCTGTCCAGGCTAGTTTCTTGCAGCTTTCTTCTCCAAAAAGCTGCATATTTTCCAGTATAGATATTGACCCACACTATCATGCCGGAATTTATATTCAGTGGGTGTTACCACCGTGCAACCTAATACAAGATGGTCAATTCTTTTTGGATATTTCTCACTGAATCTGCATCTGAGGTCAGTACACTTTTTCAGTATTCGTGCTTGGTAAGTTCTACATAGCAAGCATTGGTCATGTGCAGCAAGAATAAAAACCTCGGTTTCAGCTTTTAATACTGCACTGTAACCACGAATTGGTACGGGGTTTGTCTACATCAGCTTTTTTGGTACGGTGAGACTACTGATCATGGAGAGGCTGATCTTGCCATCATTTGACCCTTTGAAAATTGTTGACTTCTTTTATTACTGAATAAAGTTACTTTTTTTTCATATTCTTTGACAGGGATGATCATTCAATCTTCTGTACATTCCAAGTGTCTTCCAAGACCGATTATTAGAGTTGCAGTCCTTTCTCTGGGCGATATCCATACTAGTTTCTTTCAATTCCCGTCCCGTAAATGTTTTCATGTGCCACATTTTTTAGATTTTCACTTAAAAGGTATTTGTATTTTCATAGTTTTTTGAAGATTCCTAAAGATGCAGTTACAATTCCTCTTCTTTTACTTTTTCTTCTTCTTTGATCATGATATCTGGGAGATTAGCTTTGAGTGTCTGTGGGTACTGTAATGTCCCATGAAATTGTTTCAGTTCTTGTCTCTGTAAACGGGTCTGTTCAGGCTAGTTTCCTTCTAAAGCAAAGTTGCATATTTACCAGCGCAGATATTGACCCATACCGGGTTTTATATTTAGTGGGTGCTTATCAAAAGAATTTGCATTTGGGTTAAAAACAGTTTTGGTAATTTCTAGTTATTAAGAATTGGTCCTGAGCAGCAAGAAAAAAATCTTAGATTCTTGCATTTATCCCTGCACTGTATCCATTAATGGGCACGGGGGTTTGTCGACATCAGCTTTTTTGGTACGGGTAGAGTGTTGACCATGAGGAGGCTTATCTTGACACTGTTTGTCCATCTGGGAAACTGTATTTGCTTTTGCTTTCTTTTTTAGGTTATCTGCCGTTGCGGGTGATTGATTATGGTTTACTTGCCTTTCCTCATTCCCCTTGAAATTTCCTTTCGAATTTGTTGGCTTCCTGTATTTTTTTAAATCATATCACCTCGAGCAAGGCGGTAACGCCACTGATGTGCAGGGGGCTACGTAGGAGAGAAAAGATTGGAAAAGAGAAAGCCGGAAACCACATCCTAAACAAGGAATAAGGGATGAGCCTCTTCACCTGTTCAATAGACGTGAGTGGAGTGTGAACCGGGCGATAGTTTAGTCTATCTACTCCAATTGAAAAAAAAAAAAGAAAAGAGTGAAAAGATTGGAAAAGAGAAAGCCGGAAACCACATCCTAAACAAGGAATAAGGGATGAGCCTCTTCACCTGTTCAATAGACGTGAGTGGAGTGTGAACCGGGCGATAGTTTAGTCTATCTAATCCAACTGAAAAAAAAAGAAAAGAGTGAAAAGATTGGAAAAGAGAAAGCCGGAAACCACATCCTAAACAAGGAATAAGGGATGAGCCTCTTCACCTGTTCAATAGACGTGAGTGGAGTGTGAACCGGGCGATAGTTTAGTCTATCTACTCCAATTGAAAAAAAAGAAAAGAAAAGAGTGAAAAGATTGGAAAAGAGAAAGCCGGAAACCACATCCTAAACAAGGAATAAGGGATGAGCCTCTTCACCTGTCCAATAGACGTGAGTGGATTGTGAACCGGGCGATAGTTTTATTGAATAAACTTCCTAATTAATTTTTCATGTTCTTTGGCATATATCCTCAGTCTTCTGTAGTTTCCAGGTATCTTTGAAGATCGATTATTATTATTATTATTATTTGTTGTTTTCGATTACTGTTAGGGCGCCGCTCCTATTTGACTATAAATGGACTGTTCCCATTGCTATATATAGCAATGGTGGATTCTCTACAAGAGAGTCGTACCACTAGACTGACGACTCTACGACACTGTCAGCTCTCTGCCTTCTGGTAGAGGGCGCTCTCTGCTTCCGAGCAGAGAGCAATAACCCAGTCGTGGTTCTACCCTTCGGCGGAACCACGACTGGGGAAAAATAGACAGACATTTTTTGGCCCGGCTATATGGCCGGGAATACCCACTATAAAATGACCATGTGTCATATCCAGCCTACGTGGGAAGGCTAGTAAATACAGTCGTACCACTAGACTGACGACTCTACGACACTGTCAGCTCTCTGCCTTCTGGTAGAGGGCGCTCTCTGCTTCCGAGCAGAGAGCAATAACCCAGTCGTGGTTCCGCCGAAGGGTAGAACCACGACTGGGGAAAAATAGACAGACATTTTTTGGCCCGGCTATATGGCCGGGAACACCCACAATAAAATGACCATATGTCACATCCAGCCTTGCGTGGGAAGGCTAGCAAATACAGTCGTACAGAGTCACTAGACTGACGACTCTACGACACTGTCAGCACTCTGCCTTCGGGTAGAGAGCACTCTCTGCTTCCGAGCAGAGAGCATTAACCCAGTCGTGGTTCCGCCGAAGGGTAGAAGCACGACTGGTCAAAAATAGACAGACATTTTTTGGCCGGGCCATATAGCCCGGAAATCCCAGATATAAACTGACCATGTGTCATATGTTGCCCTTACTGGGAGGGACGACTAAATAATGAGTCGTAGAGAGTCACTTGAGAGTCTCTAATGAGTTACTGAAGAGTCAGTGCGAGTCAGTGAAGAGTTAGTCACACTTCCGGTGACGTACCGGAAGTAATCACGTATACACACGTCTTACGAAGGATTGGACTCTTGTATCTTTCTATTGTAAATGTTACTAATCACTTCTGTACATATTAACCGTCTTTCCGCGGAATACAACTTATATTCTGATTCTGTTTTTGAGTTATTCATTCATACTTGGCGACATAACAATTACGTTTGTCTGTTTGTCTGTACGTCTGTCTTTGGACAAGATATCTCAAGACCTGCAAAATGGATTCAGAGGAAACTTTCAGGAATTTTTGTACTCATGACTGACACAAAATGACTAGATTTTGGGTTTAATCCGGTATGGAATAAAATTTCTGGATTATTTTTCGTTTTTTTTTTTTGTTTATTTTTGCTACTATTTTTCGTATCTTTCACATGTCGAATACTGACTTACCTCTCCTAAATTGCTTTATTATTTATTATTTATAATATGAATTCAATATTTATAATTCAAAAGTAAAATAGCAAAAAACGAAAAAAATACACAAAAAAGGAATCAGAATACAACTTTGGGATATAAAAAAATTAAAATGAACCCTTCCACAATTTTTCAGCCTTATTAGGAATGTCTGTTTGTGTCAGTTGGCGTCTCCAGGTCGATAAGTTAACGCGAAATGGTGGTACACCTCATGCTTTCACCACTGTGCCTGTCGTTTCTCTCTTTATTTTATTTTGTTTTTTCATTTTTTCTTCTCTTATCTGATCTCGCAGTTGCTGTTAATTTTCGTCATTCGTCTCTTTCCTACTGCCAACGCCTCAGCGCACTGCCGTCTTAACTTGGAAGGAGAAATCGGGAAGACGAGTTCGAATTCCAGTTCAAATCCTTGCATTCACTTACGCACAAATAACCTTGGGAAAGGTATTAACCCGTCTCTTTCCTCCAGTTATGGGTTAAATAACAGGGCAGATTTAGGGTCATGTCTCTCAAAATGCTCATTTCACAAAAAACCACAACCGCCTAAGCCGTTTATCTGTGGGGACGAAAAGGAGTCTGCCATAGCAACACCACACCCCTTCGTATGAAGTCTGATGACTTTCTGTCATTCTGGATCTATTATTAGTAACCTATAGGGCCTGGTTGAAGACCTCCATAAAAGGTTAGACACCAGGGGTATAAACTGATCTTAGCCGTTAATAGTTGCCTTGATCATGTCCCCGCAACTCTGGCCGGCTACGATTTTCAGGAGGCTTTTAGTCTGTTTAGGCTGTATGGATACCTCCCTGCTGTTACCTCGGGCCATGTCTGTTAATGTCTTCAAAGCGTATCATGCCGACGGGCAGGTGGTAGTGAGTTAGCCAAATCCCTCATCATCTTTTTTTCCAATCTTCTCACTTTTTTTTTTCAATTGGAGTAGAGAGATCTATCTATCGCCCGGTTCACACTCCACCCGTGTCTATTGAACAGGTTAAGAGGCTCATCCCTTGTTTCCTGTTTAGGATGTGGTTTTCGGCTTTCTCTTTTCCAATCTTCTCACTTTGTTTTTTTTTTTCAATTGGAGTATATAGACTAAACTATCGCCCGGTTCACACTCCACCCATGTCTATTGAACAGGTTAAGAGGCTCATCCATGGTTCCCTGTTTATTATATGGTTTCCGGTTTTCTCTTTTCCAATCTTCTCACTATTACGTAGCCCCCTGCACATCAGTGGTGTCACCGCCTTGCTCGGGGTGATACTATTAAAAAAAAAATTAGTGACGTGCATGAACGAATCACCTAGATTCCTACTGTCGATAGTTAGTCCTTTTTTTATCGATTTCTTCTGCCATTTTGTCTAGGAGCTCCTGTGGTTTTACTTAACTATTAAATACAATAAATACTTCTTTTTCCTGGAATGGAAGCAATGTTTCCATGAGCTTATCACCCATAGCGCAAGTCTGCGGAATCGTTAGCGGCCTTCGAAGAAAGCGTTACGACAACGTCGTCTAACACATGGCGCAGATACTGAATATTCAGGTTCAGTATCATGGAGTCGAGACAGAGAGTGGTGAGATGAAATCCGACGTCGTTGTTGTGAGTGACAGTAATAGGCATAATAGTGCTAGACATAAAAATTCGGTTCGACAGTTCTATGTAATCTTGATAAATGCAACAGCGAAAGGATATCGAAGCACTACTTTCTGGACGAAGTGCATGAGATGTATGAACGCAATGTTAAAATCAGAGTCTTCACCTTGACTTATAATTGGAAAGGGGCGGTTACCCATCAGTCTTATCAAGATTGCCAACAGGTACGGCTTCAGCGCTGGTGTCATTTCGGGTGCATCTCTGGGATGATCCTGTATGACACGACACGAATGCTGCGGGCTTACTAATGGAACTCCTGGACTACGTCTCATAGCCCGTGATGACTTCTGATCGTCATGGGACTAACAAAAAAGTGAATACCCACCTCTGCCGATTAGATGACACCAAAAGTATCCCGTCTCCCCGTGGACGCATTTGAAAATGGCGATCATTGATTGACAGCTAAGTGGGCGTGTCGTTCAAAGCGTATCATGCCGACGGGCAGGTGGTAGTGAGTTAGCCAAATCCCTCGTCATCTAATTAGTGACGCGCATGAACGAATCACAGAGATTCCTACTGTCGATGGTTAGTCCTTTTTTTATCGATTTCTTGTCTAGGAGTTTCTGTGGTTTTACTCAACCATTAAATACAATAAATACTTCTTTTTCCTGGACATGCTCCGTTTAAATGATTTATGGGGCATGTCTAATATGGACGTGTGTTCTTAATACTGACACATATGGTAATTAAACAAAAAGAAAATACAAAACAGCGTCTGTATGTTGATAAAATACACAGCAATAAAAAAGAACACTTATTCTCTTTACTCACTCCTCTCCTTTCCTCTCGCTTTCCCTCCCTCTTTTTTCTCTCTCCATTTCCGCCTCATTTATTTCTCCCTCTATTTTTACTCTTCCTCCTACTTGCTTTTGCCTCTCACTCCTCCCTCTCTTTATTTATCTTCACTTCATATGTTTATATCTCTCCCTCCCTCTCTTTTATTTCCCTTCCTCTCATTTCTTCCCCTATCTCTCCTCATCCATCTTTTAATCTCTTTCCCTTCCATCTCTTTTGTCTATCTCCTTCTCTTTTCGCTCTCTCCATCTCTTTTCTTTCTCTCCTTCCTCTCTTTTCACTCCTTCCTCTCTTTTCTCTCCTCTCACTCTCTTTTTCTCTCTAGCCATCTCTCTTTTTATCTCTTTCCTCCCCACTTTCTTTTATTTTTCTTCCCTTCCCTCACATTTATATTTTCCTCCTCCCTCTCTTCTCCGGCTTTTCTCACTTTCTCCTTCTCTATCACTCTGGTTTCTTTCTCTCCTACATCCTTTTCTTTTAATCGTTATTGTAAGAACGACATAAAAAGACCATAGAAATACGAAACGGTGGCTGTATACTGGTACAAACATCAATCGCATAGACTATTAAAGACGGCTTGATTTCCCCACCTCCATAACCACACTTAGGACTAAAGTACTTAGTTACTCTCTTTCACTCAATATATTACCAATCCCACTCTTAAAAAAAAAAAATTAATTAAATTATTATATTTTAAATTAAATCAAATACCCAGTTCTATGAATTAGACATCGGGATTGTTCTTTTAACGCTAGGATTTTTATTTTATCAATTATAAATTTTACCTTCGTTTTTTCTTTTTCTTTTTATTTCTAATTTTCTAAAAGCTTTACTTTATTATGTTCATCTCACATAAATGAAAATATTTAAGACGTTAATTTTGAGAAATTATAAATTGTAAATATACTAAAGCCCCTAATTTTGCTTTCAAGAGCATTTATGAATATATTAGAGTTAATATTATAGATAATATTAGTTAAAGTTAGTTAAATATTATACTTAATAGTATATAAGATTTCTAGATTATACATTATCTTATAGAAAATTTCTATATTATAGAAAATTTATAGAAAATTTCTGTATTACAGATTACATAATAACTAAATTTGTGTATTACAGATTAAATTATAGGTAAACTTTTAAATTATGTATATATTATGAGTACATTTCTATATTATATCCAATTTTACAGTTAATATTATCAACATTTCTATATTATAGATAAATTTCTATAATATATATATACTATAGATATATTTTTGTGTTATGGTTATTCGAGTAGAAACATTTAAGCGGATTATTAGCTGTTTCCACAAAGCTTATCCCCCTGATCATAACAGAATGGAATATATATATTACTCGTGTCGCCCCAAGCAAGGTATTTTAGTGCCACTGTTGTGCAGGGGGTTACATAGGAGGAATATTATGAGGAGTGAGAGGTTGCAGGGCGTGTCAGGAAGAGAGTAGGAGAAGGAAGAGAATACTGATGAGAGTGGGGTGGACGAAGAAAAAGCATAAGAGAGAGGATGTAAGTTAGTGAGACAAGAGATGACTATTGACTTTACATTTAAATTCTTGGAGATTGTAACTGTCGGGAAAGCAAGTATGCGGAAGAGAATTCCACAGGCGGGAAGTGCGAGAAAAGAAGCTGATGGAGTAGAATTTGCGTTGACAATTTGCTAGTTGCTAATCTTGTGGCTCGAGAAAATTCATATATAGGGGTACCAGTGGACAAAGTTCATTGGATCAGAAGCCGTGAAAGTATTTCTAGAAGAGACACAGGGAAGCCACACTTCGTCGGTGAGAAAGCGACTGTATCCTCGCTGCCAAGTCGGGATCGATCACGTTACAGATTCTTTGTTGGATTCTGTCGAGGATACCTAAGTGGATAGCAGGAGCACCCGACCAGATATGGTAGCAATACTTAATATATTATATGCTATATATCTTTAATCCAAAGGGATAAGCGGGTAGGTAAATCCCAAAAACACGATCCTAATTCATATTTCATTAATATTAAAATTGATGAAGGTGTAGGACTCAATGCAATTCTTATCCTCTAATTACAGAGCCAATTATAAAATAAAACAAAATTTCGATGTTCAAATTCGTTGAATAGCCATTTCTACGAGAAAATTCTCGCATCTTCAGCAACGAAATTTATGCAATAAAAGATTATGTACCGGCAGAAATCCCAAAAACTTTTTCATTACAGAAAATTAAAAGTGGTAAGATTAATAAGGATTACAATTTTCCTTGTTGCTATGGAAATAGATTTTTCCTTTTTTTCCTTTCTTAGCTTACTTCCCAGTCAACCACTCCTTCCCCCCCTTTTACTTTTTCCATTCCTTTTTCTTTCTTTTCTTTTTCTTCTTCTCCCTACCACTTCTATGTCTAAATTTAAACTTTTAAACTCTCGACTCAGTTAAGGGATAGTGGGGGGCTTCTAAAAGAATAGACATAGGTATCTGTCTGCTTCCTTATTAATCCGACTCCTTTTAATTTTCTGTGATGAAAAATTTTTTTGGACTTCTGCCGGTATATAATCTTTTGAAATGGCTATTCAACGAATTTGAACATCGAAATTTTGTTTTATTTTATATATATATATATATATATAAAATAAAACAAAATTTCGATGTTTTATTTTATATATATATATATATATATAAAATAAAACAAAATTTCGATGTTCAAATTCGTTGAATAGCCATTTCAAAAGATTATATACCGGCAGAAGTCCAAAAAAATTTTTCATCACAGAAAATTAAAAGGAGTCGGATTAATAAGGAAGCAGACAGATACCTATGTCTATTCTTTTAGAAGCCCCCCACTATCCCTTAACTGAGTCGAGAGTTTAAAAGTTTAAATTTAGACATAGAAGTGGTAGGGAGAAGAAGAAAAAGAAAAGAAAGAAAAAGGAATCAAAGGAATTTATTTTATATATATATATATATATATATATATATATATATATATAAAATAAAACAAAATTTCGATGTTCAAATTCGTTGAATAGCCTTTTCAAAAGATTAAAATAAAACAAAATTTCGATGTTCAAATTCGTTGAATAGCCTTTTCAAAAGATTATATACCGGCAGAAGTCCAAAAAAAATTTTCATATATATATATATATATATATATATATATATTATTAATGCAGGTTTCATTGAATAATATAGACAAGTTTTGTCTATTAATTTTGTGTAGGATCCGTTCATACCGTCTGATATACTTGATGGTGATGTCGTTAAAAGACAACAAAAAATCACAGTATTTGTTGAATTTTTTATCGGGTCTAAGCTTTCGGCTCACATAAGCCATTATCAAAGAGTAAATATTAACACACAGTAAACATAGAACATTTAAGCTATTAACAATAAAGATAATTGAATTGAAAATATAAGTCCATCCCTACCGTGGCGGATGGCCGAAGACAGTGACAAAATAGTGGTGTTGTGGTCCCTGGTCTGATTACAGACATTTGAGTACGTGGTTGGAAATATCGAAATTGATTGTATTCAAACCAGGTTTAAATTGTTTAATGTAGAGTGCTTCGAGGATTTTTAGTTTCTGCTTATTATTTTCTTGTTTGAGTATGTACGTGTTATCAACAAGCGTTTTTCTCAGAAGTGTGCGTTGATAACCGTGTTGTTTTAAATGACGGAATATATTTGAATTTTTATTTAAGTGCAACGTCAGACGCCGTGAGAGCGAATTTGTGGTGTGGCCGATGTAGATATTATTGAGGTTGTTAGAGATACATTCTCTAAATGGACATATGAATTTATATACTACATTGGTTTTTTGCAAATCACTAACGGTGGGGGAAGAGTCGTTGCGGACAAATGAATTAGATGTAGTGGATTTAGTGTAATATATAATGAACTTAATTCTTTTGTTAGAGTCTGTCGGAGAAATATTAGTATTTATGAGTTTTTTTAGGATGTTTTCATCTAGTTGGTAGTTGGAGTGCATCTGGCTACGGTATAAGAGAGTGATATGTTTAGGATTGGTTGGGTTAGTATCATGTGTTGTTTTTTCCATGTTAAGCTTTTTAAGAAAGTAATGTATTTGTTCATCAACTATGTAGTTGGGAAAATTATTATTGATGAGTGTCTGTTTTATGTTTTTTAGTTCACTGTAGAAGATCTGATTTGTAGATGAATTGACTTTTGCACGATATAATAGATTTTTTATAATGGCTATTTTGTAATAGTGGGGGCATTCACTAATATAATTGAGTGTGGAGGGATTTTTATTAGTGGGTTTTTGATACGGTGAGATAGTAAATTTATTGTTGTCAGTGTTAATTAATATATCAAGAAAAGGAATTTTGTTATCTTTGCTAAGTTCATAAGTAAATTTTAAAACTGAGTTATTTTGAAACTGTTTTTGAAGTTGTAAGATTTCATCAGTATTTTTAATTGATAGTAGGATATCATCAACATATCGTAGATATATTGATGGTTTTGTAAATTTTGCAAAGGTAGTATTTTCAAGGTTAGACATGTAGAAATTACTAAAAATCGGACCATATATATATATATATATATATATATATATATATATATATATTCAAATAAATTATTGATTATTGGTTTTACAAAATAGTATTATAGCAAGGAATAAATTAAGTTTAATACTTACAGGCAATGTGTAAGATGAAAAATATTTATAAAAAATAAAAAATATTTATGAAAATATAAAAATAAATAAATTTTTATTTTTTATTTTTCATCTTACGCAATGCCTGTAATTTATTTCTTGTTATATATATATATATATATATATATATATATTTCTTACTATATATATATAAGCATCGCTCATTCAGTGAAATGAATTAGAGCGATCTAGCTATTGGGCGTGTATAATGATATGCGCTAAAAAGTCTGCCTACTTCCACCGAACGCCCATAGCCCAGGGGTAGAGTCGCCGACTGACGCCATTTCGGTCGGGTTTCAATCCTAGTTAATCAATTGGAGTCTAACCGTACTGATGAGCTGTAATACGGCGAAACAGATCTGTCTACGGATGACAATATATATATATATATATATATATATATATATATATATATATATATATATATATATACACACAGAGTGAGAGAGATGAGAGACAGATGTAATCTGTTTGACAGAAAAAAATTAATATTTTGAAATTTCAATACCAAAATATACTCCCAAATAAACGAAGGGAGATCATTAGTATGTGTCGTCATAGAAATAAATATAAATTACAATTATTATATCGGCATAGAAATAAGTATAAATAACATTTAGTATCCATTTCTTCCAATTTGTCAAAATAAGATATTTTTAAAAAATTTTGTCAAAGCAATTAATTCCCACCTACCTACCACTACCAGCGCAAGGATCAAGCCACATACGTCCAACTACTAAAGAGAAATTTTCTACTAAAATTCCACTAGCTTAACCTTATAAAAACCAATTGAGAAAAATTAAAATTTCGAAATTTAACTTCTAGAATATGTTCCTAAATAAAAGGAGAGCGATCATAAGTATGTATTGCCATACAAATAAATATTAATTGCAATAATTATCCTATTCTTTCAATTTGTAACAGTATCTTTTTTTTAAATTTGGCTTAGCAGTTACTTTCCCACCACCATCCTGCATATATACAAGTCAACCATCCGTCCGTGCATGGAGTACTGCTGCCATTTATGGTCAGGTCCCCCTGCCGTTCTCCTCAGTGTTCTTGACAAGCTCCAAAGGAGAGTCTGTAATGTGATAGGTACTGATCTGGCGACTCGACTGCAGCCACTTCCCCATCGTCGAAATGTGGCCTCCCTTTGTCTGTTCTATAAATACTTTCATGGCTTCTGCTCGGACGAGCTTAAGTCACTGATGCCTCCTCAACAGGTGTTTACTCGTGCAACCAGACTGGCAACTGGGTCCCACCCATTCACAGTCAGGTTAGCCAAATGCAGACGGCAATTCTACTCCTGCAGCTTCTTCTCTCGCACTTCCAGCCTGTGGAACTCACTCCGTATTCTTGCTTTCCTGACGGCTACAACCTCCAGAAATTTAAATGCAAAGTCAATACTCATCTACTAACCACTGGACTCTAGCTCTCTCCCCTCCCCTGTATAACCTTCCCTTTCTCTCCTCCTATGTATCTGTCATCGCACCTGCTTTCTATTGTTCCTTTCTAACTAGTTTGTACTCATCACTCTTTTCTAATTAATCCTTTTACATTTATGTAACCCCCTGCACATCAGTGGCGTTATTCACCAGCTTAACCCTATAAAAACCAATACCTTCCAACCCCTTCCTTTAACTCTGGACTTCTTCATTACTTCTTTGTTTATAAGGGGTTGAAAATGCATCTCTTAAAATTACATGTTGAAAATGGTTATTTCCCGGTAACTTATATATATATATATATATATATATATATATATATTGCTCTGAATAGAAGAAAAGACGTCATACTTATCCCAAAACCCGAGGAACCTTTCGGCAAACACTTTTTCAAGGGCTTCGTTATATATATATCATTTAACTCTAAATTCAGATAAAACTTAGTGGGGGTATAGCCATTTTCAACATGTCGTTTAAAGGCATGAATCCTTCGACCACTTATAAACATATATATATATATATATATATATATATATATATATATATAAATTATGTTTTAGAAGATGTACATAATTTCTTCTATATATGTCCTCTTCTCTACAATCATATGGTTGTTTCAGTGTTTGGACTCAAAGACATCATCGGGAGAAGTAAAGAGTAAGAGTTTGGAATCATTCTCTGTTTATATTTGGTTCGTTGCTGTCTTGGGGGTTGGTGGGGGTTATTGATAATTAAGTGGAAGTGTCTTTCGTTTTGACCTTTAGACCTTTGAAGAACCTGGGGTGTAAGTGTGAAATTGTTGATTAATGGTATTATCTGTTGGAATGTACGTTTTATCGGTCGGGTATATCTTTTGGTTAGAATTTCTAAGAGAGCGGCGTGTTCTTAGTTTTATGGTTGGCTAAGAGAGCAGCGTGTGGTCAGTTTTATGGTTGGCAGTCGTTTAATTGATTATGTCTGTTGTTAGCGGGCCTAATTCATGTGTTTACTTTGATCCTGTCCTCGAAGACAGAATGCGGCTCAGTTGTATCTCCGTCCGCGAGAACAGGGTTGCTTCTGAGAAAAATTGCGCTGATAGATGCCCGGTCCCGGAAAACAGTGTCCCTCGGCCGCGCCATTTCATTACATCAGAGGTGGGGACAAGGTGCTCGTCACCGGGGCCAGCTCAACCGGCGGTTGAGGGGACTAGAGAATTTTTGTCTCTGTGCTCGTCCGTACGCGGTCCGGTCCCCACTTTAAAAAAGAACTTGTGTCACAGTCCGTTCCAGTAGGGGAGTAGGGTAAATACCACATTAAAAACAAATATTAGTTTATTTCACTTTTATACCATTAAATATATGATAAATGACCTTTATGCCAGGCTAGAGTGCACAAGAAAATAACGTTGGAAAGGGCACACAATATTCAATACTCAGAGAATTCTAAGAATTCCAGTGGAGTGCCCAAAACTTTTGGCGTTTACTATATATTTTCATTGTGAAAAATTTGATCCTTAATTTATGTATTAAATTCCTTTCCAATGTATTTTCTTCGTGAAAAAAAAAACGGTCTAAAGCATTTTCATTGTAAAAATCATTTCCGAAACATTTTCACAGTAAAAACATTTCTGAAGCATTGTAATAGTAAACATAATTTGTAATGCATTTTTATAATAAATATCATTGTAGTAAAAATCATTGTCAAATGCATTTTCGTTGTAAAACATTTCTAATGCGTTTTCATGGTAAAAATCATTTCCAACTCATTTGCATAATACAAATCATTGGCCCAAGCATGTTCATAGTAGAAATCATTTGAAATGAATTTTAACGGTAAAAATCAATTTGAATACATTTTATACTAAAAAATCATTGGCCTTCCAATTGTCAGAATCAAAATCATTTTCATAGTAAAAATCATTTCCAATGCATTTTCATAGTAAAAATCATTTCCAATGCATTTTCATAATAAAAATCATTTCCAATGCATTTTCATAGTAAAAATCATTTCCAATGCATTTTCATAATAAAAATCATTTCCAATGCATTTTCATAGTAAAAATCATTTCCAATGCATTTTCATAGTAAAAATCATTTCCAATGCATTTTCATAGTAAAAATCATTTCCAATGCATTTTCATAGTAAAAATCATTTCCAATGCATTTTCATAGTAAAAATCATTTCCAATGCATTTTCATAATAAAAATCATTTCCAATGCATTTTCATAGTAAAAATCATTTCCAATGCATTTTCATAGTAAAAATCATTTCCAATGCATTTTCATAGTAAAAATCATTTCCAATGCATTTTCATAATGAAAATCATTTCCAATGCATTTTCATAGTAAAAATCATTTCCAATGCATTTTCATAGTAAAAATCATTTCCAATGCATTTTCATAGTAAAAATCATTTCCAATGCATTTTCATAGTAAAAATCATTTCCAATGCATTTTCATAGTAAAAATCATTTCCAATGCATTTTCATAGTAAAAATCATTTCCAATGCATTTTCATAGTAAAAATCATTTCCAATGCATTTTCATAATAAAAATCATTTCCGATGCATTTTCATAGTAAAAACCATTTCCAATGCATTTTCATAGTAAAAATCATTTCCGATGCATTTTCATAGTAAAAATCATTTCCAATGCATTTTCATAGTAAAAATCATTTCCAATTCATTTTCATAGTAAAAATCATTTCCAATGCATTTTCATAGTAAAAATCATTTCCAATGCATTTTCATAGTAAAAATCATTTCCAATGCATTTTCATAGTAAAAATCATTTCCAATGCATTTTCATAGTAAAAATCATTTCCAATGCATTTTCATAATAAAAATCATTTCCAATGCATTTTCATAATAAAAATCATTTCCAATGCATTTTCATAGTAAAAATCATTTCCAATGCATTTTCATAATAAAAATCATTTCCAATGCATTTTCATAGTAAAAATCATTTCCAATGCATTTTCATAGTAAAAATCATTTCCAATTCATTTTCATAGTAAAAATCATTTCCAATGCATTTTCATAGTAAAAATCATTTCCAATGCATTTTCATAGTAAAAATCATTTCCAATGCATTTTCATAGTAAAAATCATTTCCAATGCATTTTCATAATAAAAATCATTTCCAATGCATTTTCATAATAAAAATCATTTCCAATGCATTTTCATAGTAAAAATCATTTCCAATGCATTTTCATAGTGAAATTCATTTCCAATGCATTTTCATAATAAAAATCATTTCCAATGCATTTTCATAATAAAAATCATTTCCAATGCATTTTCATGATGAAAATCATTTCCAATGCATTTTCATAATAAAAATCATTTCCAATGCATTTTCATGATGAAAATCATTTCCAATGCATTTTCATAATAAAAATCATTTCCAATGCATTTTCATAGTAAAAATCATTTCCAATGCATTTTAATAATAAAAATCATTTCCAATGCATTTTCATAGTAAAAATCATTTCCAATGCATTTTCATAATGAAAATCATTTCCAATGCATTTTCATAGTAAAAATCATTTCCAATGCATTTTCATAATGAAAATCATTTCCAATGCATTTTCATAGTAAAAATCATTTCCAATGCATTTTCATAATGAAAATCATTTCCAATGCATTTTCATAGTAAAAATCATTTCCAATGCATTTTCATAGTAAAAATCATTTCCAATGCATTTTCATAGTAAAAATCATTTCCAATGCATTTTCATAATGAAAATCATTTCCAATGCATTTTCATAGTAAAAATCATTTCCAATGCATTTTCATAGTAAAAATCATTTCCAATGCATTTTCATAGTAAAAATCATTTCCAATGCATTTTCATAATGAAAATCATTTCCAATGCATTTTCATAGTAAAAATCATTTCCAATGCATTTTCATAGTAAAAATCATTTCCAATGCATTTTCATAGTAAAAATCATTTCCAATGCATTTTCATAGTAAAAATCATTTCCAATTTTGTAAAAATTTCATTTTCATAATGAAAATCATTTCCAATGCATTTTCATAGTAAAAATCATTTCCAATGCATTTTCATAGTAAAAATCATTTCCAATGCATTTTCATAGTAAAAATCATTTCCGATGCATTTTAATCGTAAAAATCATTGGCCCACGCATTTTCAAAGTAATGTTTTATAATCATTTCACCCCAAGCAAGGTAGAACTGCCACTGGTACACAGGAAGTTACATAAAAGGTGGGTGATCAGAAAGAGGAACTAGTTACGGGGGTGTCAGAGAATGAGTAAGAAAAGGATGAGAATACAGGTGTGAAGAGGTCTGCATGAGAACAGAGTGGAAAGAGAGAAGAACATGATACAAAGGTTGTCAGGGAAAGGATGTGAGTCAAGAAGATAAGAGATGGCAATTGGTTTTGCATTTAAATTCGTGGAGATTGTAGCTGTCAGGGAGGCAAGTATACGAAATTGAATTCAACAGGCGGTAAGTGTAAGAGAAAAAGCTGAAAGTAGAAGTTGAAATTACATTTGATTGGTTTCACTGAAAAAGGGTGAGACCTAGCCGCCAGTCTAGTAGCTTGAGTAAATTCATGCAAAGGGTCCACCAGGGAGCTAAGCTCATTGGAGCGGAAAGCCGTGAAAGTATTTCTAGAAGAGACAGAGGGAAGCCACATTACGTATGTGAGAAAGTGACTGGAGTTGAGCTACCAGGTCGGGATCAGCTACATTACAGATTCTACGTTGGATTTTGTCAAGAAGCCCGAGATGAATAGCATGGGCATCCGACCAGATGGGACATCAGTATTCAATGCAGAGTGGGTTGGTCGATTTATATATGTGCAAGATGGAGTTAGACGAGAAAAACGTCCTGGCCCTACAAAGGGAACCAGCCTTCCGAGTAGCAGATTTAGCTATGGATTCAATGTAGTCTTTCCACGTGAGATAGATTGATAGATTTAGGCCGAGGAGGCGCAGTGTTTTGCTTTCAGAATGACTAACCTGATCCATTCTGATGCGTAGGAGCGGTTGTCTATGGTGGTTAAAGGACAGAAGCTTCGTTTTGGAAACATTAAAATTTACGAACCATTTCTTACCCCAGTCCACCTCAGCAGCAAAGTTAGTTTTGTCAGTCTCGGCAGATTTCTTATCGAGGCGGGAGTAAAAGGTTGTGTTGTCAGCATAAATGCCTACTTGGGGTCTGATTACATCAGGGAGATCGTTCATAGAGATCAGAAAAGGCGTAGGGCCTAGAATAGAGTCTTGAGGAACAGCTGCTTTCATATGAGACTATCTGGACACATGCCCATTCAATACAACCATCATTATGCGATTTGAAAGGAAAGACTGGATTAGGTCAAACAATCGTGCAGTCGTACCACAACCATGTAGCTTGCGTAGAACGTCAGCATGCCTGACTCTGTCAAATGCTTTGGAAATATCCAATGCAACAGCTCGGGCTTCGCCGTTCTTATCGAGAGCCTGGTATATATATATCGTTAACATATCAGCAGTAGACCTACTGAAGCGAAAACCATACTGTTTATTGGAGAAGAGGCCGTGGGATGTGAGATATTAAACCACTTCAGCATTAATAATAGCCCCAGTCACTTTGCCACAATTCGGTAGGAGGCTGATAAGACGATAATTAGAGGGGTCTGAGGGTTCTCCAGCGTTCTTAAATACAGAAACCACAGAGGAGAATTTTCAACAGGCAGGAAAGCAAGAAGCAGAAAGGTAGTAGTAGTAGTAGAGTTTGGAGAGGACAGAGGAGAGTTCAAGGCCACATCACTCCAGGATTCTGTCACCTCCGTTCGCCTTATGGGGGTCAGGGTTAGAAGTTATGTTTGACACCAGTGAGGGATCAATGTAAACGCCGATTGAGAATGTTGAGTTCATGGTGAATCTGCAATCAAAGGATTCAACTTAGTGCGCTGAAGATGTGAGAACCACAAATTCATTAATTAAAGTGAGGATTGAGGACTTTCTGTTATTTAACACATTTTTACAGAGCCGCCAGTAATCTTTGGAGCCGAACTTGCGAGATGCTATACGCTGATTCATTCTTTCAGCAAACAACAGCTTAGCATCATTTAGGATCCTCTTGCACTGATTACGAGCAGAGGTAAAAAGGCGTCTATTATGATCGGACGCGCGGCTCCGATAAAGCGGGAAGAAGTGGTTCCTGTGGGCAATGGCAGCCGAGAATACAGGGGAGAACCTGGTGGACGAATGGGGTTTAAGTCATAATTTTTGGCTGAGATGAAAGCATCGATGCCAGTTTTAACCCCTGAAGAGACCTCAGACTCACAGTCTTCAACGGAAAGACTAAAAACTTTGTTCCAAGGGACGTCACACAGGAAGTCGCGGAACGACTCCCAGTCTATTTTTTAGTCAGTCAGTTAAGTGCCATACGTGATACACGCTTAGGCGATCATGTCTCGAAGCAGACATGACTGACTGGGCAGATGATTATCCCGCAGTTGGTTGCCATTGTTTTCTGCGGTAGACTGGTTGCCGAACAAGGCTATAGAACCCAATCTACCCTGTTATTTGACTTATAGCTAGAGGGGGAAGAGATGCATTATATTATTAAGTAGTAATTAGTGGGTGATCAATTTATTACTTCATAACAATAGGAAACCGATCCCCCACTTTATGACCAGTATAAGCCTTAATCATGAGTCAAACAATTAAATTCAGTCAGTCAGTTAAGTGTCATACGTGATACACGCTTGGACGATCATGTCTCGAAAGAGACATGACTGACTGGGCAGAAAATTATCCCGCAGTAGGTTGCCATTGCTTTCTGCGGTAGACTGGTTGCCGACCAAGGCTATAGAACCCAATCTGTCCTGTTATTTAACCCATAACTGGAAGGAAGAAACGGATTAATACCTTTCCCAAGTGTATTTGCGCGTGAGTGAATAAAACGAATTCAACTGGAATTCGAACTCGGCTCCCCGATTTATCGTTCCGAGCCGATATCCACTGTACCACAAGCAGTAAGATATTCTGTTGGTCTGTGGTTCCTGGGAGGAAGGGATGTGAAAAGAGGTATTAATGAAAACCAAAGACCAGAGTTATCAAGAGGGTAAAGCTGCCTGCCATGGCAAGAATGAGGGATAGAAGGGAAACAGAGATCTAGCAGTGAGTCAGTTCCATTGAGATTATTAGAGAACGAGTGGGGAAATTAACTACTTGCGTAAGGGATTGATTGATTAAAAAGTTCATAGTATGGATAGCATCAAGATCTGTGATAAAGTTGACGTGGCTGGCATTGAAGTCTCCAAACACAATTATATTGGTGAATAGATGAGAGAAAATGGCCTTATCTATGTTTGTAGAGATGCTGTCAAGTTCCGAACAGTCAGGAGATGAAGGGGAGCAGTAGAGAAAGAAAATTAGCTAACCGAGGCTAGTAGAGAGAGACGGAGACACATGTAGGAATGATCAAGAGATTCAAGAGAAACCAGCCTAGATAGAGAAATTCGCTAACATAAACGCCAGATAGAAAGAGGCGTAAGACAAGAATGTGTCGTTTCACCGGATCTGTTCAACTTGTACAGCAAGAATATTTTGAGGACCCTAGATGACACGCCAGGATTTGTTAGTGGAAACCACAACTTGAACAACATAAAGTATAGCAGATGATACAGTGCTGATTGCAGACACGGAAAGGAAACTACAAGACCTCATATAGAAGGTATCGGTGGAGAGTGACAAAAAGGACTACAAATAAACTTTAAGAAAACTGAATGTATGGTCATCAGCAAAAGGTGCAACCGAAAATTCCAAATACATGTGGGGGATACCAGAATCAAGCAAGTACAAAAATTTAAATACCTAGGAATTGTTCTAACAGGAGATGGAAAGTGGGACACAGAGATCCGAGGCGAATTGGCATGGCAAAGGACGCGTTCCAGAAGCTGAGTAAAGTACTAACACACAGGAGAATTTCACTAGAAACAAAGAAAAGAATGCTGGATTGCTATGTGATGTCAGTTCATTAATACGGCAGTGAATGCTGGACAATATAATCGAAAATGAGGACAAAACTGGAAGCGGCCGAAATGTGGTTCTACAGAAGGATGCTGCGGATATCGTGGACTGAGCATGCCAGCAACGATGAGGTGTTGGAAAGAATGGCAACAAAAAGGAAATTAATACTGAGCATCAGGAAGAGACAACTGAAGTTTCTGGGACATGCTATAAGGAAGGAGAGCTTGGAGAACCGGATACAGACTGGCCAGACAGAAGGAAAGAGAGACAGAGGAAGGCAGCGGATAACATATTTGCGGGGCCTGATCAGGTAGATGACGGAACGAGGGTTGCGAGGTGTTACATCAGCGAATATACTAAGAGCCACAAGGGATAGGGAGACGTGGAGAACCATGATCGCCTACGTCCTGAAGGAACAGGGCACATAGAAGAAGAAGTCCTTCCAAAAGAGGAGAAGGTAACCAGGGATATAGAAATCAGAGGCAGGAATAGAGGGGTTCAAGTTTAGTTTCACACAGAGCTAAGATATCAGGTGAGTTTAATTTGATGAAGGATTCAACGCTGCAAAATTTGGTACGGATACCACGGACGTTCGAGAAATTTTAGGTGATTTATGTTTAGTTTTAGTTGTTACTTTGTCTGATGTCATGATTTGTGATTTTTTCGGTAAGGAGAGGCCTAGACCAGTAGTATCAGTCGGTCGTCAAATGCAACATCTGTAGGAAAGAAACTGGTGCAGACTGCAGCGTAATGCAGCCTCATGGTTACCCACCGGAAGAAATTGCAAGGACACCTATCCATGCGCGACATGACACCAAAAGATACCCCAATATTATTCAACTGTTGATCAGAGCAGCCTCTCAAAACGCTACGCAAGAGTTGGGGCTTCTAACTACCAGTCAGAATCAGCAAACAAAAAACTGCCAACCCGTAACATCAGAATGAAAAGACGACGCCACCATTCACACACTTTGCAAAAAAGTTCACGACAGCAATATTAAGACTTAAGAAGTTGAAAAAAAAGAAAAATATTTTCGAAACTGGAAACAAGGCATGGCCCCAACACCTGTTCGAAAGAAGAAGGGCGAGTATGATTAGTGGCCCTGGCATTTTCATTATAATTTCATTTACAATGCATTGTTACAATAAATATTATGGTCCAATGCATTTTTATAGTAAAAATCATAGGCCAATGCATTTTTAAAATGAAAATAATTTCCACTGCATTTTATAGTTAAAATCATTTCCAATGCATTTTCATAACAAAAATCATTTCCAATGCATTGTTGCAGTAAAAATTATGGTCCATTGCATTTTTATAATGAAAATCATTTCCAACGTATTTTTATAGTAAATATCATTGCCAATGCATTTTCATAGTAAAAATCATTTCCAATGCATTTTCATAATAAAAATCATTTCCAATGCATTTCATAATGAAAATCATTTCCAATGCATTTTCATCATAAAAATCATTTCCAATGCATTTTCATAATAAAAATCATTTCCAATGCATTTTCATAATAAAAATCATTTCCAATGCATTTTCATAATAAAAATCATTTCCAATGCATTTTCATAATAAAAATCATTTTCAATGCATTTTCATAATAAAAATCATTTCCAATGCATTTTCATCATAAAAATCATTTCCAATGCATTTTCATAGTAAAAATCATTTCCAATGCATTTTCATAATAAAAATCATTTCCAATGCATTTTCATAATAAAAATCATTTCCAATGCATTTTCATAATAAAAATCATTTCCAATGCATTTTCATCATAAAAATCATTTTCAGTGCATTTTCATAGTAAAAATCATTTCCAATGCAATTTCATAGTAAAAATCATTTCCAATGCATTTTCATCATAAAAATCATTTCCAATGCATTTTCATAATAAAAATCATTTCCAATGCATTTCATAATAAAAATCATTTCCAATGGATTTTCATAATAAAAATCATTTCCAATGCATTTTCATAGTAAAAATCATTTCCAATGCATTTTCATCATAAAAATCATTTTCAATGCATTTTCATAATAAAAATCATTTCCAATGCATTTTCATCATAAAAATCATTTCCAATGCATTTTCATAATAAAAATCATTTCCAATGCATTTTCGTAGTAAAAATCATTTCCAATGCATTTTCATAATAAAAATCATTTCCAATGCATTTTCATAATAAAATCATTTCCAATGCACTTTCATAGTAAAAATCATTTCCAATGCATTTTCATAGTAAAAATCATTTCCAATGCATTTTCATAATAGAAATCATTTCCAATGCATTTTCATAATAAAAATCATTTCCAATGCATTTTCAAAACAAAAATCATTTCCAATGCATTTTCAAAACAAAAATCATTTCCAATGCATTTTAATAATAAAAATCATTTCCAATGCCTTTTAATAATAAAAATCATTTCCAATGCATTTTAATAATAAAAATCATTTCCAATGCATTTTAATAATAAAAATCATTTCCAATGCATTTTCATAGTAAAAATCATTTCCAATGCATTTTCATAATAAAAATCATTTCCAATGCATTTTCATAATAAAAATCATTTCCAATGCATTTTCATAATAAAAATCATTTCCAATGCATTTTCATCATAAAAATCATTTTCAATGCATTTTCATAGTAAAAATCATTTCCAATGCATTTTCATAGTAAAAATCATTTCCAATGCATTTTCATCATAAAAGTCATTTCCAATGCATTTTCATAATAAAAATCATTTCCAATGCATTTCATAATAAAAATCATTTCCAATGCATTTCATAATAAAAATCATTTCCAATGCATTTTCATAGTAAAAATCATTTCCAATGCATTTTCGTAGTAAAAATCATTTCCAATGCATTTTCATAATAAAAATCATTTCCAATGCATTTTCATAATAAAATCATTTCCAATGCACTTTCATAGTAAAAATCATTTCCAATGCATTTTCATAGTAAAAATCATTTCCAATGCATTTTCATAATAGAAATCATTTCCAATGCATTTTCATAATAAAAATCATTTCCAATGCATTTTCAAAACAAAAATCATTTCCAATGCATTTTCAAAACATAAAATCATTTCCAATGCATTTTAATAATAAAAATCATTTCCAATGCATTTTAATAATAAAAATCATTTCCAATGCATTTTAATAATAAAAATCATTTCCAATGCATTTTAATAATAAAAATCATTTCCAATGCATTTTCATAGTAAAAATCATTTCCAATGCATTTTAATAATAAAAATCATTTCCAATGCATTTTAATAATAAAAATCATTTCCAATGCATTTTCATAGTAAAAATCATTTCCAATGCATTTTCATAATAAAAATCATTTCCAATGCATTTTCAAAAATAATTTAAAAATCATTTCCAATGCATTTTCATGATGAAATCATTTCCAATGCGTTTTTTAAAAAAAATAATTTCCAATATATTTTCATGGTAAAAATCATATCCAATGAATTTTCTTAGTAAATCTCACGTCTGTTGCATTTTCATAATGAAAATTATTTCTGATGCATTTTTATAGTAAAAAGTCAAGAATTTAGATTTCCACTAAATACCTTTGTATACATTTCATGGCGTTTGGTCTCTGGGAAAATATTTTTTTTTATATGATCTAACGTATTTTCTTTTAGCTCCCCGTCACTGCTTTGTTTCTTTTCCGTTGTGTTTTTTTTTTGTTTTGTTTATTTGTTTTTGATATTTGCTTTCGTTATGTCCTTCCTTACTCTGCTACTTCTTGTAGCATTCGGCTTCCGTGTCTAAACCCCTCGCCATCGCTGCGCTTTCTCGTAAAATTTAAATTTGTGTTCCACTTTCCCTCCATCTTTGTTCCATCACATTTTTGGGTGTGACATCGAGCGTCTTTGTTACTTGCTTTACAGGCTTGTTTCTTTAATTTAATCGAGATCTAATTAAACTTCATTAAGTAATTATGATGATGCAAAAAATACCCGTCCCGGAATGTACACCACAACGGAGTCGCGTTCTTTTGGAATGTATTTATAATAAGCTGGCTGAAGAGGAAACAGACGAACGACGTGGAATTGTTTCACCACACGCTTGCATATGTGCCCTCACACAAACACCGATATTTTTGGCCCAGAGACTGTAAGAGTACATCATGAAATAATTGATATTGTCTCGTATTATGGCGTTGTTACACGTCCCTGCCAACAAAAATTTATAATGGTTTAATTAGTTTAGAAAATGATTAATAGGTTTGGAGCTGCGATTCGGGCAGCAGACAACATTTGTGCATAAAATGAACCATTGAGAAATACAATTAAATGTTGCGAAAAAAGAGTTCAAAGCAAAATTATGTTGTCTTCTCCTTTTATACATTGGAAGAATTGTGCAAAGGGGGTTTGAATGAAAATGTTTCAGAAGCTCCTGGAAAGTTCTTCGTCCGACCCTAGACGCAACATCGGAACAAATGACCTAAAAAAGGTTTATTTCATGGTCGGATCACAGCACTATGAAGCGCAACCCCCTGTGTATGTCTGTGTGTATGTGTGGGAAAATAAAAACGATCTATGATAGTCTATTATCATTCTCTATCTTTCTTTTTTTTCTCTCTCTCTCTATCGATCTATCGCAATCAATCCATATTTGTCGACCTCAATTTCTTTCTTTCTTTCTTTCTTTTTCAGTCATTTCTTTCTATCTATCTATCTATCTATCTATCTATCTATCTATCTATCTATCTATCTCAGTCATTTCTATCTATCTATCTATCTATCTATCTATCTATCTATCAGTCATTTATCTATCTATCTATCTATCTATCTATCTCAGTCATTTTTATCTATCTATCTATCTATCTATCTATCTATCTATCTATCTCAGTCATTTTATCTATCTATCTATCTATCTATCTATCTATCTATCTATCTATCTCAGTCATTTTTTTATCTATCTATCTATCTATCTATCTATCTATCTCAGTCATTTTTATCTATCTATCTATCTATCTATCTATCTATCTATCTATCTATCTCAGTCATTTTTATCTATCTATCTATCTATCTATCTATCTATCTATCTATCTATCTATCTATCTCGATCCATCTATCTATCTATCTATCTATCTATCTATCTATCTATCTATCTCAGTCATTTATCTATCTATCTATCTATCTATCTATCTATCTATCTCAGTCATTTATCTATCTATCTATCTATCTATCTATCTATCTATCTATCTTTCTATCTATCTCAGTCATTTTTATCTATCTATCTATCTATCTATCTATCTATCTATCTATCTATCTATCTCAATCATTTTATCTATCTATCTATCTATCTATCTATCTATCTATCTATCTATCTATCTATCTATCTATCTCAGTCATTTATCTATCTATCTATCTATCTATCTATCTATCTATCTATCTCGATGTTTATCTATCTATCTATCTATCTATCTATCTCAGTCATTTTTATCTATCTATCTATCTATCTATCTATCTATCTATCTATCTATCTCAGTCATTTTTATCTATCTATCTATCTATCTATCTATCTATCTATCTATCTATCTATCTATCTATCTCATTTATCTATCTATCAGTCATTTATCTATCTATCTATCTATCTATCTATCTATCTATCTATCTATCTGTCTGTCTATCTATCTATCTATCTATCTATCTATCTATCTATCAAGCAATCTCAGTCATTTATCTATCTATCTATCTATCTATCTATCTATCTATCTATCTCATTTTTATCTATCTATCTATCTATCTATCTATCTATATATCTCAGTCATGTTTATCTATCTATCTATCTATCTATCTATCTATCTATCTATCTATCAAGCAATCTCAGTCATTTGTATCTATCTATCTATCTATCTATCTATCTATCTATCTATCTATCTATTTCAGTTTGTCCATATCTAAATACAAATAATATGAAGATTAATTTGAGACACCGCACACACGAACGCAATTACATTTGCGCCTCAGTTAGGGACGCGATGATAAAACAAGAAATTATCTTCGACAAGAATTTATTAATCATCTCGCAAAGTTAAATTTTATTAACTATGCCATGTCTGGCAAAAGACTTCAGTCAAAGATCATCCGATGTACACTCCTGATCAAAAATTTAAGACCACTTGAAAATCTTTAAAAAGAAATTTTTTTTATGGATAGATTTTAAACTCCTCCCACCTAAGGTTACCAATACTACAATCTAAAAGCTTATGGAAACAAAAAGCTACATTCCAAACATTTTATTTAGAAATGTACATTTTTATAAAATGGGGCGATTTACACATGATCAAAATTATAAGACCAGGGGTATAAATTGTTATATCTCTGGCAATTCCAATGTTTTTAGTTCAGTTATAGATTAGCAATCACTGCGTAAAGATGTTACCATGCCTAAAGCAAGCAAACTTACCGAAGTTGAGTGTTCTCAAATTCTAGAATTCCATAAGCAAGGTTTGTCACAGCGGGCGATCGCAGCTAAGGTAAATCGCAGTAAAACTGTGATTTGCAACTTTCTAAAGAACAGTGAGAATTATGGAAAAGCAAAATCCTCTGGTAGGCCCCCAAAAATTTCTCCTACATTGAGTAGGAGAATAAGACGGGTTGTTATGAAAGACGGGGGGACTTTCTTCTAGTCAAATTAAGGCAGTCACAGAAGCTGATTGCAGTCCCGTAACCATCAGACGACACTTAAGACAAAAAGGCATGGTAAATAAAAAGCGTAAACAAATTCCTCGGCTGCTTCCACGTCACAAGGTGGACCGCTTAAAGTTTGGTCGTGAATACCAAACATGAGACGTTGAGAAGTGGAAGAAAGTCCTGTTTTCTGATGAGAAAAAATTCAATCTCGATGGTCCTGATGGCTTCCAACGATATTGGTATAACAAAAACATGCCTCTTGAATTTTCTCTGCACGTCATAGTGGTGGAGGATCCCTAATGGTATGGGGTGCCTTTTCTTACAGAGGGACGATGGAGCTCCAGGTGATGCAGGGTCGTCAGAGAGCAGCTGGTTGTGTTGACATGCTACAAAAAGCATCTTTGATGACGGAGGGCCATCGTTTGGGTGGGGATGGGTGGTTATTCCAACAGGATAATGCTGCAATCCATGCTGCAAGACGGACCTTGACCTTTCTACAAGAAAATGGGGTCCATCTCTTGGGACATCCTGCATGCTTACCGAACTTGAACCCAATTGAAAATGTTTGGGGATGGATGACAAGAGATGTTTATCAAAATGGCAAACAATATTCAACAAAAAATGAACTTCGTGAAGCCATCTTCAGAAGGTGGAGCAACATCCCACGCACCTTAATGGAAATGCTTATTTCTAGCATGCCCGACAGAATGTTTGAAGCCATCAAAAGCAGTGGAGGTAGACGTCATTATTGAATGTTTTCATAAACTTTTTGTACAATTTCGTAGAATTTTTGGTCTCTGGTCTTATAATTTTGATCATGTGTAAATCACCTCATTTTATAAAAATAAAATGTTTGGAATGTAGCTTTTTGTTTGATGGAAATGATAGGCAACCTCGACATTTTCGGCAAAGATATAAGAATAATCAAGAATCTCTACTGGCAGCAAACGGCCTGCATACGGACAGGTAACGACCTCAGTAGATACACAAAGATAGAAAAAGGCGTAAGACAAGGATGTGTCTTTTCACCGGATTTGTTCAACCTATACAGCGAGAATATTTTGAGGACCCTAGATGACACGCCAGGATTTATTATTGGAGGCCACAACCTGAACAACATAAGATACGCGAACGATACAGTACTGATTGCGGACACGGAAAGGAAACTGCAAGATCTCATACAGAAAGTAGCAGTGGAGAGTGACAAGAAGGGACTACAAATAAACTTTAAGAAAACTGAGTGCATGGTCATCAGCAAAAGATACAACCCAAAATGCCAAATACAGGTGGGGGATAACAGAATCAAACAAGTCCAAGAATTTAAGTACCTAGGAAGTGTTCTAACAGGAGATGGAAAGTGCGACACGGAGATCCGAAGGCGAATTGGCATGGCAAAGGACGCGTTCCAGAAGATGAGCAAAATACTAACACACAGGAAGATCTCAATAGAAACGAAGAAAAGAGTGCTAGACTGCTACGTGATGTCAGTTCTTCAATACGGCTGTGAATGCTGGACAATATCATCGAAAATGAGGAAAAAACTGGAAGCGGCCGAAATGTGGTTCTACAGAAGGATGCTACGGATATCGTGGACTGAGCATACAAGCAACGACGAAGTGTTAGAAAGAATGGCAACAAAAAGGAAATTGATGCTGAGCATCAGGAAGAGACAACTGAAGTTCCTGGGACATGCAATGAGGAAGGAGAGCCTGGAGAACCTGATACTGACGGGTCAGATAGAAGGAAGGAGAGACAGAGGAAGGCAGCGGATAACATATCTGCAGAGTCTGATCAGGTGGATGACGGAACGGGGGTTGCGAGGTGTAACAGGAGCAAGCATACTAAGAGCCACAAGGAATAGGGAGACGTGGAGATCCATGATCGCCTACGTCCTGAAGGGACAGGGCACATAGAAGAAGAAGAAGAACCTTTTAGATTGTAGTAATGGTAACCTTAAGTGGGAGGAGTTTAAAATCTATCCGTAAAAAAAAAATTATTTTTAAAGATTTTCAAGTGGTCTTAAATTTTTGATCGGGAGTGTATATGGAGCTAAATAGAATGTAGACATTTCTCTGAAATTAGTTTCCTAATGATCATGCTATGCAACGCGCCTTATTAACTATTTCCGGCAGGAAATTATTTTTTTCAAATGTTTATCTACTCTTTCGTTTTCAAAAACTGAAGGTTACATTTACACTCAACTGATATCTCTAGTCTGACACAAGACCGCATTCACATAGGATCGAATGAGTATAAACTGACAAAAATAGAAATTTATCCCAGAAAAGATCTGCATATCAAGCATAGGAAGTGTCCTATATTATTATTAAACGTGCGAATCTTTATAGCGTACATTCCTTTAGAACACACATTATATTTCTGGGGTTAGTTTGCCACATAGGCAGTTTCAGAGATTATCCAATGAGTCGTCAACTTGATCCCGTATCGAAGAATTTAATTTAATTTTTCCTAATCGCTTCCGTTATGATGATGGCGTTGATGACTAAAGAGGCGCTTTACTTTGAACACCTTTCGAGACACAAGTTCACTCCAGACCTTATACACACGATCCATCTCTAAAGAAACACCTTCCTTTGAACGTCTATTGAGATTCAAATTCGTTAGAGACTTCATAGACATGATCTATATGTAAAAAGGCGGCTTGCTTTAAACGTCTATTGGGTCTAAATTTCAATCCATACTGCATAGACACGACACATTTCTGAAGAGGCGTCTTGCTTTAAATGCCTATGGGGACTCAAGTTCACTCCAGATCTCATGGACACGACATGTCTCGAAAGAAGTGCCTTACTTTAAACGCCTATGGGGACTCAAGTTCACTTCAAACCTTATACACACGACATATCTCTAAATGGGCGCCTTCCTTTAAACGTCCATGAGGACTCAAGATCAATTCAGACCTCATAGACACGATATATTTCTACAGAGGCGCTTTGCTTTAAACGCCTATGGGGACTCAAGTTCACTCCAGACCTCTTAGACATGACACATCTCTACAGAGGCGCCTTACTTTAAACGCCTATGGGGACTCAAGTTTATTCCAGACCTCTTAGACACGACACATCTCTACAGAGGCGCCTTACTTTAAACGCCTATGGAGACTCAAGTTTATTCCAGACCTCTTAGACACGACACATCTCTAAAGAGGCGCCTTACTTTAAACGCCTATGGAGACTCAAGTTTATTCCAGACCTCTTAGACACGACACATCTCTACAGAGGCGCTTTGCTTTAAACACCTATGGGGACTCAAGTTCACTCCAGACCTCTTAGACACGACACATCTCTAAAGAGGCGCCTTGATTTAAACGCCTATGGAAACTCAAGTTCACGCCTACTTTATAGTCACGATACATCTCTAAAGAGGTGCTTTGCTTTGAACGCCGATGGAGACTCAATTTCACTCCAGCTCTTATAGATATAATCCACCGCGAAAGAGGCTCCAAAATAGCCAACCCTTTGTACCGCTCCAGAAAGTACTATTCTCTTATGTTTTCAAGAGTCGGACCAAACCAAAAATGGCGTATTGCTGCCATATCAAGACTCGTCGATTTTATTACGTATCCAAGAATTTAATTTATTCTTTGCTGTTCACTTCCTTCATGACGACGCCGTTGATATCAACGTTCGTCACCAACGTCCAGGTTCAGGACTAGAAGCTTCCGGTTTTCTTATAACCTGCTCCCGTCATCCAATTCCTATCACCGTTTGGCTTTGCAAGAATTGGTTGTAGGTGGTAGGAAAAATAAGAATATAGTGACAATGGCGTGTATTTGTTTAGGGTGCACCTCAACTTGCCAGGAAGTGACGCACACACATGATTTCATAATGAAAATCATTTCCAATGCATTTTCATAATAAAAATAATTTTTAATGCATTTTCATAATAAAAATCATTTCCAATGCATTTTCATAATAAAAATCATTTCCAATGCATTTTCATAGTAAAAATCATTTCCAATGCATTTTCATAATAAAAATCATTTCCAATGCATTTTCATAGTAAAAATCATTTCCAATGCATTTTCATAATAAAAATCATTTCCAATGCTTTTTCATAATAAAAATCATTTCCAATGCATTTTCATAATAAAAATCATTTCCAATGCATTTTCATAATAAAAATCATTTCCAATGCATTTTCATAATAAAAATCATTTCCAATGCATTTTCATAGTAAAAATCATTTCCAATGCATTTTCATAATAAAAATCATTTCCAATGCATTTTCATAGTAAAAATCATTTCCAATGCATTTTCATAATAAAAATCATTTCCAATGCTTTTTCATAATAAAAATCATTTCCAATGCATTTTCATAATAAAAATCATTTCCAATGCATTTTCATAATAAAAATCATTTCCAATGCATTTTCATAATAAAAATCATTTCCAATGCATTTTCATAATAAAAATCATTTCCAATGCATTTTCATAATAAAAATAATTTTTAATGCATTTTCATAGTAAAAATCATTTCCAATGCATTTTCATAATAAAAATAATTTTTAATGCATTTTCATAATAAAAATCATTTCCAATGCATTTTCATAGTAAAAATCATTTCCAATGCATTTTCATAATAAAAATCATTTCCAATGCATTTTCATAATAAAAATTAAAAATTTCCAATGCACTTTTATAATAAAAATAATTTCCATTGCATTTTTATAATAAAAATTATTTCCAATGCACTTTTATAATAAAAATAATTTCCTGTGCATTTTCATAGTAAAAATCACATTTGATTTCAAGACACTCACTTATCCAGTTATGAAACTTCAACGGACTGCCACTGACTTTATTATAATTTCAAGTGGTGCCTTCTATAGTATGTCCGTCATGCGTAGCTGTTCTACCGTTGTGAACTGTTGTAACTATCTTCCGCTTGTTCCATGGCTGTGGTCTTTGGAATTGGTCTCGCTTTGTTTGTGTCCTCGTCTTCGACTCCAAATGTGTTGAATGAATATAGAGTTCACAATAGTAGCAAAGCATCTGTAAGATGAACGTTACTAATGAACTCTGTTTAATTTTAATAATTTTTCCAGTTTACTCCAAGCGAGTTAATAAAGTCATTATGACGCGAGGACGATGGTTACTGAGGGCAATGATAATATGAAGAAGGAAAACATTATTAAAGGGAAATTACAATAAAAGGACAGATATTGAGAAGACAAAAGGTAACGACTGATATTGCATTAAGATTTTTGAAGATCAAATTTGACTGCAAAGCAAAAAAGCCGGAAGACAAGCGGGAAGTGCTAGAGAAGAAAAGATTAGCATAGAACATGTCGTTACAGCTAAACATTTCAACTGTAAAATGATTTGCCGCCAATTTAGTCAGTTAAGTACCATACGTGATACACGCTTGGGCGATCATATCTCTAAAGAGACATGACTTACTGGGTAGAAGATTATCCCGCAGTAGGTTGCCATTGCTTTCTGCGGTAGACTGGTTGCCGACCAAGGCTATAGAACCCAATCTGTCCTTTTATTTAACTCATAGCTAGAAAGGGAAGATATGCAGTATATTATTATATAATAATAAGTGGGGGATCAGTTTATTACTTCATAACAATATAAAACGGATCCCCAACTTTATGCCCAGTAGAGGCCTTAATCATATGTTCAACTATTATATTAAGTCAGTCAGTTAAGTGCCATACGTGAAAGACGCTTGGGCGATCATGTCTCGAAAGAGACATGACTGACTGGGCAGAAGATTATCCCGCAGTAGGTTGTCATTGCTTTCTGCCGTAGACTGGTTGCCATCCAAGGCTATAGAACCCAATCTCTCCTTTTATTTGACTCATAACAAGAGGGAGAAGAGATGCATTCTATTATTATGTAATAATTAGTGGGTGATCAGTTTATTACTTACTAACAATAGGAAACTGATCCCCCACTTTATGACCAGAGTCAATCATGCTTCCAACTATTATATTCAGTCAGTCAGTTAAGTGCCATACGTGATACACGCTTGGGCGATCATGTCTCTAAAGGGACATGACTGACTGGGCAGAAGATTATCCCGCAGTAGGTTGCCATTGCTTTCTGCGGTAGAATAGTTGCCAGCCAAGGCTAAAGAACCCAATCTGTCCTGATATTTAACCCATAACTGGAACGAAGAAACGGATTAATACCTTTCCTAAGTGTATTTGTGCGTAAGTGAATGCAAAGAATTCAACTGAAATTCGAACTCGGCCCCCCGATTTCTCGTTCCGAGTCGACATCCACTGCACATCCCAATTTAGTACTGCGCTTAAATTCATAAAGTCTAGGTACCAAAGATGAAAGCCATATTTATTTCGAAAAATACGAAAATGTTGCCCAAGGCTAAAAGTGGTGATAGGGGAAGGCTAGATCTCCTAAAAAAAGGTAGATGAAAAAAGTCAAAAGAAAGGACTGCAAATTAATTACAAGAAAACCGAATGTATGGTCATCAGCAAAAGGAGGAGCCCAAAATGCCAATTACAGGTGGTGGGATACTAAAATCAAGCAAGTACAAAAATTTAAATTCTTGGGAAGTGTTCTAACGGAAGACAGAAAGTGCGACACTGAGATCCGAATTGGCGAACTGGAATAGCCAAGGACGCATTCCAGGAGCTGAGCAGAGTATTAAGAGACAGGAAAATTTCGCTAGAAACTAAGAGACTACTGGATTGCTATGTGATGTCTGTTCTTCAATATGGCAGTGAATGCTGGACAATATAATCAAAGATGAATTAAAAACTTGAAGCAACTAAAACGTGGTTCTACAGAAGGATACTGAGAATATCATGGATCTAGCATATTAGCAATGATGAGAAAGAATGGGAACAAAAAGGAAATTGATACTGGGCATCAGGAAGAGACAGCTGAAGTTCTTGGGGCTTGCAATGAGGAAGGAAGGCTTGGAGAATCTGATACTCGCTTGTCAGATAGAGGTAAAAAAAAGACAGGAGAAAGCAGCGGATAACATATTTGCGGGGTCTGAGCAGGTGGATGGTAGGGCGGGGATTGGATCGGGTAATAGAAGAAAGTGTGCTAAGAGCCACCAGGGATAGGGAGACGTGAAAAGCCATGATCACCTACGTCCTGAAGGGACATGGCATATAGAAGAAAAAGTCTTCAATATGTTTTATCTTAAATTTAGCTAGTCACGATTACTGACCCAAACATATCACAGTGTTGGGACGCCCGCGCCTATTCGGCTATAATGGACTATTCCATTACTATGTAAAGTAATGGTGGCATCTACGTAGGTAGAGTGTGCCGAGCAGCCGTATCGACAAGTCAGTCGTAGACTTCCGGTGACGACCCGGAAGTACCCATTGCTCATACTACGTCTTACGACGGTTGAGACGATTAACCTTTATTCTTGTATTGGATACTAATAACCTTTGTAAATACTATTTTCACGGAATACAACAATTAACCTATTCCTGTTGTTGAGTTATTTATTCTTACTCACGACATAACACACAGTATTACTTACATCAAAACAATACTTACCATTCCTGCTACAGACACCAAAATACCTCAAGTCTCTAACTAGTTCCCAAATGTCTGTGAAGGTTTGGGGAATAAAAATAACATTTAAACCAGAAACCCCGATGAACGCAAAGAAGAAAAATCATCAGAACAATTACCATAAAAATATTTTTAGAAAATGCGCAAGGAAACTATATTACGGCGGTAGAAAAATGACTGAAACCAAGATGCTAGGTCAGGACTAACAACATTGCAGATTCTTCTTTGTATTTTATCAATAATCTCTAAATACATAGTGTTAATGGTGCTTTCTCGTTCATTTTTAAAAGTTATGTCTTGGAATTAAACCATATGGGAACAAAAAGTTAGAAAAAATTATAAAATGTAAAATAAATTCCTACCATTTTCACTGTTATAATTTTAGCTTTTTTTTCTTTCTTATTGATCTAAATTATTAATAATGAACAAACAAATTTGAACGACTCTGAAATTTCAATTAATTGCATTTGATTTTTAACTATCCGGGGACAATATTTTTTTTAATTCCAAGCTCATCTTATTACGACAAGGCTAAAATAAAAATTACCATCTTAAATTAAAAAAAAAAAAGACAAAAAACCCTTTAATAAAAGGTCGACAAGAGACATTAAAAATGTCTTCATCCCAACAGCTCGCATTTAAAAGATATCTTAAGTTTTATATGTTTTAATAAATGTAAATTATATAAAATTCAATTTTTGTTACGGATTTCGAGAAATTATTCCTTTCTGATTAGAATTCTTAAAATCGGAAGAGACGGCACGTAACTCAGGCGAAAAAACCGGTTAAAAGATTTCGAGGTTATATTTGATTATGAAATTTTAAAGAATCTGGCCAAATATCGAAATTTCTGAAACGGGGAATTATCATTTTTATACGCAATTCCATTTGGACATCTTCTATGTGCCGCAACTCTTCAGAAACGTGGCTCTATACAATTTCATATATCAGTTCTCCCTTTGTCAAACCCTCCATCTTCATTTTCGTCACCCATTCACGAAAAAAATACTCGTCAGGTAGGTGGCCTACTACTTTTTATTACCTATCTTTTTTACTCGTGATACGCCCTGTGTGGGCAGGTTAATATTTCACTTTAGAAAACGAACACGACACTCAATGTAAAAGCAGGAGCTTGATATGATAAGTAAAACAAACAAAAATTAATAGCTTTTACCAATTTTTGAGCTTTTAGTTTTAACCTTGGGACACTAACCATCAACTGAAGCTACACAAACACTAACCATGGATATATCATACCCGATTTTGAAAATATCAAAGAAATATCTATCTATCTAATCTAAAGTTATTTATAAATGGAACTTTGTGTGTGATTGTGCGTGTGTGTATCTGTGTGTGTCCGTTATCTATAGACTCAGAAATGGCTGAACCGATTTTCTTGAAAATTTACAGTTGTACTATAAGCGTCTGCGAGTGTTCTCAGCTAGGTTTTGTATCGAGTAAATAAATATCGAAAATCGATAATCGAACAAATCGGGTTATAGAAGGAGTGGTCCGATTTTAATCAAATTTGATACACTCATAGACAAAGACATAAAAAACGATATTCAGAAGTTTCAAGGTTGCAGTTCTTACAATAGTGCAGAAAATCGATTACATATATATATATATATATATATATAAGGCAAGATGTTTGTGTGTGTGTCTATTTATCTACCTGTATGTATTTTTTCAGCCCTTTTATTTTAGTTTTTGCTTCGGGTTTGGATCTAACTCGGTATAATTGTAGTTCTTAGTCCCAGCCATGATACCATTTACTCAGAGGACTTATTTAGCCTTCAAAATTAAGTTTACAACGAAAAAACTTATTTGATATCGATACCAAGAAATGAAAATTTGACTTACATCCATTCATTTTTCTTTCAGTCTACGGTTTTGCTTTAACTGGAAACAACTATTGCTTTTTAGTCTTTCATGACAACGTCCAGAGAGTCTGAGCTCCAGGACCATGGATTAGTTTTAAAGATTTCATTACACCCGAGCAACGCCGAGCTATACTGCAAGTTAAAAATAAATCTTTATTTGAAATATTTTACATGCAGGCACTTCAATATTTGTACTTTGAGTTAACATTAATAGGAAATGAAAAACATATTATTTAGGTAAGAAATTTTAATTAAATTTTCATTAAAATGGCGTTATTTGCACTGGATACTATATATCCCGGATGTGCATTGTGGTGCAGTGGATATCGGCTCGGAACGAGAAATTGGGGAGCCGAGTTCGAATTCCAGTTGAATTCTGTGTATTTACTTACGCACAAATACCATTGGGACAGGTATTAATCCGTGTCTTTCCTCCAGTTATAGGTTAAATAGTATGAGAGACTACGTTCTGTAGCCTTGGCTGACAACTAGTCTACCACAGAAAGCAATAGCAACTTACTGCGAGATAATCTTCTGCCCACTCAGTCATGTCTCTTTCGAAACATGATCGTCCAAAGAGTGTATCATGTATGGCACTTAACTGACTGAATGTATTTTTTTTTTTAATCATATCACCCGGGCAAGGCGGTAAGGCCACTGGTGTGCAGGGGGCCACGTAAGAGTTAAAAGATTGGAAAAGAGAAAGCCGGAAACCACATCCTAAACAGGGAACAAGGGATGAGCCTCTACACCTGTTCAATAGACGTATACCCATGGTTAGTGTTCTCGGGTTAAATATCGTCTTAAAACTGTACAGAAAAACCTAATTTCTGAAAAATGCACAGAAATACCTAATTTCTGCTCACGAACTACAAAATTTTACTTTTACGAAAATAAACCAGATTAAAGTTAATATCGTTTATATTAAATACACTACCGGCCATAATTATTAGGCAACCCATGTGTTTTAAAAAATTATGTATTTCATACTTTTTTTAGTATTTATTGCCAAATGAATAATTGTAAATGACAATAGAATGGTTCTTTTGTTAATACTGCACAATAACATGTGCATCAAATGAATTTATAAATATTTAATAATTACCTATATTGCAGTTTCATCAGCCAATGAATGACGAAAATTTAGGGTGATTCGGACGAGTTCATCTATGCTTCCTTACCTTGTAAAATGTTGCCAAATAATAATAAAAAAAGAACCATTCTATTTTTATTTGGCAATAAATACTAAAAAGTTTTTCTATTTCAATTTCCAGATCTTTATATTTTGACAGTTTTTCTAATTCCTTGGTTGCTATGTTACAATCCGCTGGACAAGCCATATCAATTATTAGGCAAGGTTTTTCTTTCTGGTTTTTAACAATAATGTCCGGCCTATTTGATTCAATGTTTCTGTTTATGTAGATGGTGTAATCCAATAGAATGGTGACATCTGCTATTTCTGTAACCGGAGGTGGGTGGTGTTCATACCAGTGTTTGTTTACAGATTTTCCATAGTGTTTGCACATTGTCCAATGTAAATATTGCCCCACTCTATCGTGACGATGTTTATATTCATTTGGTGCAAGTACAGAACATCCTGAGATTAGATGGTCTATTGTTACTTGGTATTTATCACAGAACCTGCATTTTGGATCCACATTATTATGTATAATATTTGCCTGAACGTTCCTAGTGAAAAGACTTTGGTCTTGCGCTGCAAGAATAAAGCCTTCATTCTCAGACTTTAATTCAGATGCACGTAACCATCGATGAATATTAACTTTATCAACATTGGATTTATTGGCACGTTCTGGATATTGGCCATGCAGAGGTTTGTCTTGCCAGCGCTGTTTCATCTGTTCAAGAGATTTATCCTTGGCTTTCTTTTTCATATTTTTTTCCCCAATAGTTGGTTCTTGGCTTCCATTTTGCTTTTCTACGGAATCTACTAAATGTAAATCTTGTTTGTATTTACTACCTTCTTTCATTATTGAATATTTTTCTTTCTTCATGTTGCCTTACTAATTGTATCATCCAGTCCTTTGTTGCTTCTATGTATGTTAGTAAGCCAATAGTTGTTGTCTTGTATGACAATTCTAGCTGAATAAGACCTCTTCCACCTTCTTTATCGGGTATGTATAGACGGTCTACATCAGCCTTTGGATGATGCATCTTATGCTTAGAAAGAAGCTTTTTTGTTTTAGAATCCATTCGTCTGATGCCGTTTAGAGTCCAGTTCAAGATGTTGAAACTATATTGGACCACTGGGATAGCAAGGCTATTAATGGCCATAATTCTCTTCTGAGAATTCAATTCAGTTTTTAATATCAATCGTAGCCTTCTATAGTACTCTTTACACACAATTTCTTTCATTTTTTATGGTGAATTTTTTCACTCTCATTTACACCTAGGTATTTATAAGCTTCTTCTGGCTCTAAATCTTTTATTGTTGCAGCAGGGTCCGAGCTAATTGAGGATGTTTGTTGTAGCGATCCACTTAAAACTGTAGCTTTAGCACATTTATTCAAATTGAATTTCATTCCAATGTCTTCACTGAAGCATTTTACAGTTTGCAGAAGACCTTCCAGCTCATTATCATTCTTAGCATACAACTTTAAGTCATCCATGTAAAATAGATAGCTTATTTTCTTTTGGGCTATTTTATAACCACATTCTGTCTTGTTAAGTTGACTGGTTAATGCTATTAATGATAAGCAAAATAGTAAGGGAGACAAAGAGTCACCTTGAAATATACCTCGTTTGATGTTTATTTCACCAAATTTATAGGTTCCATTTATATGATTGAGGTAAAGGGTTGTTTTTTATATCGACATACATTGTTTGATGAAATTGATGATGACGGGTGATACCTTGTACATATTTAAAGTCTTTAAGATCCAGGAATGTAGTACACTATCGCATTCCTTACGATAAAATATCCAGGCAGCACTAAGATTTTTCTTCTTCTTCTTCTTCTTCTTCTTCTTCTTCTTATTATTATTATTATTATTATTATTATTACGAGAATAACGTGTTTTTCGAAGTTTTTGAATATTTAACGCGTTTTTCTTAAAAACTATACACATGAACTTTTTAAATTTTTTTTTTACTATTTATCTGCATCTCTTTTGGTTGATTAATCATCTCGTTTTCTTATCTGAGTTATTCCTTAAAGAGTACAATATTAGTTGTCTATACTTCGAAAGAAATATTTTTCTTGGAAAAACTACAATATTTTTTCTTAGAAAGACTACAATATTAGTTGTAGATAACGCTAATTAATTTCGATGAGTTCAATGAATAAATAACTAAATATACAGAGATGAACAAATGAGTAATGTTTTTATATACATATACATATATAATATTATGCAAACAAACAAGTTATCAATAATCTTGTAGTTTTCCCTTTTTTTTTAAAAAATATACTCCGATAAATGATATCACTGCTTTTCTTAAATTAATCAATAAATAAAATATTATTTATTTTCCAATTTGCAGGGATGTTTGTTTCACGTAATCTTATCATCTAAACAAACAATAATCACTATCATTATTATCATGTCATTTTTCATCATATTTCGATATTTGCTATGGTCGCACTACCAATTAAGTCTGCGGAAAGACCTAAGGCAGGTCGTGGCGTGTTGTTATGGGTCTATTTCATGTTTTTTCTATCTGAGCTATCATCCCTAGTGTTACATAGACAAAGTTCTGCTTAGTGTGTGGGCTGTACTTAATAAGACAATATTTTGTATATCTCTTAAGCTGGGGCTTCGAGGGATTTTTTCAATGTGTTGTTTTGTTCCATTTTTATCATTCCAAGTGCACCTACTATCACTGGTACAACTCTTGTTTTAATTTCCACATTTTTTCTATTTCAATTTCCAGGTCTTTATATTATGACAGTTTTTCTAATTCCTTGGTTGCTATGTTACAATCCGTTGGACAAGCCATATCAATTAATAGACAAGGTTTTTCTTTCTGGTTTTTAACAATAATGTTTGGCCTATTTGCTTCAATTTTTCTGTCTGTGTAGATGGTGTAATCCAATAGAATGGTGACAACTGCTATTTCTGTAACCGGTGCAGGGTGATGTTTATACTAGTGTTTGTTTACAGATTTTCCATAGTGTTTGCACATTGTCCAATGTAAATATTGCCCCACTCTATCGTGGCGATTTTTATATTCATTTGGGGCAAGTACAGAACACCCTGAGATTAGATGGTCTATTGTTTCTTGGTGTTTATCATCAAACCTTCATTTTGAATCCATATTATTATGTATAATATTTGTCTGAAATTTTCTTGTGAGAAGAGTTTGGTCTTGCGCTGCATGAATAAAGCCCTCAGTCTCAGACTTTAATCCAGATGCACGTAACCAGCGGTGAGTATTAACTTTATCAACATTGGATTTATTGGCACGTTCTGGATATTGGCCATGCAGAGGTTTGTCTTGCCAGCGCTGTTTCATCTGTTCAAGAGATTTATCCTTGGCTTCCAGTTTCACATTTTTTGCCGCAATGGATTATTATTATTATTATGTCATTTTTCATCATATTTCGATTTCTGCTTTGGTCTCACTACCAACCAAGTCTGCGGGGAGACCTAAGGCAGGTAGTGGCGTGTTGTTATGGCTCCATTTCATGTTTTTCTATCTTCCCTATCATCCCCAGCATTACATAGATAAAGTTTTCCTTAGTGTGTGGGCTGTACTTAATAAGACAATTTTTTGTATGTCTCTTAAGCTGGGGTTTCCAGGGATTCTTTCAATGTGTTGTTTTGTTCCATTTTTTATCATTCCAAGTGCACCTACTATCACTGGCACAACTCTTGTTTTCAATTTCCACATTTTTTCTATTTCAATTTCCAGGTCTTTATATTTTGACAGTTTTTCAAATTCCTTGATTGCTATGTTATTATTATTATTATTATTATTATTATTATTATTATTATTATTATTATTATTATTTAAATTTCGCAGTAGTCATAAACTTTATTAACCGAATGTTAAGTTTTTCTTTTTCCATTATTTTTTGACAGTTATTTTCGTCAAAAGAGTTAGTAATGGTAGCAACAACAATAATATTTTAAATCAATTCACAGTGTATCTGATTAACAGAAGTAGTAACAACAGTTAAAAGAACGAAGAAAGATAAAAAGTAAATAAATCTCTTTTTTCAATTTAAACATAATACTCTAGTATAATAATTAAGGTGAATTTAGTTGGAATTACTGAAAAAAGGAATACAAAAGACACAAGACAGAGATAAAGAAACAAGTATTTATTGTTAAGGCAATAACAGAGAAGAAAAGACTTTGCAAAATTAGTTGTGTTTGCGGCTTTAGAAGTCCAACCATGAAATGTTCTTTAACGTCCAAATAAATTAGACGGCTCTTAGAGTGTTCAAAGTAGCCTCAAATAAGGAGAGGAAATTTCCTACCTGTTGTTTCTTGCTAGAACATTTGAAAAAAAGAGGAAGATAGAGGGATTTTTACATTGAGCCCGCCAAAATTAGATGTCCACTGATTGGTCAAGGAAAATCGTCTTAGCCAATCAAACAGACCCATTTAGATTAGGGGTGGGTAAGAAGAGAAATTATGTGGGAGAAGTAGTAGCAACCTTTTTTTATACTATATTTTGTTTCGTTGAACAGTATCTTTTTCCAATGTATTTTTCTAACAGCTTTCTTTTTGAATTCCGGTCGCGTCTCTGTCTCTTGTCTCTTAGAATCTAGGAAAACAAAAAAACTCCGAACAACAACCTGAAACTGAAGCTAATAATCGTACCGTGTAGTGAATCGCGAACGATCCTCTACAGACTTCGGAACCCTGTCTGTAAAAGACCGTTACCCAATGTGTTGACATTTGGACCCCTGTGCCACACTTGGGAACAATATGAGAACCAAAAGTCAATCCAAAAATTCCACTATGTTTCTTCTAGTGCACAAACAGGGATTCCCTTCCGCATGAAGGAACTTGCCTTCGGTCGATATACTTGCCATTGAAAAAAAAAAAACTACACAAATAATGAATTTTCAGATCCTCACAACCGGGATAATCCCAATGATAGACCTGCGAATTTTCCAACTAGATCTACAACCATTCATTTAAAGAAAGAAAAAATAAAAAGGAGTACAAACTTCTTTGCGTTGAAGTGCGTTGTGGTGCAGTGGATATCGAGAAATCAGGGAGCCGAGTTCGAATTCCAGTTGAATTCGTTGCTTTCACTTACGCACAAATACCCTTGGGAAAAGTATCAATCTCTCTCTTCTCTCAAGTTATGGGTTAAATAAGAGGATAGACTTGGCTGGCAACCAGTCTACCGCAAAAAGTAATGGCAACCTACTGCGGATAATTTTCTGCCCAGTCAGACATGTCTCTTTCGAAACATGATCGCCCAATCGTGTGTCACGTATGGCACATAACTGATTGACTGAATATAATAGTTGGAATCATTATTAAAGCTTCTACTGGGCATAAAGTGGGGGATCGGTTTTTCGTTGTTATGAAGTAATAAACTGATCCCACACTAATTACTACGTAATAATATAATGCATCTCTTCTCCTTCTAGCTATGTGTCAAATTACAGGACAGATTAGGATATATAGCCATGGCTGTCAACCAGTCTACCACACAAATTAATGGCAATCTACTGCAGGATAATGTTCTGCCCAGTCAGTTATGTCTCTTTCGAGACATAATCGCCTAAGCGTGTATCACGTATGGCCCTTAACTGACTGACAAACTTCTTATGACTGAATTCTATGAAGCGTTACACAAAACTCAGAAAAACATCACTTATCAAACATGACATTTGGCGAGAAAGGTTAGGTAAACCATTAGAAAGTCCATTGACAAAAGTTAAATACCCAATTTAAGAAAGTACATCATGAAAGATAGCAAATGCTGAAATTGAAGGAAAAAATAAGAACTTAAGCCATAATAGGCGATTCCACAGAACATGAAAGGGAATCAGAAGTTGACATAAAAGTACTAGCATCGCACAAGTTGCAGATCATAAGAAGAAACTGAGATATACACCAATCATTTTAAATATAATGCTACAAGTTTAAAAAAAAGAAAGGCGTGATCTTAGTTGCTTACAAACCTACAATAAAAGTTCAAAAGACATTGAACCTAATTATTTTACTGAAAGCAAGAATAGTAAATATAATGAGACATAATTCAAATAAAAAATTATAAAATGAAAGAACGAGAAGTACTCCCAAAATTACAACCAGCAAAGCATAATCTCAAAAATACTACTAAATTCTATAACGCAGTACTCAAATCAATTCTGAATGGATCATACCTATATATAAATCTCAGTCAAGCAATATCAGCATTATCAGCAACAAAAACATTGAACATCAAAGTAAAAAAAAAAATGGCAGTCTCACCGACATAAAGATCTACCTTGGAAAAGAAAAATAGAAAAAGAAATTGAACGGCTTAGAAGTGAATTATCAGAACTCGATAAACTGACAAGAGGAATAAATGTAAGGAGTAGAAAAAGCAAAAGAGTCGAAAGAAAATACAATATTAGGAATAAAAATGAAGTCCTATCAACTAAAAAATAAAATAAAGCAATCAATAAAACTGAAGGCTTAAAAAATTAGATGCTATAATAAAAGACCAATATTTTACAGACAGAATAAATTTTTCGAATCAATGTGAAAAATATTAATAGAGAAATTGGTGAAAGCACCCCCCCTGCATCATAATGGATGAGGTTATATACACTTCTGGGAAAAAATATGGGCTTTCCCTAAAGAACATGACAAAGAAGCGGATTGGATTGCGCAAGAGATAGAACGAATGAAAAAATAAACCGGAACAAATATAGGCGAGAATCACAGAGGAGGATGTCGAAAATGCATTGAAAAAAGCACACAATTAGAAATTTCCAAGAATAGATACACTTCCTAACTTTTAGCTCTATTATCTATAAACAGATCACAAAAATACGAGCTAAAGGGCATCAAGAAACAGTTAATGATCCTACTAAAAAAATCCAACAGGGATATCCAAAGAAATTACCTTTCTTCTACCCAAGAATGGTGGCGCAAATGTTCTAAAAAACTACAGACCAATTACATGTCTTCCCACTACTTCTAAAGTGTTGACATCTATTCTGACAAAACAGACATTTTTCTTCTTGGAAAAAAATGACTTTGTACTGCTTGAACAAAAAAGGTTTAAAAGTGGCTTTTACGGGTGTAAAGACCAATTACTTATTTATAAGATGATCCGGGAAAACTGATTCAATGAAAAGAAAAAAATTAGTACTAACTATCCCGGGAGTACTGAGATTTTTCTTGGATTTGAAGCATTTTAATTCCAGGTTATCGTAAGGCATTCGATAGTGTACCACATTCCTAGATTTTAAATTCTTTAAATATATACAACGTGTCACTCGTTGTCATCAGTTTCATCAAACAATATATCTCGATATGGAAAACAACAAGTTTACACCAATCATATAAATGGAATCTATAAGGCTGGTTAAATAAACATCAACAGTAGAATATTTCAAGGTCACTCTTTGTCTTCTTTACTATTTTGTATGTCTCTAATAGCATTAACCAGCCAACTTTACAGGAAAGAATCTATTTTACATAGATGATTTAAAGTTGTATTTAAGAATGACAGCGAGTGGGAGGGTCTCCTGAAAATAGTAAAATATTTCAGTGATGACATTGGAATTAAATTCAATTTAGATAAATGTGCTAAAGGATTATGGTGCACTATCTTCATGAGAATGGACTCTTCCTCTTTCAATAAATACTAACTGCGTGACTTCCGGGGAGGCAGTCATGAGGCAGTCTTGAGGAAGTCGTGAGGCAACTGAGACGCAGTGTAACTATAGAGTTTGGATGTATAATTTTATCTGCTGACTACTAACACTCTTAGTTTGTATATAATTTTTATAAGGTTAAGTCACAAGTAGTTAAAAAAATGTCCAATTTACTTACGACTACCTTACATTGGAACTGATGGTGAGGTTTTAGCTAGGCGAATTTCTCAGTCTGTTGGCAAATGTTATTTTTCTGCCAATGTTCGTGTAATATTTTTTACACGGCAAATTCTTTCCTCCATTCGTAAGGATGTTTACCTCCACTTCATATTAGTTCTGTTGTTTACAAATTTCAGTGTAGTTGCGGATGCGACCACATAGGTAGAACATCCCAGCGTTTGGATCAAAGAGTTAAAAAGCATTTACCTCCCAGAATTTTGGACTCAGCCGCTAGTAGTAGCCAACTTGTGAATACTTCCAGGTCTTCAATAGCACAGCATGTAATAAATAGCAGGAATTGTGTGGTTGGATTGAGTGGTGAGAACTTTACAATTTTATAAAGGTCCCACTCACTCTTTCATCAGATCCCGAAGACTTTTTCTCTGTAAGCAGAGAGAATGCCTTTTGGATCTGAGTGTGGTTAGGCTCTAGTTTTCCCTGAATATTTTTTCTCAATTCTCATTTCATCTTTTAACCACGATTTAGAAAAATCCCAGAAATCAAAAACTTGATAAGCTCTGGGCGAAACCGGTTGTTTTTTTGGCTTAGTTTTTAGTATGTCATCGAAAATCCAATTATTACTTGCTAATATTTATATATATATATATATATATATATATATATATATATATAGAGAGAGAGAGAGAGAGAGAGAGAGTGTGTGTGTGTGTGTGTGAGAGAGAGAGAGAGAGAGAGAGACAAGCAGCCAAACAGACAGACAGACAGACAGACAGACAGACAGAAAGAGGTTGCCTAGGACAAATTCCGTCTAAAGTACGCAAAAATGAAGATTCCAATGACATGTCATTTTAACAGATATATTGCCCAAAATTACTCAAAAATATCTTGAAATACTAAAGAGTAAATTTATTCAGTAAAATCGTCATTTGCTTCAAGCACGGCCTCCAGATGACATCGAACGTTTTTTGTTTTTTTTTTGCAACTCTCCTGGATTGTCTCCTTGTTTAAGTTGGTGAATGCTGCCATAATCCTTGCCTTTAGTTCATCTTTGGTGTTACAAGGAGTTTTGTTAGTCTCTCGCTCCCACATAATCTCCTGCAACTCTCCTGGATTGTCTCCTTGTTTAAGTTGGTGAATGCTGCCATAATCCTTGCCTTTAGTTCATCTTTGGTGTTACAAGGAGTTTTGTTAGTCTCTCGCTCCCACATAATCTCCTGCAACTCTCCTGGATTGTCTCCTTGTTTAAGTTGGTGAATGCTGCCATAATCCTTGCCTTTAGTTCATCTTTGGTGTTACAAGGAGTTTTGTTAGTCTCTCGCTCCCACATAATCTCCTGCAATCCTCTCCTGGAATTGTCCTCCTTGTTTAAGTTTGGTGAATTGCTGCCAATAATCCTTGCCTTTAGTTCCAATTCCTTTGGTTTGGTTACAAGGAGTTTTGTTAGTCTCTCGCTCCCACATAATCTCCTGCAACTCTCCTGGATTGTCTCCTTGTTTAAGTTGGTGAATGCTGCCATAATCCTTGCCTTTAGTTCATCTTTGGTGTTACAAGGAGTTTTGTTAGTCTCTCGCTCCCACATAATCTCCTGCAACTCTCCTGGATTGTCTCCTTGTTTAAGTTGGTGAATGCTGCCATAATCCTTGCCTTTAGTTCATCTTTGGTGTTACAAGGAGTTTTGTTAGTCTCTCGCTCCCACATAATCTCCTGCAACTCTCCTGGATTGTCTCCTTGTTTAAGTTGGTGAATGCTGCCATAATCCTTGCCTTTAGTTCATCTTTGGTGTTACAAGGAGTTTTGTTAGTCTCTCGCTCCCACATAATCTCCTGCAACTCTCCTGGATTGTCTCCTTGTTTAAGTTGGTGAATGCTGCCATAATCCTTGCCTTTAGTTCATCTTTGGTGTTACAAGGAGTTTTGTTAGTCTCTCGCTCCCACATAATCTCCTGCAACTCTCCTGGATTGTCTCCTTGTTTAAGTTGGTGAATGCTGCCATAATCCTTGCCTTTAGTTCATCTTTGGTGTTACAAGGAGTTTTGTTAGTCTCTCGCTCCCACATAATCTCCTGCAACTCTCCTGGATTGTCTCCTTGTTTAAGTTGGTGAATGCTGCCATAATCCTTGCCTTTAGTTCATCTTTGGTGTTACAAGGAGTTTTGTTGGTCTCTCGCTCGTACATAATCTGAAACTCTCCTGGATTGTCTCCTTGTTTAAGTTGGTGAATGCTGCCATAATCCTTGCCTTTAGTTCATCTTTGGTGTTACAAGGAGTTTTGTTGGTCTCACGCTCCCACATAATCTCCTGCAACTCTTCTGGATGGTCTCCTTGTTTAAGTTGGTGAATGCTGCCAAAATCCTTGCCTTCAGTTCATCTTTGGTGTTACAAGGAGTTTTGTTGGTCTCACGCTCCCACATAATCTCCTGCAACTCTCCTGGATGGTCGCCTTGTTTAAGTTGGTGAATGCTGTCATAATCCTTGCCTTTAGTTCATCTTTGGTGTTACAAGGAGTTTTGTTGGTCTC
>JBBBDQ010002498.1:402500-427500 GCA_037127315.1 Ascarosepion bandense
GTGGAGAGAGAAGAGATTTTTTTTTAATCGTATCACTCAGAGCAAGGCGGTAATGCCACTGATGTGCAGGGGACTACGTAATAATGAAAAGATCCGAAAGGAGAAAGCCGGAAACCACATCCTAAACAGGGAACAAGGGAAAAGCCTCTTAACCTGTTCAACAGACGTGGGTGGAGTGTGAACCGGGCGAGAGATGGATTAATACCTTTCCCAAGGGTGTTTGCACGTAAGTAAATGAAACGAATTTGACTGGAATTCGAACTCGGTTCTACGACTTCTCATTCCGAACCGATATATTCATAAAAGCAATTGAAAGCATTTTAATGAAATAATGTCTTTGTTTGAATTTGATACTCTCAATACCAAGTCCAGCAATAATTGATTTCACAGGATATTTCGCAATAATCAACGAGATATTCCACATTAACCAATCTATGGACACCTGATGATGACCAGAGGGTACTTGGTCGAAACGTTGTGTCTATTATAACATTTATATAAACCAAGATGAGAACAAAAGTTCGTAATAATTACAAGGTTATTGAAAACTAGCAGTATAGCCCGGCGTTGCTCGGGTGTAATGAAAGCTTTAAAACTAATCCATGGTCCTGGAGCTCAGACTCTTTGGACGTTGACACAAAAGACTAAAAAGCAATAATTGTTTTCAGTTAAAGCGAAACCATAGACTGAAAGAAAAATGAATGGATGTAAGTCAAATTTTGATTTCCTGGTATTGTTATCAAATAAGTTTTTTTCGTCGTAAACTGAATTTTGAAGGCAAAATAAGTCCTCTGAGTAAATGGTATCATGGATGAGACTAAGAACTACAATTATACCTAGTTAGAGCCAAACCCGAAGCAAAAACTAAAATAAAAAGGCTGAAAAAATACAGACATACAGGCAGCTAAACAGACACACACTCAAACATCTTGCCTTTTATATATATATATATATATATATATATAATCGATTTTCTGCACTATTGTAAGAACTGCAACGTTGAAATTTCTGAATATCGTTTCTTATGTCTTTTTCTATGAGTGTATCAAATTTGATTAAAATCGGACCACTTCTTCTATAACCCGATTTTTTCGATTATCGATTTTCGATATTTATCGGAGGTACCTCGACACAAAACCTAGCTAAGAACACTCGCAGACGCTTATAGTACAACTGTGTAAATATTCAAGAAGAAAATCGGTTCAGCCGTCTCGGAGTCTATAGGTAATGGACACACACTCACACACACACACACACAGGCGCACACACAGAGCGAGACAGAGAGACAGAGAGAGAGAGAGAGAGAGAGAGAGAGAGAGACAAAGTTCCATTTATAAATAATTTTAGATTACTCATCTCAGAAATAAATACAAATAATGTCTTTGTTTCATTGCATTTTTATTTTATGATTCAGAGCAGATTTTCGGTTAATAGAGATTTTGTTTTATAAAATAAAATAAAATAAATGGATGATTTAAAATCTCAATTTCATAGAAGTTGTAAGAGAAAAAATTTTAAAGAAAATTTTCTAAAACAAGAAACATTTCTAAAATAATTTTATTCATTTGTGAATAAGTCCTGAACATATTATTAAAATTCGATAATTATTTGATTTTTGCAAGAATTTCAAAATTCATGCGTTTTTCACTGCAGAAAAAAAATGTCCTAATTAATGGTTCCCAGCTGACAGAAGAAAAACGAAATTTTAACCAAAATTTCAAACGTTCTCGAATTGATAATAAAATATAATTTAAAATTTAAAAAAATCCTTTGGTCTTTCCTCTTAATAATAACAAATAAATTGACGATAAAACTTTATGTTTTTTGTTAAATTTCAGGCATTGTTTCATCACGTATAATCATTTTGCAACAGGATAGAGCTAGGCCAAATGTTGCGAAACGGGTGAAAACCTACTTGGAAACGATTAAATGGGAAGTCCTACCCCACCCGCTGCATTCACCAGGAATTGCCTCGTCCGATTATCACTTGTTCCGAACGACGGCACATGACCTGGCTGAGCAGCACTTTTATTCTTATGAAGATGCCAAAAATTGGTAGACTTTGGCTAGCCTCAAAAGATGTATCATTTTTCTGACATGAATTCAAATGTTGAGAAAAATGGGAAAAATAGTGGCTGGCGATGGATAATACTTTCAGTGATATGTTTCTTGAGTAAATAATATATTACTGTCCATGAAAAATCAGCGAGAACTTATTCCAGGTCTGCATATATATAATATATATTAATAAATATAATTATCTAAATCCAGGTGAAGAGAAATCCAGGTGAAGAGAAATCCAGGTGAAAAGAAATCCAGGTGAAGAGAAATCCAGGTGAAGAGAAATCCAAGTGAAGAGAAATCCAGGTGAAGAGAACCAACAGTTTTACAATTCCAAGTTCTCTGGCATTTACTTTTTTATGAAAGTGCTCAATACAGTAAATATTGTAGAGCATAATACAATTAAATTTGTTTATATATATATATATATATATATATATATATATATTATCCTACGTCTATAGTAAGACTCAGAATTTTATGAATTATGTAATCATCCGAAATGTAAGAAATGATATGATTTTTGCAAGAATTTCAAAATTTATGCGTCTTTCATCGCAGAAAAAATCGACTAAATGTCCTATCAAAATTTATGGTGATCCGTTGACAGAGGAAAACGAAATTTTAACTAGAATTAATAAAGAAATATAATTTGAAAGGGAAACATTTTTTGGTTTTTCCTCTTAATAGTAACAAAGATTTTGACGATTAGACTTTATTTTTATTAAATTTGGGGCATGTTTTATTATGTGTACTCATTACTTGGTGAATCTTTGGAGTATAAAAATAAAAAAGCTTTTTAATGAAAATGTCGTCCAATACTGAAATTATTTCCCGTATAATTCTAAATAAATACACATCTAAACAGTAGCTACTCTGGCATCTACGCATTGCTCATTCACTAATGAATTAGAGCACTCTGGCTATTGGGCGTGTAAAATGATAATATACATGCTAAAAAGTCTGCCTTTTTCAACCGAGCGCCCGTGGCCCAGAGGTAGAATCGCCGACTGACTACACTTCGGTGCTCGGTCGGGTTTCAATACTGGGTTAAAAGCAATCGGCGTCTAACCGTACTCATGAGCTGCGAAACAGATTTGTCTGCGGATGACTATATATGTATGTATATTTGAATAGAAGAGGAAGAAAAAGTGTCTCTTTAATCTAACATGTTTCACAAGCTTCTTCGGGTATTTTTTAAGACAAATGATTTATTTTTTTTTATTTTTTAAAACTCAACAGAGACAATAACTTTAAGGACATATATACAAATGAATAAAATTATTTTAGAAAATTATTTTTTAAAGAATCTTGGTAAATAGAAAACTACTTTATGACATCTTTTGCCGCTCACTTCTTAGAATGTTGGAAATTTTGGATAAAATTCTTGTTTTTTTTTTAATCAAAGGTGGAGGAGGTGTGGCGAAGATTTGTGAGTGAGTGAGTGAGTTTTGTTTAACAGCATATCGACCTCTGTGCGTTATTTAATGCCAAAAAGGTGGGGTTTTAAGGTATTTTTTTAATATTCGGTTATAGTGAGAAGGTTGTTTTAGTCAGATTTTAATTAAAATTTGTTGTTTTTATTCTTTTTTATTTTAGAAAACTGAAAAAAATGTCTTCTAGTTTTGTATTCAAAAATTTTTTGCTGAGAATAATATTTTTCCTTCAAAAATGTATTATGGCAATAATTTTTTCTTCAAAAATGTATTGTTGGTAATATTTTTTCTTCAAAAATGTATATTTTTCTATAAAAGTCTATTTTAATATATATATTTCTATAAAAGTCTATTTTTATACTTTCATTGTGTTTTGACCCCAGTTTGGCCACAGCTGGGACCGTAACAGGATGGATCTGGGAACAACTGCAATTAAGAGGTGGTTCCATGCCCCTCAAAACCTCCCAATCAGAGGCCTTGCTGCCAGATGCAGTTTATCGTCATGCTCAGGACTAGGCAAATATTAGTATTGGAAATTTTAACATTTTTGTTGCGGTGAAAAACACATTAATTTAGAAATTCTTTCAAAGATCAAATAATTGCCAAATTTTAATGTAAATTTCAGGACTTATTCTTAAAATGAATGAAATTAATTAAGAAAAAATAATTCTACTTAATCATACATTTTCCTTCAATACTCTATTATCTATATTCTACTCAGTAGGAGAGTTATAATTTGAGTTTAATCTTTTGTTGTCTTAAATACTGGAGTTTATTAATATGTGCATGTCTTCTTTTTGATCATGCCCGGTGTTCCTATTATTACTAGGATTACTACTATTAATAATATTATTGAATGGTAGAGCAGGTCTCCCAGCTGACTCTATCCTTGATCTGCGATCTTCCTGATTTTTTAATGATCCTCCTGACATCACCAGTTCTCAACTAGTTACCAATGATAATGCAACTATCTACTCTTCTTTTAGATGGTAAACCTTATCGCTCTAATAAGGTTGAATTCGCAGCTGATCTAAAAAATGAGCTAAAATTTAATGTCAGCTGGGGCACTGAAGAGCTTGCTAATTTTAACGCCTCCAGGACGAAACATTTCTCTTTTGTTTGGTTGAACCTCTTTTGACTTCCATCGACAGGGCTGTTACCAACCTCCAGAAGAGGGGCTCATTTCACATTCTCGGGCTAATATTTTCTGCTGACATAAAGTGGAAATATTATATGGAATCAAATCTTTAGTCTATTATGAAGAAAATTGGTTCACTGTGTCAAGCTAGACAACCGTAATCTTTCTTCTACATTTATAAATCTAAGATTCGCCTAGGCATTGAATATTGTTGTCACATCTGGTATGGTACTTCCGCTATGCATTTAGACATAAAAAAAATATATAAAATTCTACAATGATATTTGATGTGCGTTGTGGTGCAGTGGATAACGGCTCACAATGAGAAATCGGTGAGCCGAGTTCGAATTCCGGTTGAATTCCTTGCATTCACTTACGCGCAAATACTCTTGGGAAAGGTATTAATCCGTCCCTTCCCTCCAATTCTATGGTTATTCTTCCATACTTATGGCCTTGTATCAAACTTAGCCAGGTCACCTAATCGTGTAATAATAGATCACAAGTTAATTTGGTTGCCTATTAAAACTGAGTAGTAAATTTGATAGTTTTTTGGGGGGTTTTTTGCTCCGTACTTGTAGCCTTCTTCGAAACTTAGCCAACCCTCGTCGTCGGGTAATAGTCCACGAGCTAGTATGTAAAGTATTAGAATTAAATAATAAGTTAGGTAGTTATGAATGTGCTCCATACTAATGGCCTTGTAGCAAACTTAGCTGGTTTACGGTCATATCACGTTGAATACACCGGTTCTCGTCTGATCACCGAAGTTTTTTTTTTTTTTTAATCATTTCACTCCGAGCAAGGCGGAAACGCCACTGATGTGCAGGGGTTACATAAATGTAGAAAGATTAATTAGAAAAGAGTGAGGAGTACAAGCTAGTTAGAAAGGAACAATAGAAAGCTGAGAAAGCAGGTGCGATGACAGATACATAGGTGGAGAGAAAGGGAAGGTTATACAGGGGAGGGGAGAGAGCTAGAGGCCAGTGGTTAGTAGATGAGTATTAACTTTGCATTTAAATTTCTGGAGGTTGTAGCCGTCAGGAAAGCAAGAATACGGAAGCGAGTTCCACAGGCGGGAAGTGCGAGAGAGGATGCTGCAGGAGTAGAATTGTCGTCTGCATTTGGCTAACCTGACTGTGAATGGGTGGGACCCAGTTGCCAGTCTGGTTGCACCTGTTGAGGAGGCATCAGTGACTTAAGCTCATCCGAGCAGAAGCCATGAAAATATTTATAGAAGAGACAGAGGGAGGCCACATTTCGACGATGGGAAAGTGGCTGCAGTCGAGTCGCCAGATCAGTACCTATCACATTACAGACTCTCCTTTGGAGCTTGTCAAGAAGACTGAGGAGAACGGCAGGGGCACCTGGCCATAAATGGCAGCAGTGCTCCATGCACGGACGGATGGTTGACTTGTAAAGTTAAGCAACGTTGAGCCTGGTCAGTACTTAGGTGGGTGACCGCTTAGGGATACCAGTTGCTGTAAACGGATGTGCGTTGTGGTAGTAAATATCGGCTCGGAAAAAGAAATCGGAGAGTCGAGTTCGAAATCCAGTTGAATGCCATGCATTTACTTGGAAAAGGTATTTATCCGTCCCTTCCCTCCAGTTATGAGTTACGCAACAGGACACATTGGATTCTATAGCCATGGCTGACAACCAGTCTACCGCAGAAAGTAATGGCAGCCTCCTGCGGGCTAATGTTCTTCCCAGTCAGTCATGTCTCGAAAGATACATGATCGTCCAAGCGTGTATCACGTACGGCACTTAACCAACTGACTGAATATAATAGTTTGTATCATGATTAATACTTCTACTGGTCATAAAGTGGGGGATTGGTTTTCTATTGTCATGAAGTAATAAACTGATCCCCCACTAATTACTACGTAATAATATAATACATCTCTTCTCACTCCAGTTATTGGTTAAATAACATGAGAGATTCGGTTTTATATCCTTGGCTGGCAACCAGTCTACCACAGAAAGTAATGGTAACTTACATCGAGATAATGTTCTTCCCAGTCAGTCATGTCTCTTCCGAGACATGATCGTCCAAGCTTGTATCACGTATGGCACTTAACTGACTGATACAATGATATCGGACTTGTCTTGACATTTTGGATTCTGTCACTTTTCCATCACCCTAACTTAGCAGCCCTGTGACGTTAATACAAATACTTGCGGAACCCGTGGAATTTCCACGGAATGATAATTATGATTTCATGGATAAATTTTACTTTGTCAGACTACAAATGATGGATAATAAAATAACGACAACACAGTGTAATTTTATTAAAATATCTATAAAAGTAATGTCCATAGAAGCTACTTTACTCAGGTGCCCCTGCCGTTCTCCTCAGTGTTCTTGACAAGCTCCAAAGGAGAGTCTGTAATGTGATAGGTACTGATCTGGCGACTCGACTGCAGCCACTTCCCCATCGTCGAAATGTGGCCTCCCTTTGTCTCTTCTATAAATACTTTCATGGCTTCTGCTCGGATGAGCTTAAGTCACTGATGCCTCCTCAACAGGTGTTTACTCGTGCAACCAGACTGGCAACTGGGTCCCACCCATTCACAGTCAGGTTAGCCAAATGCAGACGACAATTCTACTCCTGCAGCTTCCTCTCTCGCACTTCCCGCCTGTGGAACTCGCTCCCGTATTCTTGCTTTCCTGACGGCTACAACCTCCAGACATTTAAAAGTCAATACTCATCTACTAACCACTGAACTCTAGCTCTCTCCCCTCCCCTGTATAACCTTCCCTTTCTCTCCACCTATGTATCTGTCATCGCACCTGCTTTCTCAGCTTTCTATTGTTCCTTTCTAACTAATTTGTACTCCTCACTCTTTTCTAATTAATCTTTTTACATTTATGTAACCCCTGCACATCAGTGGCGTTTCCGCCTTGCTCGGGGTGAAATGATTAAAAAAAAAATCTCATATTAAGCGACGTATGCACAGACCATAACCAAAATACTGTAAGCTATTTTGTGAGAGATTTTGAATGAGAAAATGTTTTTTTATTACTGAAAAATCATGGCTCCTGTGTCCATTGTAAACAGAAAAGACCAACTGAGTAATGACCAAGAGTGTAGAGGTCAGAAATTTTGTTATTAGATCACGGGATACGACAATAAACCTACTTATATTGTACAGTACACACACATATACACACATATACTGTTATAACCACAAACTTAAGCTGCTACTGCTACGGTAATGCTATAGGCTCTCTACTACTACTCTCTCACTCTTTACTACTCTTCCGTTTGGCAAAGGTGAGAGAAAGGCTGAGGAGAGTAGCGTTTAAAAGGATAGCGGGGGAGAAAAGCTCGTATAGAGAGTAAGTGGCGTAACGGACGGAGGAAGTAACTAAGGAAGAAACAAGCAGAATTATTATATGATTCTCATGACAGTTGTTCTGATACGCTCTCCTCTTCGGTACCTCGACTTTACAAATTCAAGTGCAGAATGACAGCTGGGTCTCGTTGCGTTGCATTTGAAATGGCTTGATGTAACCGAAGGTTCTATGCTAGCAGTTTCTTTTATTGCACTCGAATATGGAGGTTAAGAAAGAACACGAAACTCTGCTAATCGTCTGAGAGATCCATTTCTGCTTTGCATCGGGATTCCTTGTGCTTTCTTTAGGCTAACATTTTCAGTTGAGATGAAGTGTAAATATTATACTAAATCAATTTTCTGGTCTGCTGCTAGGAAAGTTAGCAGTGTTGTGCCAAGCATTTTTCTCTCCAGAATCTATGTTGCACATTTATAAGTCTACCATTCATTGAATACTCATGCCACATATGGTTTGGTGTTTCTACGTACTCTATGATTCATAACAAAATCCTAAGAATACGCAACATTACTGGTTCTGACCTGGCATCTCTGCTTCAGTCACTTTCTCACCAGCGTAACATAGCTTGCCATTGCTTTCTGCGGTAGGCTGGTTGCCGACCAAGGCTATAGAACCCAATCTGTCCTGTTATTTAACCCACAACTGGAGGAAAGAGACGGATTAATACCTTTCCCAATGGTATTTGTGCGTAAGTGAATACAAGGAATTCAACTGGAATTTGAACTCGGCACCCCGATTTGTCGTCTTTAGCCAATATCCACAGCACCACAACACACACCCAGCGTATAACATTGCATATAAGTCGCTTTATTGCCTCGTTTAGAATGAAAAAATTTAAAAAGAAAAATAATGAAATATGATTTTAGAAGACTTGGAAAATACGCTGAGGTCATTCACTTAATCACCTTTAATTAATAAAACATAAATTAATTGAAGATCTTTCAAGGAAAGTTTACTGCTGTTGAAAGCATGTTACACGCACCTGAGTTTCCTTTGATTTCAAAAAGAGATCTAATCCGTGCTGATGGGGCTAATATTTAAAGCTAAATTAACCTTGGTCGACCCCCAGGCAAATTTAATAACCCTGTTAATATATTTGAATTAAAACTTAATATTCGATTTAGCTGTGTTGGGAACGAACGGAAATGCTGATGGAAAAACATGCTTTTCATCTGAGCTAAAAAGAGAACGAATGAAGTATCTCTGCTCTTTTTGGATTTACGTACGCGGTTCTGTCCTCTCCAAAAAATGGAACGGATAAATTCTTTAGAGTCAAAAATTAGATTACAAGTTAAGTGCCATATGTGATACACGCTTTGGCGATCATGTCTCTTTAGAGACATGACTGACTGCCAGTCAAGTCTGCATCTAATAAAGTCTACTCATTCTTAATCAACTGAAAGAACATTTTATCTTCAAATATAATCTTATCTTCAAACTCTATGGCTGATGTTAACCTTCAGGAAAGTACTCAATTACACCTTTTTAGTCTAATGTTTTCTGTTGAAATGAAGTGGAAAGGTTATATTGAATGAATTGCTCAGTCTGCATCTAAGAATGTCTACTCATTTTTAATCAACTGAAAGAACATTTTATCTTCAAATTGTATGGCTGATGCTAACCTCCAGGAAAGTAATTAATTACAACTTTTCGGTTTAATGTTTTCTGTTGAAATGAAGTGGAAAGATTATATTGAATCAGTTGCTAAGTCTGCAGTTAAGAAGGTCTACACTTATTATCCCGCAGTATGTTACCATTAATTTCTGCGGTAGACTGGTTGCCAGCCAAGGATATAGAACCCAATCTGTCCTATTATTTAACACATAACTTGAGGGAAGAGACAGGTTAATAACTTTCCCAAGAGTATTTACGTGAAAGTGAATGCAAGGAATTCAACTGGAATTACAAGAGGAAGAAAAGAAAAAACAATCAGGGAACAAATAGATCTCGACTAGATTTAAACAAACAATACGACGTGAAGAAAGTGTGTAGATTTAAGATTATATTTAACCATCGCTTGATTGTTCATCGTAAATGCTGGTCAGGCGCCCCTGCTGTTCGTCTCAGTGTTTTCGACAGGCTCCAAAGGATGTGATTCGTCCCGATATTGCAGCTCGACTCCAGTCACTTTCTCCTCGGCGGGATGTGGCTTCTCTATGTCACTTCTACAAATATTTTCATGGCTTCTAACTTGAGTCACCGGTGCCCTCATCACAAGAATTTACCCTTTCAACCAAACAGGCAACAAGGCCCCACTCATTTACAGTTAGATAAACCAAATGCAGCCGACAATTTTACTCCATCAGCTTCTTTTCTTGCACTTCTTGCCTTGCTCTCTTGACGGCTACAACCTCTAGGAATTTAAATGCAATGTCAATTCCCATCTCTTATCCACTTGGCTCCAGACCTTTCTACATCACCTAGTGTATCTTGTTCTGTTTCTTTCTCTCTACCTTCGCAAATGTCTCCACTCCTGTATTCCCACCCTTCTATTGCTCTTTCTGTGGCAGCTCATGTAACTGGATTGTCTGTCTCTTCACTCTCCTCAAACTTTTACTCTTATGTAGCCTCCTGCGCATCAGTGGCGGTACCGCCTAGCTTAAGATGAAATGATTTAAAAAATGTTTGCAGCTAATAAAGTCTTTCTCTTAACTGAAAGAATATTTTATCTTCAAACTGTATGGCTGATGCTAACCTCCAGGAAAGTAATTAATTACACCTTTTTGGTCTAATATTTTCTATTGAAGTAAAATGGAAAAATTATATTGAATCAGTTGCTAAGTCTGCATCTAAGAAAGTCTACTCTCTCTTAATCAACTGAAAGAAGATTTTATCTTCAAACTGTATGGCTGATGCTAACCTCCAGGTGAGTAATAAATTACGCCTTTTCGGTCTAATGTTTTTTCCTGAAATAATGTGGGAAGAGTATATTTCCTGTGCTGGGCTAGACGATTTTTCCATACAGATAGAGGGAATGAGAGCCAGGGGAAAGCAACGCGTTAATATATTTGAGAGGCTTGAGAAAGTGGAGGGCAGAGCGTGGTTTTTGGTGGGGTAGCAGAAGCTTGCGTGCTAAGACCCAATAGGAATAGAGAGATGTGGAATGCCATGATCGCCTACGTCTTGAAGGGACACGGCACTTAGAGGAAGAAAGAGAATAGTTGTAAATAACTAATCAGTATTGAGAAGAGATAGATTCATATCTAAACAGAATTTGATAAACAAATAAGAAATTATAATGCGGATATAAAGTGGGGGATCAATTCTATATTTTAATGAATATATAAACTGATCCTTCAGTTTGTGGCCACGGTAGTTTCTATACATTTATATTCTAGATTTATGAGCTTGAGCAGATGGATGGCAGTGCAGGGTTTGGGAGGAATAACAAGAGAAAGGGTGTTAAGGAATACAAGAGCTAGGGAGATGTGGAGGTCCATGATCACCTACGTCCTGAAGAGACACGGCACATCGAAGAAGTATTGAGAAGAAATGGATTCATACCTAAATTCCACAGGCGGGAAGTGCGAGTAAAGAAGCTGCTGGAGTAGAATTTGCGTTTACAATTTATTGGTTTCACAGAAAAAGTGTGGGACCTAATTGCTAATCTTGTGGCTCGAGAAAATTCATATATTTTTTTTTAATTGTATCACCCCGAGGAAGGCGGTAACGCCACTGATGTGCAGGGGGTTAAAAAAAAAACAAAAAACAAAGTAAGATTGGAAAAGAGAAAGCCAGAAACCACATCCTAAACAGGGAACAAGGGATGCACCTCTTAACCTGTTCAATAGACGTGGGTGGAGTGTGAACCGGGCGATAGATAGATCTATCGACTCCAATTGAAAAAAAAAACAAAGTGAGAAGATTGGAAAAGAGAAAGCCGGAAACCACATCCTAGACAGGGAACAAGGGATGAACCTTTTAACCTGTTCAATAGACGTGGGTGGAGTGTGAACCGGGCGATAGATAGATCTATCGACTCCAATTGTAAAAAAAACAAAGTGAGAAGATTGGAAAAGAGAAAGCCGGAAACCACATCCTAGACAGGGAACAAGGGATGAGCTCTTAACCTGTTCAATAGACGTGGGTGGAGTGTGAACCGGGCGATAGATAGATCTATCGACTCCAATTGAAAAAAAAACAAAGTGAGAAGATTGGAAAAGAGAAAGTCGGAAACCACATCCCAGACAGGGAACAAGGGATGAACCCCCTAACCTGTTCAACAGACGTAGGTGGAGTGTGAACCGGGCTATAGATAGATCTATATAATTGTAATGCTAATTGTAATAACAGCCGATTCCTTATAAGGAAATATTTGGGATTAATTGACCAAGTAGCTAGTGGAAATTTATAAAATTTATATATTGAAAATATTTTTCAGGAAAATAGGCTTTTCAAGTTCACCAAATTTTATCACCCTTTCCAGTATTGATGAAAGTTTTTTTCTTACGTAACATTTTGTTTGAAGTGGTGTAGATTGTCAGTATATTGATCATGTCATTATTTTCTCCATTTTAATTGTTAAAAGTCCTCAAGACATATGGTTTCTGTTATTTGCCACAGAAAAATTGAATAATCAGAAGAAGTAGATTTGTTTATCATCCAGTTCACACCCCACCCATCTTTTTAACAGGAGTAGAGACTCATCTCGTGTTTCGAATTGGGTTCCTTATACTTCCTCACACCCAGTATCTCCTTGCATCTTACTGGCATTATTGCCCTGTTTGGAGTGAATTGATTAACAATAAAAAATTAAAACAATTTTCAATGCTTGAGATGTCAGAATTGAGCCGTAGATTCATTTAGAAGTGATATATCAGTCAGTTAAGTGCCATACGTATACACACTTGGGCGATCATGTCTCGAAAGAGACATGACTGACTGGGCAGAAGATTATCCCGCAGTAGGTTGCCATTGCTTTCTGCGGTAGACTGGTTACCGACCAAGGCTATAGAACCCAATCTGTCCTGTTATTTAACCCATAACTGGAGGGAATAGATGGACCAATACCTTTCCCAAGGGCACCTGTGCGTAAGCGAATGCAATGAATCCAGCTGGAATTCGAACCCGGCTCCACGATTCCTCGTTCCGAGCCGATATCCAATTCAACACAATGCACATTCTATTTGAAAAAAGTGATATAACAAAGGACTTAAATTATGAGACAAAATATAAAGACTCATTAGAATATCAAAGATGCTTTCCAAAATTTTTTTAAAAAGGCATTATAAAGCAGAATAATTATTTAAGCCACAGCAACAATACTAGTGTGGTGAGCATCATAATCTCCAAATATATATATATAGTGAATCCAATACAGAAAACAAAGGCTTTATACACACAGGCACTCCTTCACCAACCCCAACTTAATTTATCAAACAGCCCCTTCCCGAAAATACTGGGAACTAAAAGAAAATAACCCAAATTCACAGACAAAGCCGACAGGCAAGGCAAGCACTCTCAACAGATTAAGGGACAGAAGTAATCTATGTTTAACAGAAAAAAAAATAAGATTCTAAAACTTCAAACGCACTTCTAAACAAACCTAGATATAGGGGATATCAGTGAGTTAAGTTCATCGGAGCAGAAGCCGTGAAAGTATTTGTAGAAGAGACACAGGGAAGCTACACTGCGTCGGTGAGAAAGCGACTGTATCCTAGCTGCCAAGTCGGGATCGATCACATTACAGATTCTCCGTTGGATTCGGTCGAGGACACCTAAGTGGATAGTAGAAGCACAGGACCAGATATGGCAGCAATACTCAATTCATGGGGGTTACAGTTATAGAGAAAAAAAACAGGATACAGGGGATGTTGAAGAAAAGATGGGAGGTGGAGTGGATCTAAGCAGATAGGAGATGGCAATTGACGTTGCATTTAAACTTTTGGAGATTGTAGCTACCAGGAAAGCAAGTATACGGGAGGGAATTCCATGGACGGGATGTGCGAGAAAAGAAACTGTTGAGTAGAAGTGAAGGTTACATTTGACCATTTTGACGGTAGAAAGGTTGGGACCTAACTGCCAATCTAGTAGCACGAGTAAATTCATGTGGTTATGGCACCAGTGAAAGAAGCTCGTCAGAGCAGAAACCGTGAAAATATTTGTAGAAAAGACAGAGAGAAGCCACGTCCTATCTGTGGAACAGTTACTGAAGACGAGCTGCCAAATAAGAATAAACTACGTTGGAAATCCTCGTGTGGATTTTGTCGCCGATCAGATATGGCAACAGTATTCAATGAACGGACGAATGGGAGATTTATAAAGGCGCAAGATTGATCCTATCCCAACAGAGTGACCCTAAATTCTTAGATGTAGATGCAACTATAGATTTCATGTAGTTGCTCCACTTGAGGTCGTTTGAGAGTTTGAGGCCATGGAGGCTGTTGTTTCGTGAGTAAGAATAAATAACTCAACAACAGGAATAGGTTAATTGTTGTATTCCGTGAAAATAGTATTTACAAAGGTTATTAGTATCCAATACAAGAATAAAGGTTAATCGTCTCAACCGTCGTAAGACGTAGTATGAGCAATGGGTACTTCCGGGTCGTCACCGGAAGTCTACGACTGACTTGTCCATACGGCTGCTCGGCACACTCTACCCAACGTAGATGCCACCATTACTTTACATAGTAATGGAATAGTCCATTATAGCCGAATAGGCGCGGGCGTCCCAACAGAGGCGAAGTGTGCTGCTTTCTGGGAGACTAGTATCATCCATACTGATGGAAAGTTAGGAAAGAATCTCTATGATGACTATGGTGGCTATTTGGAAGCATTAAAATTTACAATCCATTTCTTACCCCATTTCAATACAGCTGTGAAGTTTTTAACGGACGACAGAAAGAGCGATATTGAAATCCGAAGGCGCATTTGTATAGCGAAGATGCTTTCTAAAAAACGAAGAAAAATTTTAGAAACAGAAACATTTAATTAAAAAAAAAGGGAGGGTTGAACTGTCAGTCGTTTTATTTGGCAGAGAATGATTAATAACTTACTCAGTCATATTATCAGATAATCATCTGCCAGCCAGTCATGTCTCTTTCAAGACATGATCGCCTAATCGTGTATCACATATAGCATTTTTAAAGAAGAAAAAAGGTAAAGGTCACAACAATGAGCCACCCAGTGGACATAAGCAAAATGATATAATAAGTTTGTTGAGTTTGGTACAAGGCCACCAACATCGAGCAACTAATGAATATTGAATTCAGTCAGCCAGTCAGTAAAGTGCCGTACGTGATACACGCTTGGGCAATTATATCTCGAAAGTGACATGACTGACTACGCAAAAGATTTTTCTGCATTAAGTTGCCATTACTTTCTATGGTAGACTGGTTGACAACCAACGCTATAGAACCCAATATGTTCACCTGGAGGAAGAAACGAAGAATTAATAACTTACTCAATCACGTAGCGTGCAAAATTTCATTTGATTTGGGCACCAGGGCAAAAGAGGAGTTGCCATAAAAATATTTGTAGAAAAGACAGAGGGAAGCCACGATATATTGTTGAGAAAGTGACTGAAGTCAAGATCGATTATATTGAGGGTCCTTATTTAGATTTTGTTGACAACCCCGAGATGAGCAGCAGGGGCACCTGACAAGAAATTTCAACAATATTCAATGTACGGACAGTTTTATGTGTAGGAAGGATTCTGGCGCGATAGCAGTGTTGAAGAAAAACATTCCTTTTGAAAGACTTCTTTTTTTTTTCAGGTGAATCAGTTAAGTGCCATACGTGATATATGTTTGGGTGGTCATGTCTCGAAAGAGACATAACTCACTGGACAGAAGATTTTCCTGCAGTAGGTTGACACTGCTTTATTCCAATCTCCCTTGTTATTCAACCCATAGCTAGAAAAAAAATTATTAATACCTTCCCCAAGGGTATCTGCGCGTAAGTGAATGCAACAACAGTTCGAACTCGGCTCACCGATTTATCGTTCCGAGCCGATATCCACTGCACCAGAATTCATTGCTCATCAGCGAGGCTATCATTCCATTACGTGGTGACTATTTACTAACTTAGCTAAGTTTGGTAGAAGGCCACAGTTATCGAGAATAAAATAATGACAATCGGATTTATTACTCAGTTGTAATGGTCAACCGAACTAACTCGTGAACCATTACCCCAGGAAGAGGCGACCAGTCTTAGCTAAATTTGATAGAAGGCCTCAAATATGAAGCGCCACATAATAATTATATTACTCAGTTCTAATGGTCACTCAGACAATCTCGTGAAACATTACCACACAAAGAGGTGACTAGGCTTTGCTAAGTTTACCTCCCTGTACCTGTTTCGGCACTTACTCTGGTCGGATTGAGCCGGCTTCCTCTCAAGCGATGGAGAAAGATTCGTTGGGATTTGTTTAAGGGCAGGGTCTCAAATCCTACCCTGTATAGACCTCGGCATTTTAATTATCCCGCCACAGGTTGCCAATACCTGCTGCGGTAGACTGGTTGTCAGCCAAGGCTGTAGAACCAAATCTGTCCAGTTATTTAACCCATAACTGGAAGGAAGGGACTAATTAATAATAGGGTATTAGCGCGTAAGTGAATGCAGGGTATTCAACTGGAATTCGAACTCAGCTCCCCGATTTCTCTTTCCGAGCCGATATCCACCGCTCCACAACGCATATCCATTTACAGCACTTGATATTCACAAGCGGTCATCCATCTAAGTACTGATCAGGCTTAACGTTGCTTAACTTCAGTGATCGGACGAGAATCGGTGTATTCAAAGTTTGGTACAAGGCCATTAGTATGAAGCAAATTAATAACTACCGAACTTATTACTCAGTTCTAATACTTTGTGAACTATTACACTACGATGAGGGTTGGCCAAGTTTCGAAGAAGGCTACAAGTACTGAGCACAATAACTATCAAATTTACTACTCAGTTTTAATAGACAACCAAATTAGCTTGTGATTTGTTACTGCACGATGAGGTAACTCGGCCAAGTTTGATAAAAGACTATAAGTATGGAAGAATAACTGTAGAATTTACCGAGGTACAGTTTTATTTTAGTGTTGATGTATTTATAAATCCAACAAGACATAAAAACAGCGCCTGGGTTTTAATTATTTAACGTCGAAGTCTTTCTAAAAATACTTACCGACTACGTGACCTCCCATTTATTTTTAAATGTCTTCAAACTTCAACAAAATTAATTTTTAACATGACGAACAGATAGTTAAGTGAAGGTGTCGTCTGCCAAATGAAAGAATTTAAGGCGACTGAAAAGAGCCAATGAATTTATGGAATTCAAAAATGTTATATTTAGAAATCGTCGAAACCGAATTTAAAATATATTTTCTTTATATTTTCAAAAATATATTTTCTATTTTAAACACACACGCACGTACATACATACATACATACATACATACACACGCACACACGCACGTACATATATACATACACACACACGCACACACGCACGTACATACATACATACACACACACGCACACACGCACGTACATACATACATACATACACACACATACACACACACACACACACGCACGTACATACATACACACACATACACGCACGCACATATATATATATATATATATATATATATATATATATATACACTAACAGTATAGCCTGGCGTTGCTCGGGTGTAATGAAAGCTTTAGAACTAATCCATGGTCCTGGAGCTCAGACTCTTTGAACGTTGGCACGAAAGACTAAAAAGCAATAGTTGTTTCCAGTTAAAGCGAAACCATAGACTGAAAGAAAAATGAATGGATGTAAATCAAATTTTGATTTCTTGGTATCGATATCAAATTTTCTGCGCTATTGTAAGAACTGCAACCTTGAAACTTCTGAATATCGTTTCTTATGTCTTTGTCTATGAGTGTATCAAATTTGATTAAATTTATCGGATGTACCTCGACACAAAACCTAGCTAAGAACACTCGCAGGCACACTCCACCCACGTCTATTGAACAGGTTAAGAGGCCCATCCCTTGTTCCCTGTTTAGGATGTGGTTTCCGGCTTTCTCTTTTCTAATCTTCTCACTTTGTTTTTTTTTTCAATTGGAGTAGATAGATCTATCTATCGCCCGGCTCACACTCCACCCACATCTATTGAACAGGTTAAGAGGCTCATCCCTTGTTCCCTGTTTAGGATGTGGTTTCCGGCTTTCTCTTTTCCAATCTTTTCACTATTACGTAGCCCCCTGCATATCAGGGGTGATACGATTAAAAAAAAACAAAAAAAAAACAAGCACACGCACACACAGACACACACATACACAGACACACAGACAAAGTTCCATTTATAAATAAGTTTAGATTTTAGATAAATTAAAAGAAAATACTTTTAATAATATATTTGCAATTAAAAACGCACGTACACGTTTTACTGTAAATAGGTCTATAGCTTCAATATAAAATTGTAATTTTGGCAAAATTAACTTTCAACGTAAGGAAAATCAGAAGGTGTCGTCTGCTAAATGAAAGGCGATTTTGGATAAAAATAGAAACGACATTAAGGTCGCGGAAGAGAATTATACAATTTATGTGATACAAATCATTGAAGTGAAATATTTCGAAAATGTCGAAAGTATCCATGAAATTTAAGTAGACGTTTTAACTTTCCAAAATAGGATTGGGCTTCCGGCTCGTTCTAAATTTTATTTTAACTTTACACTTCTAACGTCTCCGAATTAACTCTGAAATTTTATTCGCTATTTATTTATTTATTTATTTTTATATTTTGTTTTCTTTGAGCATGAGTAGATAGGTTTGCCGATCGTCTGGTTCACACTAGTCCCCGGATTTTGAGCATGAGTAGATAGGTTCGCCGATCGTCTGGTTCACACTAGTCCCCGGATTTTGAGCATGAGTAGATAGGTTCGCCGATCGTCTGGTTCACACTAGTCCCCGGATTTTGAGCATGAGTAGATAGGTTCGCCGATCGTCTGGTTCACACTAGTCCCCGGATTTTGAGCATGAGTAGATAGGTTCGCCGATCGTCTGGTTCACACTAGTCCCCGGATTTTGAGCATGAGTAGATAGGTTCGCCGATCGTCTGGTTCACACTAGTCCCCGGATTTTGAGCATGAGTAGATAGGTTCGCCGATCGTCTGGTTCACACTAGTCCCCGGATTTTGAGCATGAGTAGATAGGTTCGCCGATCGTCTGGTTCACACTAGTCCCCGGATTTTGAGCATGAGTAGATAGGTTCGCCGATCGTCTGGTTCACACTAGTCCCCGGATTTTGAGCATGAGTAGATAGGTTCGCCGATCGTCTGGTTCACACTAGTCCCCGGATTTTGAGCATGAGTAGATAGGTTCGCCGATCGTCTGGTTCACACTAGTCCCCGGATTTTGAGCATGAGTAGATAGGTTCGCCGATCGTCTGGTTCACACTAGTCCCCGGATTTTGAGCATGAGTAGATAGGTTCGCCGATCGTCTGGTTCACACTAGTCCCCGGATTTTGAGCATGAGTAGATAGGTTCGCCGATCGTCTGGTTCACACTAGTCCCCGGATTTTGAAAAGGAGAAGAGGTTTATCTCTTGTTTCCCGTTTAAGATTGGGTTCCTTCTAAAGATTTATAATTATTATTCGCTCTTAGTAGCCGCCTTTCGTCTTAGTAGCATTATCGCCTTGATATATGTAAATTGATTAAGAACCAACTTATTTTCCACTTTGCTAACTCTTTCCTACAGAAGAAACGTTGTAAGCCTGTCGAAGGTTTATTGTTATCCACATGGCTATATTTCAAATGGTCTCCCTTATTTACCCCCAACAGTACAGCCATTCACAGCTGATACAGACAATTCAAAACACTCTCATTTACTCTAAGTTTTAAATGAAAGAAGAAGGTTCAAGCTAGAGAGCTATTTTTTCCAAGAACTGCCATTTGTGAAACAGATTCCTGCTGTATTTACTAGCCTTCCCACGCAAGGCCGGATGTGACACATGGTCATTTTAATGTGGGAATTCCCAGCCATATAGCCGGGCCAAAAATATGTCTGTCTATTTTTACCGAGTCGTGGTTCTACCCTTCGGCGGAACCACGACTGGGTTTGTGCTCTCTGCTCGGAAGCAGAGAGCTGACAGTGTTATAGGGTTATAGGGTTATATGTGAAACAAATTCCTGTGTATGATTGACGTTGGTCGACATTTTTATTTATGAGGTGCTATTGATGTTGCCTGTCATTTTCTTTTATACAGTGCGAGTTGGGTGGGTTGACATTTTCTATTATAGGGTGAGATTGATGTCGGGGAACATTGTCTTTTAAAGTGTATAATTGACGTTAGTTGACATTTTCTATTATAGAGTGTGATTGACGTTAGTTGACATTTTCTATTATAGAGTGTGATTGACGTTAGTTGACATTTTCTATTATAGAGTGTGATTGACGTCGGTCGACATTTTTTCACATAAGGTGTAATTGACATCTGTCGATATATTCTATTATAGATTATGATTGTTGTCAGTTGACATTTTCCATTATTGCTTCCTGCAATCTCCATAAATTTAAAAACAACCCCAGTTGCCATCTTCTATCTTCTTGAATCTCGTTCATCTCTAATCTTTTGTTCAATACCCCCTGTACCCAGTCTTTTCTCTAACTGTAACCCCCTACGCACGAGCGGGGATCCCGCCTTGGTTGAGATGAAATGATAAAAACAAAAGATTATGTTTTGGTTTGTTTCCTGTCGTTTTATCCCAAGTTTGGAATTCAGACATGTCTTTTTGCGTAGAGGATGTGCGTTGTGGTGCAGTGGATATCGGCTCGGATCGAGAAACCGGGGAGCCGAGTTCGAATTCCAGCTGAATTCATTGCATTCACTTACGCGCAAATACCCTTGGGAAAGGTATTAATCCGACTATTCCTTCCAGTTATTGGTTAAATAACAGGACAGATTGGGTTCTATAGCCTTGGACGGCAAACAGTCTACCGCAGAAAGCAATGGCAACCTACTGCGGGATAATCTTCTGCCCAGTCAGTCATGTCTATTTCAAGACATAATCGCCCAAAGCGTGTTTCACGTATGGCACTTAACTGACTGACTGAATATAATAGTTGGAATCATGATTGACTTCTGGTCATAAAATGGGGGATCGGTTTTCTATTGTTATTAAGTAATAAACTGAGCACCCACTAATTATTACATAATAATAGAATACATCTCTTCTCCCTCTTGTTAGGAATCAAATAACAGGACAGATTGGGTTCTATAGCCTTGGTCGGCAACCAGTCTACCTCAGAAAGCAATGGCAACCTACTGCGGGATAATCTTCTGCCAAGTCAGTCATATTCTTTGGAGACATGATCGCCCAAGCGTGTATCACGTATGGCACTTAACTGACTGATTTTTTGCGTATACTACTATATTTTACAACAGCAGGTGTGTATGGATTCATGCCTTTCGCAAGGATATTTTATGAAAAGAAATTTCTAACTACGATAAACATTATTTTCTCTTTAAAAAGCATAAATATTTGAATTGATATACCTGTTTTGTTTTGTTTTTTTAATCGTTTCACCCCAAGCAAGGAGGAGGCTACATAAGAGAGTAAAAGTACTGATGCGGAGGAGTCTACATAAGAGAGTAAAAGTTTAGGCAGAAGGAGAGAGAAGAGAAATACGAACCAGTTACAGGAGGTGTCAGAGAATGGCATGAGAAGGATTTGAACACAGGAGTGACGACAGTTGTGAAGGTAGAGAGAAAGGAAGATACACGTGATGATGTAGAAAGGATTGGAGTCAAGTGGATAAGAGATGGGTATTGACATTGCATTTAAATTCCTGGAGATTGTAGCCGTTAGAGAAGCAAGTATATGGAAGGGAGTTCTACAGGCAGGATGAGCGAGAAAAAAAGCTGATGGAGTAGAATTGTCGCCTGCATTTGGTTGATTTAAATGTAAAAGGGTGGGACTTTGTTACCAGTCTGGTTGCATGAGTATATTCTTATGGGCAATAGTGACTCAATTTTGTCGGAGCAGAAGCCATAAACTGTTAAATTAATAACAACCAGTCTAGCTCGAGAAGTCTAACTAATGAAAACAGGCACTGAAAAGAAAGTACTGGGACTCTTACAGAATGTAGTAAAGGAAAGCAAGAAGAAAGGACTACTCCTCAATTGAAAATAAGAAAATACAATGTATGGTTGCCAACAAATGGAAAAGCCCTACGTGGGAATTAAAAAAAACGAAAATTTAAATCCTGTTCGGGTCCCAGCTATGGGCAAATAGTTAACCCCAAAACTGGGGTCAAAACACCATGAAAGTATAAGAATAGACTTTTATAGAAAAATATACATTTTTGAAGGAAAAATATTACTAACAATTTTTGAAGGAAAAAATTTTTACCATAAAACATTTTTGAAGAAAAAAAATTATTGCCATAATACATTTTTGAAGGAAAAAATTATTACCAGCAACACATTTTTGAATACAAAACTAGAAGACATCTTCAGTTTTCTAAAATAAAATAAAATCATCAAAACCTAATTAAATCAACCTTCTCACTAAAAAACCCATTAAACCCCATCTTTTTGGCATTAAATAACCCACAGAGGTGTTGATATGCCTTTAAACTAGACTCGAACTTAAACTCAAACTCAAACAAGAAAAACAAAAGAAAACCGCTCAGAATCTACTTAACTTGAAGGGAGACGATGAGAAATACCAAAAATATTGATTTTAATAACTTCAAATGACCGGAAATTATGCAGGGCCGTTTTCTGAAGGAATATAAAACAAGAAGAATATTCATTTGCTTCCATTAAAATAGCATATCTGAGTCAGTAGATTCATTTTCGCGCAAATAGCCTCGAAAAAGATATTAATCCATCTATTCTCCCTCCAGCTATAGATTAAACAGCAACACAGATTGGGTTCTATAGCCTTAGTTGGCAACCTGTCTACCGGAGAAAGAAATGACAACCTGCTGTTGAAAAATCTTCTTTTTGGTCATTCATATCTCGAAAGAAAACATGATCGTCCGAGCCTGAATAACATATGACACTTAACTTACTATATGAATATAATAACAGGAAAGATAATTTAAGCTTTTACTAGGCATAAAGTATTGGGGGGAAGGATCGTTTAATTTTCTATATGGCAGTACATGCTGAGAAATTTTCTCATAGCTTTCAGAATCAAAGCAAAGTATAAAGAGAAAGGAAAATGTCGAGAGAAATAAATAAAATGGTTCTGAACTGCTATGAAATATTTAATGTTTTGTATTGTTTTGAAGTAATACACAAATCCCCCAAGAATTAGTATAAATTAATATAATCGGTAATGAATACAATAAAAGCTTATGTGGGACCTAAAGTGGGGGATCTGTTTTTTATTGTTATAAAGTAATAAACTGGTCCCCCAAGAATTAGTACAAATTAATATAATCGGGAATGAATACAATAAAAGCTTCTGTTGAACCTAAAGTGGGGGATCTGTTTTTTATTGTTATAAAGTAATAAACTGGTCCCCTTAGAATTAGTCCAAATTAATATAATCGGGAATGAATACAATAAAAGCTTCTGTTGAACCTAAAGTGGGGGATCTGTTTTTTATTGTTATAAAGTAATAAACTGGTCCCCCAAGAATTAGTACAAATTAATATAATCGGGAATGAATACAATATAAGTTTCTGTTGAACCTAAAGTGGGGGATCTGTTTTTTATTGTTATAAAGTAATAAACTGGTCCCCTTAGAATTCGTACAAATTAATATAATCGGTAATGAATACAATAAAAGCTTCTGTTGAACCTAAAGTGGGGGATCTGTTTTTTATTGTTATAAAGTAATAAACTGGTCCCCTTAGAATTCGTACAAATTAATATAATCGGTAATGAATACAATAAAAGCTTCTGTTGAACCTAAAGTGGGGATCTGTTTTTTATTGTTATAAAGTAATAAACTGGTCCCCTTAGAATTAGTACAAATTAATATAATCGGTAATGAATAAAATAAAAGTTTCTGTTGAACCTAAAGTGGGGGATCTGTTTTTTATTGTTATAAAGTAATAAACTGGTCCCCTTAGAATTAGTACAAATTAATATAATCGGTAATGAATACAATAAAAGCTTCTGTTGAACCTAAAGTGGGGGATCTGTTTTTTATTGTTATAAAGTAATAAACTGGTCCCCTTAGAATTAGTACAAATTAATATAATCGGTAATGAATAAAATAAAAGTTTCTGTTGAACCTAAAGTGGGGGATCTGTTTTTTATTGTTATGAAAGTAATAAACTGGTCCCCTTAGAATTAGTACAAATTAATATAATCGGTAATGAATAAAATAAAAGCTTCTGTTGAACCTAAAGTGGGGGTTCTGTTTTTTATTGTTATGAAGTAATAAACTGGTCCTCTTAGAATTAGTACAAATTAATATAATCGGTAATAAATAAAATAAAAGCTTCTGTTGTACCTAAAATGGGGGATCTGTTTTTTATTGTCATAAAGTAATAAACTGGTCCCCTTAGAATTCGTACAAATTAATATAATCGGTAATGAATAAAATAAAAGCTTCTGTTGTACCTAAAATGGGGGATCTGTTTTTTATTGTCATAAAGTAATAAACTGGTCCCCTTAGAATTCGTACAAATTAATATAATCGGTAATGAATACAATAAAAGCTTCTGTTGAACCTAAAGTGGGGGATCTGTTTTTTATTGTTATAAAGTAATAAACTGGTCCTCTTAGAATTAGTACAAATTAATATAATCGGTAATGAATAAAATAAAAGCTTCTGTTGTACCTAAAATGGGGGATCTGTTTTTTATTGTCATAAAGTAATAAACTGGTCCCCTTAGAATTAGTACAATTTAATATAATCGGGAATGAATACAATAAAAGCTTCTGTTGAACCTAAAGTGGGGGATCTGTTTTTTATTGTTATAAAGTAATAAACTGGTCCCCTTAGAATTAGTCCAAATTAATATAATCGGGAATGAATACAATAAAAGCTTCTGTTGAACCTAAAGTGGGGGATCTGTTTTTTATTGTTATAAAGTAATAAACTGGTCCCCTTAGAAT
>JBBBDQ010002498.1:432500-580000 GCA_037127315.1 Ascarosepion bandense
TATATATATATATATATATATATATAATCGATTTTCTGCACTATGGTAAGAACTGCAACCTTGAAACTTCTGAATATTGTTTCTTATGTCTTTGTCTATGAGTCTATTAAATTTGATTAAAATCGAACCACTCCTTCTATAACCCGATTTTTTCGATTATCGATTTTTGATATTTATCGGGTGTACCTCGACACAAAACCTAGCTAAGAACACTCGCAGACGCTTATAGTACAACTTTCAAGAAAATCGGTTCAGCCGTTTCGGAGTCTATAGGTAACGGACACACACACACACACACACACACACACACACACACACACACACACACAGAGACAAAGTTCCATTTATAAATAAGTTTAGATGAGTGTGATCTTTTTTTTCCTTTACAAAAATGATCAGTGGAAAATATTTTGAAGCTTTAGGTTCCTGGTTGATATTGGAAAAGAAAATGTGTATATAATAGAAATCAAAGAAAATAATAATAATAATAATAATAATAATAATAATAATAATAATAATAATAATAATAATAATAAAATAAAATGGTCTTGTGAGGAGTACAAAGTCGTTATGACTGCATTTCATGAAGCGTTACTCAAACCTCAAAAAAACGTGACTCGCCAAACATATGACATTTGGCGTGAAAAAGTTGGTCAAGCAAATAGAAAGTATATTGACGAAAATAAATTAGCCAATGTACGTAGGTACATTATTCGTAATAACCGACTGACAGAGGCTGAAATCAATGAAATTAAAAGAATTGTAACAAGAAGAGACGAATCAACAAATTATGAAAAGAAACCGGAATCAGAAATAAAAAGTAATAACATCAAACAAGCCACAGGTCATAATGTAGAAACCGTGAAACACGCAAATCACTGCGAAGATAATGCTGTGAATTTAAAAGTGCTGGAAAGGTGTGATCTGAGTCAGTTAAAAGACAAAAATAAAACGAGTTCAGAACACATCGAAGATAATTATTTGACGGAAAATAAGAACAATATACAGGAAGCCAAGATAGAAATAAAAAACCATCTAAGTCAAATACAAAATATTACAATGGAGGAACGTGAACAGCTCCCAAAATTACTACCAACAAAACATAACCTCCGTACTATTAAACTCTACAATGCAGCACTGAAATCAATACTGGATGAAGACCCTCATACAAATCTTAAGGAAATAATATATGCATCAGCAACAGCAGCAACAAAAAAATTAAATATCAAAATAAAAACAAGGCAGTCTCGTAGACGTGAAGTTCCACCTTGGAAAAGAAAAATAGAAAAAGAAATAGAACAACTTAGAAGTGAATTATCAATATTGGATGAACTGAGTAGAGGAATAAATGTAAGAACTAGGAAAAGCAGAAGAGCCGTAAAAAAATATAACATCAAGAATGAAAATGACGTCTTATCAAATAAAGAAAAAATAAAGCAAAAAATCCAACTGAAGGCTCAAAGAATAAGACGCTATGAAAAAAGAGCAAGATTTTACAGAGGAAACAAGATTTTTCAGACTGATACAAAGAGATTTTACAGGGAAATAGGTAAAAAAAGAATTGAAGTGACAGTACCCCCCAGAATGGAAGAAGTCACACAGTTCTGGGAAAAGATATGGGCTTGCCCTAAAGAACTTAGCAAGGAAGTACATTGGATTACGCAAGAGATAGAACGAATGAAAAATAAACCCGAACAGACATGGTCTGGAATTACAGATGATGTTAAATATGCACTAAAAAAAACACACAACTGGAAATTCCCAGGCATAGATAAAATTCCTAACTTTTGGCTATATTATTTAAATGCAGCACATAAAAAACTAGCCAAAGAACTTCAAGAAATGGTTGACGATCCCACTAAAATTCCTGCATGGATGACCAAAGGAATTACATTTCTTCTACCCAAGAATGGTGACACAAAAAACCCGAAAAACTACAGACCAATTACATATCTTCCGACAACATATAAACTATTAACATCTATTTTAACAAAACAGACATATTTATTCTTAGAAAGAAATGACATGATACCGCTTGAACAAAAAGGGTGCAAACGTGGCTGTTATGGTTGTAAAGAGCAATTGCTGATTAACAAAATGATCCTGGAAAACTGCTACAGTACAAAGAAAAATCTTAGTACAGCCTGGATAGACTATCGAAAGGCATTCGATAGTGTGCCACATGACTGGATTTTAAAGACTTTAAATATATACAAGATATCGCCCGTCATCATCAATTTCATCAAACAGTGCATGTCTATATGGAAAACAACCCTTTACCTCAATCATATAAATGGAACCTATAAGTCTGATGAAATAAACATCAAAAGAGGTATATTTCAAGGTGATTCTTTATCTCCCTTACTATTCTGCATATCATTAATAGCACTAACCAGTCAACTTAATAAGACAGAATGTGGTTATAAAATAGGACAAAAGAAAATAAGCCATCTATTTTACATGGATGACTTAAAGTTATATGCTAAGAATGATAATGAACTGGAAGGTCTTCTGCAAACTGTAAAATGCTTCAGCGAAGACATTGGAATGAAATTTAATTTGAATAAATGTGCTAAAGCTACAGTTTTACGTGGATCAATACAAGAAACATCCTCAATTAGCCTAGACCCTGCTGTAACAATAAAAGAATCGAAACCAGAAGAAGCTTATAAATACCTAGGTGTAAATGAGAGCGAAAACATTCACCATAAAAAAATGAAAGAAATAGTGCGTAAAGAGTACTATAGAAGGCTACGAATGATATTAAAAACTGAATTAAATTCACAGAACAGAGTTATGGCCATTAATAGCCTTGCAATCCCAGTTGTCCAATATAGCTTTAACATCTTAAACTGGACTCTAAACGACATCAGGCGAATGGATGCTAAAACAAGAAAGCTTCTTTCTAAGCATAAGATGCATCATCCAAAGGTTGATGTAGACCGTCTATACATACCCCGTAAAGAAGGTGGAAGAGGTCTTATTCAGCTGGAATTGTCATACAAGACAACAACTATTGGCTTACTAACATACATAGAAACAACAAAGGATTGGATGATACAATTAGTAAGGCAACATGAAGAAAGAAAGAAAAAATATTCAATAATAAAAGAAGGCAGTAAATTCAAACAAGATTTACAGTTAGTAGATTCCGTAGAAAAGCAGAACGGAAGCCAAGAGCCGACTATTGCGGCAAAGAATATGAAAATGAAAGCCAAAGATAAAGCTCTTGAACAGATGAAACAGCGCTGGCAAGACAAACCTCTGCATGGCCAATATCCAGTACGTGCCAATAAATCCAATGTTGACAAAGTTAATACTCATCGATGGTTACGTGCATCTGGATTAAAGTCCGAAACTGAAGGCTTTATTCTTGCAGCACAAGACCAAAGGCTTTTCACGAGAAACTTTCAGGCAAATATTATGCATAATAATATGGATCCAAAATGCAGGTTTTGTGATAAACACCAAGAAACAATAGACCACCTAATCTCAGGCTGTTCTGTGCTTGCCCCAAATGAATATAAAAATCGCCACGATAGAGTTGGGCAATATTTACATTGGGCAATATGCAAACATTATGGAAAAGCTGTAGGCAAACACTGGTATGAACATCACCCAGCACCGGTTACAGAAATAGAAGATGTAACCATTCTATGGGATTACACCATCTACACAGACAGAAAAATTGAAGCAAACAGGGCAGACATTATTGTTAAAAACCAGAAGGAGAAAACTTGTCTATTAATTGATATGGCTTGTCCAGCGGATTGTAACATAGCAATCAAGGAATTTGAAAAACTGTCAAAATATAAAGACCTGGAAATTGAAATAGAAAAAATGTGGAAATTGAAAACAAGAGTTGTGCCAGTGATAGTAGGTGCACTTGGAATGATAAAAAATGGAACAAAACAACACATTGAAAGAATCCCTGGAAACCCCAGCTTAAGAGACATACAAAAAATTGTCTTATTAAGTACAGCCCACACACTAAGGAAAACTTTATCTATGTAATGCTGGGGATGATAGGGAAGATAGAAAAACATGAAATGGAGCCATAACAACACGCCACTACCTGCCTTAGGTCTCCCCGCAGACTTGGTTGGTAGTGAGACCAAAGCAGAAATCGAAATATGATGAAAAATGACATAATAATAATAATAATAATAATAATAATAATAATAATAATAATAATAATTGATACTAATAATAATAATTTATTACATTATATTTATTACAATACTACTAATAATACTTCTGATAATAATACTTTATGATGATAATAATAATAATAATAATAAATTAATACATTATATTATTATAATACTACTAATACTTCTAATAATAATAATAATACTTGATAATAATAAAAACAATAATTTAATACATAAATTACTTTATGACATTATATTTATTACATTACTAATAATAATATTTCTAATAATAATAATACTTGATAATAATAATAATAATAATAATAATAATAATAATAATAATAATAATAATAATAATAATAATGATGTTGAAGAAGAACAATAAGAAAATTTGAATAAAGAGGAAAAAATAACAAAAAGAAAAGAGAAGGGGGGAAAAAGGAAACTAAAACAATATCGGGTTGTCCCGAAAGTCCATACCTAGTTGTAAGGGAAATTAAAGTTCATGCTGAAATTTAAGGGAAATTAATGTTCATACTGAGATTTTAGGGAACTTAAAGTTTATGCTGAGATTTAAGGAAATTAAAGTTCATGCTGAGATTTAAGGAAATTGTAGTTTATGCCAATATATAAGGGACATTAAAGTTTATGCCGAGTTTTAAGGGAAATTAAAGTTCATACGGAGATTTAAGAGAAATAAAAGTTCATGCTGAAATTTAAGGGAAATTAATGTTTATACTGATATTTTAGGGAAATTAAAAGCTATGCTGAGTTTTATGGGTAATTAAAGTTCATGCCGAGATTTAAGGGAAATTAAAGTTCATACTGACATTTAAGGGAAATGAAAATTCATGCAGAGATTTAAGGGAAATTAAAGTTTATGCCGTCTTTTAAGGGAAATTAAGTTCATACAGAGTTTTATGTGAAATTAAAGTTCATACAAAGATTTAGGGGAAATTGAAGTTTATGCAGAGTTTTAAGGGAAATTAAATTTCATCCCAACATTTAAGCAAAATTAAAGCTTATGCTGAGATTTAAGCGAAATTATAGTATATACTGAATTTTAAAGGAAATTAAAGTTCATACCGAATTTTAAGTGTAACTAAAATTCACACGGAGAGTTAAGGGAAATTAAAGTTTATCCTGAGTTTTAAGGGAAAATAAAGTTCATGTCGAGATTTAAGGCAAATTAAAGTTCATACCGAGTTTTACGGGAAATTAAAATTCATACCGAGATTTATGGGAAAATAAAGTTCATGCTGAGATTTTAGGGAAATTAAAGTTCATACTGAGATTTAAGGAAAATTAAAGTTCATACCAAGTTTAAAGGGAAATTAAAAATCATGTTGAGATTTAATGGAAATTAATGTTCATACTGAGATTTAAGGGAAATTAAAGTTCATGACGAGATTTAAGGGAAATTAAAGTTCATGACGAGATTTAAGGGAAATTAAAGTTCTTACTGTGACTTAAGGGAAATTAAATTTCATCACAAGATTTAAGTGAAATTAAATTTCATACTGACATTTAAGTGAAATTAAAGTTCATGACGAGATTTAAGGAAAATTAAAGTTCTTACAGAGGTTTAAGGGAAATTAAAGTTCATGCCAAGATTTAAGTGAAATTAAATTTCATACTGACATTTAAGTGAAATTAAAGTTCATGCCGAGATTTAAGGGAAATTAAAGTTCATACTGAGAGTTAATGGAAATTAAATTTTATGCTGAGTTTTAAGGGAAAATGAATTTCATGCCGAGATTTAAGGAAAATTACAGTTCATGCTGAGATTTAAGGGAAATTAAAGTTTGTGCTGAGTTTTATGGGAAAATAAAGTTCATGTCGAGATTTAAGGGAAATTAAATTTCATGCTGAGATTTAAGGGAAATTAAAGTTCTTACCGAGTTTTAAGGGAAATTAAAGTTTATTCTGAGATTTAAGGGAAATTAAAGTTTATGCTGAGTTTTAAGGGAAATTAAAGTTCATGCCAAGATTTAAGGGAAATTAATGTTCATGCCGAATTTTAAGGGAAATTAAAGTTTATGCTGAGTTTTAAGGGAAATTAAAGTTCATTCAGATTTTTAAGAGAAATTTTTGTTCATGCAGATATTTAAAGAAATTAAAACACAAAACAAAATGATGCCTTTAAATATTTATTCAACTGAATATGAACCAATTTGTTCCACAACCTTTCTGTCTTTTCCCTTTAAATTCAAAATTCCGTCTTCCCAGAATTTAGGTGGTTTCTCAGCAAAGACCTCATAAAAATGTTTTTTTATGTCATCCAAAGAATTAAGATGTTTACTATTGAGATTATTTTACAAAGACCTGTCTAGCAAGAATATTTTGAGGACCCTAGAAGTTATGCCTGGATTCGTAATCGGAGGCCACAATTTAAACAATCTAAGGTACGCAGATGATACAGTGCTGATAACAGACACAGAAAGGAAACTACAAGACCTCCTACAGAAGGTAGGAGAAGAAAGTAACAAGAAAGTACTAGAAATAAACTGCACGAAAACTGAATGCATAGTTGTCAGTAAAAAAACAGCCCAAAATGCCAAATACCGGTCGAGGAGACCAAAATCAAGCAGGTACAAAAATTTAAATACCTGGGAAGTGTTATAACAGAAAACGGAAAGTGCGACACAGAGATCCGAAGGCGAATTAGCATGGCGAAGAAAGCATTCCAAAAATTGAGTAAGGTATTAATAAACAGGACAATTTCGCTAGAAACTAGGAAGAGAGTACTGGATTGCTACGTGCTGTCCGTCCTTCAATATGGCAGTGAATGCTGGACAATACCATCAAAGATGAAGGAAAAACTTGAAGCAACTGAAATGTGGTTCTACAGAAGGATGCTGCGAATCTCATGGATCGAGCATGTGAGCAATGATGAGGTCTTGCAAATGATTGAAACAAAAAGGAAATTAATACTGAGTATCAGGAAGAGACAGCTGAAATTCCTGTGACACGCAATGAGGAAGGAGGGCCTGGAAAATCTGATACTAACAGGCCAGATAGAGGAAAAAAGAGACAGAGGAAAGCAACGGATAACATATTTGAAGGACCTAATCAGGTGGATGACAGAACAAGGATAGCACGGTGTAACAGGAGCTCAGAGTACAGGATTTTCCACTCACACCAGATGCACGGCATGACTTTCTTAGGATGAAGACCTGCTTTTGGATTGGCTAAAGTTGGCTCATGTCACTTACCCCAGGATCTTTTTTGCTGAACATTGTTGTAAACGATCCCTTTCTCATCACCTATCACAAAGACGTGCCATTTATTGTCTTTATTCAGAAAATCATAGGCAGAAAAGTGACCAAAAAGATTATTTTCAGTCAGATCATCTGGTGCGCATACATTAGAGCAAAATGAGTTCCCAAGTGTCACTAACTTGCATGGTGGATTTTGATAAATTTACTTTTTTTAAAATAATTTCTACGTTTTGTAATGCGGCTTATTTGTAATCAATGTCTTGATTTGGTCATAATCTGTAGTTGGGTGTCTGCCTGAACGTTCTTCATCAATAAGGCTACTATCACCAACTCTAAACTTAGCAAACCACGTCCGTACAGTTCTGTCACCTAAGACACCACCGTACACAGCACATATAATTTTTGTTGCTTGCTTTATTGTAAAAAAAACAAAAATCAAGTGTCTGACATGCACTATTTTTGTTGCTTGCAAGGCATTTTTGCCTTTATGGTAATAAAAAAATCAAGTGTAAAAAATGCACATTTTTTGTTGCTTGCATGGCATTTTCATCTTTATGGTAATAAAAAAATCAAGAGTCTAAAATGCACATTTTTTGTTGTTAGTTGCAAGGCATGTTTGCCTTTATGGTAATAAAAAAAATCAAGTGTCTAAAATGCATTTTTGTTGCTTTCAAGACATTTTTGCCTTTATGGTATTAAAAAACAATCAAGTGTCTAAAATGCATTTTATAATCATACATTTTGATAGGGATGATAAATTGACACGAATAAAGTAATTTTAAACGTTCTTTCTCAAGAGATAGTTTGAAGTGTGATCTATTCAGAAATTTGAGCGTATTATATCTGTCGATAAATTTGACATGTTCTCACGTGTTGAATGAACAATTAAATTCGGTATGTATTTTTCGGACAACCTAATAGTAGAAAATAAAATAATCAAAGAAGAAGAAAAAAAGAAAAAGAAGAAAAAAGAATTGAATAAGAAAAGAATCTGAATTACAAAGTAGAAAATAAAGTAAAATAATAATAATAATAATAATAATAATAATAATAATAATAACATTTAAAATCCCTGGAAACCCCAGCTTAAGAGATTTTTTTAATAATCGTGTCGCCCCAAGCAAGCCATTTTACTGCCACTGTTGAGCAGGGGATTACATAGGAGGTAAGTTATGAGAAATAGTGACATGTTACAGGAGGTGTCAGGAAGAGGGTAGTAAAAGGATGAAAATACTGATGAGAGTGGAGCAGACGAAGAAATTAGCATGACAGAGAGAGAGAGAGAGAATGCAAGTTAGTGAGATAGGAGATGACTATTGACTTTACATTTGAATACTTGAAGATTGTAGCTGTCGGGAAAGCAAGTAAACGGAAGTGAATTCCACAGGTGGGAAGTTCAAGAGAAGAAGATGATGGAGTAGAATTTGCGTTTACAATTTATTGGTTTCACAGTAAAAGGGTGGTACCAATTTGCTAATCTTGTTGCTCGAGCAAATTCATGTATGGGGGTACCAGTGAGCTAAGTTCATCCGAGCAGAAGCCATGAAAATATTTGTAGAAGAGATACAGGGAAACTACATTGCGCCAGTGAGAAAGCTACCACGTCGGGATCGATCACATTACAGATTCTCTGTTGGATTTTGTCAAGGACCCCTAAGTGGATAGCAGGAGCACCTGACCAGATATGGCAGCAGTATTCAATGCACGGGCGGATGGTAGATTTGTATATGTGCAGGATTGTTTCAGCCGGGAAAAATTCCTGGCCCTGCACAGAGAACCGACCTTCTTAGCAGCGGATTTAGCTATAAATAGTCATTTTATTTGAGGTCTGTTGTGAGAGTTAACCCGAGGAGGCGCAAAAAATTGTCTTGTTAAATACAGCCCACACACTAAGGAGAACTTTGTCTATGTAAGGCTAGGGATGTTAGGGAGATATGGAAAACATGAAATGGAGCCATAACAACACACCATGACCTGCCTTAGGTCTTCCTGCAGATTTGGTAGGTAGTGCGACCATAGCAGCAATCGATTTATAATGAAAAATGACATAATAATAATAATAGAATAATCAGAAGTAGAAGAAAAAATAAGAGAATGAAACAAAAAAAAAAAACAATAAAATAGTACAGAATAAAATAATTAAAGAAGAAGAAGAAGTTGTATTCGTAAAGATGGCGAAAATCGAAAGAATCTATTGGAAAATGTGAGAATGTCGGATCAGATGATTTTGTATTATTGGATGAAAACTCAAAGAATAAACGAGGAAAAAAAATGGCAAAAATATGAAGAATCTCTCCGACAAAAGAAAGATAATCTGTTTATTTAGTTCGCTCGTGAGTTTGCGATGAACTGATAAGATAGCTCGCACTCGCAACACCTGTTGCTAACTCGATCATGACTCGACAAATTCGGTTACGGCCGCTGACTCTTAACGACTTTTCCGCCATCTTTTGTCACGTGCTCAGCGCCGCTGACTAATGCAAAAGCAGAGAAAGACGCCCGCATAATGCACACACACACACACACACACACACACACACACACACACACACGTAAAAGCGTGCACGTGCACGCAAATATTAAAGCATTTATATAGGCAACAATTATTTAAATTTAGGTTCGTCGGGGCAAAAATAATCATGTTCCTCAATCTATATCATCTGATTTCGTTTGCTTGTATCTAACGAACCAGTCTAACGTAATGTATTGAACTAAGGGACTCTTAATGTACTCTCTAGCTTTGGATGCCAACCTGTATAAGTCAGTCAGTTAAGTGCCATACGTGATACACGCTTGGGCGATCATGCCTCGAAAGAGACATGACTGACTGGGCAGAAGATTATCCCGCAGTAGGTTGCCATTGCTTTCTGCGGTAGACTGGTTGCCGACCAAGGCTATAGAACCCAATCTGTCCTGTTATTTAACCCATAATTGGAAGGAATAGACGGATTAATACCTTTCCCAAGGGTAGTTGCGCGTAAGTGAATGCAATGAATTCGGCTGGAATTCGAACTCGGACCCCGATTTCTCGTTCCGAGCCGATATCCAATGCACGACAATGCACATCCATAACCTGTATAAGAGAGAGAATAAAAATCCTGTCCAATATTGAACAGTTTTTACACACTTTCTGTCCAAAAAAGAAAATACTTTTACAAACACGAGAAAAAAAAATTAATTGCACTACTTTGTCAGTCGTCTTTAACGAAACACACACACACACACACACACACACACACACACACGTATATATATACATATATATATATATATATATATATATATATATAAATGTCGGGTGGTCCTACTATCCTGGTCGGGTCGTCCTGCTATCTGGTGGGGTGCTCCTGCTATCCACCTAGATCTCCTTGACAAAATCTGACGGAGAATCTGTAATGTGATAGATTCCGACTTGGCAGCTCGGATGCAGTCACTTTCTCACCGGCGAAATGTAGATTCCCTCTGTCTCTTCTACAAATACTTTCACAGCTTCTGATCCAATGAACTTAGCTCACTGTTACCCCCTATATATAAATTTACTTGAGCCACGAGATTAGCAACTAAGTTCCACCCTTTTACTGTGAAACCAATAAAATGCAAACGCAAATTCACCTGCATACTCTCTCTTTCATGCTCCCTTCTCCGTCCAATCCACCCTCATCAGTATTTTCATCCTTCTCTTACCCATTTCCTGACACACCCTATAACTTGACACTCTTTCTCATAACTTTCCTCCTATGTAACCCTCTGTAAAACAGTGGCAGTAAAATACCTTGCTTGGGGCGATATGATTATATATATATATATATATATATATATATATATATACGAACTAAATCTAAAAGTGAGCCAAAAGTCGACCGCGGTTTTAGTCATTAGTGATACTGTTTTCTTGGTACGTTTTACTATAATAATAATTATATATATATATATATATATATATATATATATATATATATATCACCGGACGCTTGCTTGATCTGAATCAATCTTTCCTATCTAACCGCATAATGAAGATCGTCTTGAATGGGCATGCTTCCACATCTTACTGCCCACGCTCTGGCGTCCTTCATGGCTCTATCCTAGGCCCGACGCTCTTTCTAATCTTCATAAATTTTCTCCCACACGTGATCAAGTCCCAAGTAGGCATCTACGCAGATGACACGACAATTTACTCCCGCATCACTCGCTGCTGAAGGACTTCCACTCAGTGGTGGACTGGGATAAGAAGTGGCTTGTAAATTTCAATGCTTCTAAAACAAAACTGCTCTCTGTCAACCATCACAGGCAACATCTCCTGCACTCCATAAGCATGGACCAAGCGAATCTCCCTGAAAGCAATATACTGCGCCTCCTCGGCCTTACCCTATCTTGCGACCTCAAGTGGAATCATTACATTGAGTCAATAGCTAAATCCACTACTAGGAATATTGGTTCACTGCGTCTGGCCAGGAAGTTTTTCCGCCTGAATCCATCTTGCACACATGCAAATCATCCATCCGTCCGTACATATAATACTGTTGTTATATATGGTCAGGTGCCCCTGCTGTTCATCTCAGTGTTCTCGACAGGCTCCAAATGAAAATCTGTAACGTGACAGGTCCCGACTTACCGACAATTCTACTCCATTAGCTTCTTTTCTTGCACTTCCGTATCATTAATTTCGTAACGGCTATAACCTCCAGGAATTTAAAGGCAATGGCAATTCCCATCATTTGACTCCAGTCCTTTCTACATCACCCCATATATTTTCTTTTCCTTTCTCTCTACCTTTGCAACTGTCTTCACACCTGTGATTCCATCCTTCTCTTGCCTTTTCTCTGACACCCCCTGTAACTGGTTCGTCTTTCTCTTCACTCTCCTCCTGTCTAAAATTTGACTCTTATGTAGTCCCTTGCGCATCAGTGGCGATACTGCCTTACTTGGGGTTAAACGATTAAAAAAAAATGTCTGTAAAGACAATAAGAAATCTTTACCAACACGTTTCGTCGTCTGAGGAACTTTACCAAGGTAAATGTTATACATTGATTTTGAGATAATTTCTCATGGTACAAAACGCTTTTTGCAAAGCAAAGTTTTCATTTTCCACACACACACACACATATATATATATATATATAATTGATTTTGAGGTCAACATCCAGCAGCAGAGATAGGCTATTTCACGCTTCAGCGCAGTCGTCAGCTTATTTTTATCATATATATATATATATATAGATGCCGACTGACGCCAATTCGGTCGGGTTTCAATCCTGGATAAAAAGCAATCGGATGTCTACCGTACTGATGAGCTGTGATACAGCGAAACAAATCTGTCTGTGGATGACTATTTACGCTCTCACACCCTGATTGAGCACTCTGGAAGAATGGTAGACTTTGAAAAGCAGGAGCTACTCTGGCATCTACGCACCGTTCATTCAGTAATGAATTAGAACACTCTCAGCTATTAGACGTGTATAATAATAATATACACGCTAAAAAGTCTGCCTCCTTCTACCGAACGCCCATAGCTCAAAGGTAGAGATGCCGACTGATGCCAATTCGGTCTCGTTTCAATCCTGGGTAAAAAGCAATCGGATGTCTAACCGTACTGATGAGCAGTGATACAGCGAAACAGATCTCTCTGCGGGTGACTATATATATATATATATATATATATATATATATATTTTAAACACGTTGTGTTAAACGATAAAGATAGCTTAGTCTTCCATATTTTCTTTTGTATTTTCTTATATTTTATATCGAGGCTTTTTGTTTCCGAATTATATTTATTTAAAAATTGTCCAAAGGTTAACCGAGTACTTTCGAACGTCATCGTTCATCATCAGGGTCAAAATTACAGTTTAAACATAAAAAATTGCCTTGTAGCAGGATGAAGAAAATATGCAAGACTAAGTCTCTATCGTTTAACACAATGTATTTAATATATATATATATATATATATATATATATATATATATATATATATATGATAAAAATAAGCTGGCGACTGCGTTGAAGCGTGAAATAGCCTATCGCTGCTGGATGTTGACCTCGAAATCAATTTTTTTTTTTAATCATATCACCCCGAGCAAGGCGATAACGCCACTGATGCGCAGGGGGCTACGTAAGAGTAAAAAGATTGTTAAAGAGAAAGCCGGAAACCACATCCTAAACAGGGAACAAGGGATGAGCCTCTTCATCTGTTCAATAGACGTGGGTGGAGTGTGATATATATATATCAGCTGATCTTCCGAATTAGATATATATAAAATATATATATATATATATATATATATATATATATATATATATATATATATATATATTCCGGTTATTCGTTCTGTATGTTACTGCTATGCGTTCGAAGAAGTGTTGGACGATCAGAATATAAAACTCTCGAAGATACCGAAATGTTAAAACCAACGCAGCGTAATGGGCTGATCTTCCTTCCGAATTAGAATATATACTACTATGTGTGGAGCGTAATTGTGTAATATAACAATCTGGCCCCACCCGAGGAAGGCTGATGCAAGCGAGGGTGTTTCCGGTCGTTGAAAGGAACGGATGTCGTTTGACCTTATTTCCGGCAGCAGCGGAAATAACTACAGAGGCAAACAGAACAGGTGTCTCTGAGAATTACGTGGGCGTGCGTGGGCGAGGCAAAACCGGAAGAAAAAGTCCCGGTTCTGGAAGATTATAAAAAGACCTCGGCACACGGATTCGCCAGTAGTAGAGGAGCAACAGAGATCGGCCGGTGAAGAGAGACACAACAGATAAGACTACACTCCCGTCAACCCATTAGAAGCGCGCTCTCTCAATTCTCTGTTCCCTATTCTACACGGTTCATCGTCATTAATAAAAATATAACCTTATATTTTTATATATGCGTGTTTGTTGTTTTGTCGTCATACGGCGATATATAACAATTGAGAAGGAGGTTAATGAGCCACCTCATAACATAAAAGAATCCCTAAAAGCCTCTATAGTCAGAGTAATGTCCAATATGAACAAGCGCCACTTGATCCTAACATGTAGGTGATTCAGACCTCGTATAGAAGAAGTTATCAAAGCTAAAAGATACTTAATCGAATAAAAGTATCAAACAATATGTTTATTTACATCTTCTCAACTTTTTCAGTAAAATTACTTCATTATCTGTTTCTAAGAGTAATTTTTGTGTAAGTATAAATCTGTTCTCAAATACCTTATACACCTTGCATATATATAAAGCAAATGAACCGATTGTGCAATTAGTGTGATTTTTACTATTCTAAATGATTTTACTAGAAAAATGCACTGGAAATAATTTTACTATAAAAATGTATTGGACATTGCTTTCTAGTATGAAAATGCACTGGAAATGATTTTAATATGAAAAAACATTGACCAATGGTTGTTAGTATGAAATGCATTAGAAATTATTTTACTATGAAAATGCATTGGAAATGAGTTTTATTATAAAATGCATTAGCCAATAAATTTTACAATGAAAATTCAATGGAAATGATTTTTAGTATGAAAATGCATTGGCCAGTGATTTTTACTATAAAAATGCATTGGCCAGTGATTTTTACTATAAAAATGCATTGGCCAGTAATTTTTACTATAAAAATGCATTGGCCAGTGATTTTGACTATAAAAATGCATTGGCCAGTGATTTTTACTATAAAAATGCATTGGCCAGTGATTTTTACTATAAAAATGCATTGGCCAGTAATTTTTACTATAAAAATGCATTGGCCAGTGATTTTGACTATAAAAATGCATTGGCCAGTGATTTTTACTATAAAAATGCATTGGCCAGTGATTTTTACTATAAAAATGCATAGGCCAGTGATTTTTACTATAAAAATGCATTGGCCAGTGATTTTTACTATAAAAATGCATAGGCCAGTGATTTTTACTATAAAAATGCATAGGCCAGTGATTTTTACTATAAAAATGCATTGGCCAGTGATTTTTACTATAAAAATGCATTGGCCAGTAATTTTTACTATAAAAATGCATTGGCCAGTAATTTTTACTATAAAAATGCATAGGCCAGTGATTTTTACTATAAAAATGCATTGGCCAGTGATTTTTACTATAAAAATGCATTGGCCAGTGATTTTTACTATAAAAATGCATAGGCCAGTGATTTTTACTATAAAAATGCATTGGCCAGTGATTTTTACTATAAAAATGCATAGGCCAGTGATTTTTACTATAAAAATGCATTGGCCAGTGATTTTGACTATAAAAATGCATTGGCCAGTAATTTTTACTATAAAAATGCATTGGCCAGTAATTTTTACTATAAAAATGCATTGGCCAGTGATTTTTACTATAAAAATGCATTGGCCAGTGATTTTTGCTATAAAAATGCATTGGCCAGTGATTTTTACTATAAAAATGCATTGGCCAGTAATTTTTACTATAAAAATGCATTGGCCAGTAATTTTTACTATAAAAATGCATTGGCCAGTAATTTTTACTATAAAAATGCATTGGCCAGTGATTTTTACTATAAAAATGCATTGGCCAGTAATTTTTACTATAAAAATGCATTGGCCAGTGATTTTTACTATAAAAATGCATTGGCCAGTAATTTTTACTATAAAAATGCATTGGCCAGTGATTTTTACTATAAAAATGCATTGGCCAGTAATTTTTACTATAAAAATGCATTGGCCAATGCTATAAAAATGCATTGGAAATGATTTTCTCTATGAAAGTGCATTGGCCAATGACTTCTACTATGAAAATAATTCTCCAAAGATTTGTACTATGAACATGCACTCTAAAGAATTTTACTTTGAAAATTTATCATAAATAATTTTATCATGAAAATGTATTACTGTGGGAATTTTCTCCATAAAAATTATGCGAATTTGCATTTCAATTGGCATAAAATTTGACCACTAAAAATCAATTTTAAAAAAATAAATGAATTTAAATAATTTGAAAACTTCATATTCTTTTAATTTAAGTTTCATATTAAGTTTGCTCTGATGAAAGATGAATACAGCCAATGCCTTTTTCCGTGTCGCATGTTAAAAAAGAATTAATCATTCATCCCGCTACCACCACCAGCCATGGGCTCTTTAGCTTTGGATATCAAGTCAGAGAAAGATAATCTTGAAAAAAAAAATAACGAGATTCAACGCATTAAAAAAACACTTCCCTATATGCCCGAAAAAGGCTTAAAAATTCACAGGTAATAACACTGGTCAACACGATTAGTTAAAAAAGAAAATGACTTTAGATTTTCATAGTCAACTATCGTTTTTTGCTGTACTAAAAATTGCTCATTTTGGGAAAAAAGTTCAATTTACGATCTTGGCTGATCGCAAAATTTAGTTAATAAAGTCGTAGAAACCCATCAGTTTTCATGTAGGCCTAGTAATTTATGTTAACTACCTAAAAAAGACTATTTTTATAAGAAAAATATAAGTATTTTTGAGTCAAAAAATTTAAAATAAAGGTAGCGAATTTTTCCAATTCATCGACAAAATTCAAATTAACTGATGAGTTTTATCAGTAATTAACCATTATTATGATAATAGGATTATTAAGGTTAATTATTTAAATAGCTATCTAGATAAATGTCCGGGTAATTGTGGTGATGTGAGTGCTGAGTGAGGAGAACGATTCTATCAGGTTATAATGGAAGAGCGCTACCAGGGACAGTGGAACAAACGAATGGTGGCTAATTAGTGCTGGAGTATCAAAAGGGACTTAAATAACATAAAAACATGACAGACAATCAAGAAAGAGAAAATATCTAAACTTATTTATAAATGGAACTTTGTCAGTGTGTGTGTGTGTGTGTGTGTGTGTGTGTGTGTGTTTGTGTGTTTGTGTGTGTGTGTATGTGTGTGTGTGTATGTGTGTGTGTGTGTGTGTGTGTCCGTTACCTATAGACTCCAAAACACTCTGCGAGTGTTCTTAGCTAGGTTTTATGTCGAGGTACCCCCGATAAATATCGAAAATTGATAATCGAATAAATTGGGTTATAAAAGGAGTGGTCCGATTTTAATCAAATTTGATACACTCATAGACAAAGACATAAGAAACGATATTCAAAAGTTTCAAAGTTGCAGTTCTTACAATAGTGCAGAAAATCGATAATATATATATATGTAAACGGCAAGATGTTTGTGTGTGTGTCTGTTTATCTGCCTGTATATATGTATATTTTCACCCTTTTTATTTTAGTTTTTGCTTCGGGTTTGGCTCTAAGTAGGTATAATTGTAGTTCTTAGTCTCAGCCATGATACCATTTACTCAGAGGATTATTTAGCCTTCAAATTTCAGTTTACGACGAAAAAATCTAATTTGATATCGATACCAGGAAATCAAAATTTGACTTACATCCATCCATTTTTCTTTCAGTCTACGGTTTCGCTTTAATTGGAAACAACTATTGCTTTTTAGTCTTTCGTGCCAACGTCCAAAGATTCTGAGTTCCAGGACCATGGATTAGTTTTCAAATTTTTATTACACCCGAGCAACACCAGGCTATACTGCTAGTTTATTATAATTCTTATGTTCATGAAGGTCTTATTTTTACTGTTTGTTTATTAAATAGTTTGATGAAAAATAATTGTTGGTCTTGGCATATTCAATCTCGTTATTTTTAAAGACTTAGCGTCTGATTGTTATTGAAAAAATAGTATTTATCAATAAGCAAACCAATATCTTTTTTTTATTTAAATACGAATTGAGAGGTTTGTATGATTTTCCTTTGAGAATTATTGCCATCAGTAAATATCATATATACATAAAACAAATGAAAAAATACTATTTTTCCGAAAAATGAGCCATTTCTGTACAGCAAATACCGTAGCTAACCAAAAAAAAGTCATCATTTTCAGATTAAAAATTGAAAAATTGAAATTAGCTGAAAAACATGTTTGGTTTCTCGACACCTTTTAATTGTTTTTTTTTTTTTTTTTTTTTACCAGTATAACGGTTGAAATGCTAAAATCACCTACGTCCTGAACTGAGGATTTTAAAAATGTTAATTTAAAATAATGCAGAAATCTGGCTAATTGGTAAATAAAAAAAAAAAAAATAATAATAATAATGATAGTCACGATAGAGTGGTGCAATATTTACAATGGACAATGTGCAAACACTATGAAAAATATGCAAACAAACACTGGTATGAACACCACCTAGCACCGGTTACAGAAATAGAAGATGTCACCATTCTATGGGATGACACCATCTACACAGACAGAAAAATTGAAGCAAATGGGCCGGACATTCTTGTTAAAAACCAAAATAAAAAAAGAATAAAAGAACTTGCCTATTAATTGATATGACTTGTCCAGCGGATTGTAACATAACAACCAAGGAATTCAAAAAACTATCAAAATATAAAGAACTGGAAATTGAAATAGAAAAAATGTGGAAAATTGAAAACAAGCATTCGTACCAGTGATAGTAGGTGCACTTGGAATGATAAAAAATGAAACAAAACAACATATTGAAAGAATCCCTAGAAACCCCAGCTTAAGAGATATCCAAAATATTGTCTTGTTAAGTACAGCCCACACACTAAGGAGAACTTTGTCTATGTACCGTTAGGGATGTTATGGGATATAGAAAAACATGAAACGGAGCCATAACAACACACCACAATCTACTTTAGGTTTTTCCGCAGACTTGGTAGGTAGTGCGACCATAGCAGAAATCAATTAAAATAAAAATAATAAAATAATAATAATAATAATAATAATAATAATAATAATAATAATAATATAAGGAGAAAACTTGTCTATTAATTGATATGGCTTGTCCAGCGGATTGTAACATAGCAATCAAGGAATTTGAAAAACTGTCAAAATATAAAGACCTGGAAATTGAAATAGAAAAAATGTGGAAATTGAAAACAAGAGTTGTGCCAGTGATAGTAGGTGCACTTGGAATGATAAAAAATAGAACAAAACAACACATTGAAAGAATCCCTGGAAACCCCAGCTTAAGAGATATACAAAAAATTGTCTTATTAAGTACAGCCCACACACAAAGGAAAACTTTATCTATGTAATGCTAGGGATGATAGGGAAGATAGAAAAACATGAAATGGAGTCATAACAACACGCCACGACCTGCCTTAGGTCTCCCCGCAGACTTGGTTGGTAGTGAGACCAAAGCAGAAATCGAAATATGATGAAAAATGACATAATAATAATAGTATTACTTTTTTTTATAAAAATATACTTTTCGAAGTGATATTACTATTATATGTTAATTATAACTTCATGTTCACGAGGCTTATTAGGGTTGTAGAGGCTGAATGTGTACCAGACTGAGTCAACAGGTGCCCCTGCCGTTCTTCTCAGTGTTCTTGACAAGCTCCAAAGGAGAGTCTGTAATGTGATAGGTACTGATCTGGCGACTCGACTGCAGCCACTTCCCCATCATCGAAATGTGGCCTCCCTTTGTCTCTTCTATAAATACTTTCATAGCTTCTGCTCGGATGAGCTTAAGTCACTGATGCCTCCTCAACAGGTGTTTACTCGTGCTACCAGACTGGCAACTGGGTCCCACCCATTTACAGTCAGGTTAGCCAAATGCAGACGACAATTCTACTCCTGCAGCTTCCTCTCTCGCACTTCCCGCCTGTGGAACTCGCTCCCGTATTCTTGCTTTCCTGACGGCTACAACCTCCAGACATTTAAATGCAAAGTCAATACTCATCTACTAACCACTGGACTCTAGCTCTCTCCCCTCCCCTGTATAACCTTCCCTTTCTCTCCACCTATGTATCTGTCATCGCAACTGCTTTCTCAGCTTTCTGTTGTTCATTTCTAACTAGTTTGTACTCCTCACTCTTTTCTAATTAATCTTTTTACATTTATGTAGCCCCCTGCACATCAGTGGCGTTTCCGCCTTGCTCGGGGTGAAATGATTAACAAAAAAAAAAGAAAAGCGTTTTTGTATACTTGGTTAATTAGTAAGCTTTAATTAGTAAGCCTTAATTAGTAAGCTTTAATTAGTAAGATTTGCAACGTAATCGACTAAGCAGCTCGACTTCAGTCTCTTTCTCACCGACGTGAGGTGGCTTGCCTTTTCTTTTTTTCTGCAAATATTTTCATGGCAACTGACGAGCTTTTTTTTCTGGTGCCCCGACAACGTGAATTTAAGCGTCTAGAATAGTTAAATGTAACCGTTAGGTATACTCGAACAGTTTATTTCCTCGTACTTCCCGCCTGTGAAATTCCTTTCCAGCTACTTGCTTTCCTGATAGCTTTAATCCCTAAAAGTTTTGTAATGTCAATTACCATATTCAATCTCCCTAAATACCACCCATCTCCATAAATCACTTCCACCCCAATAAATTACATCTGCCTTTCTAAATCCTCGCCATTCCCTGTACCCTGTACCCTGTTTTTTTTTTTCTCGGTGTCACCTCCAGCGCACCAGTAGCTGTCCTGACTTGCTTGGGGTGAAAAGCTTGTTTCGTTGTTCCAGAAGCTCAAGTCCGTGCTTATACCATTTGGTTGGTTTAGAGGCAAAAATACTCCCTGCAAAATTAACGATTGGGGGTGTTTGATAATTATGAATTTTAGTAAAGTCATATGTCAGTTTTTAGCAGAATAAAACTTTAGTAACTGTAAATTCCATTTTGTTATAGAATTTTAAATCTATTTTTGAGTTTGTATTTGAAAATGAGTTCATTCCTCTGGTTCACTAGTTCACTGTGATTTTTATATTTAATTATTACAACTTTTTCCTCCAAGCATATATATATATATATTATAAAAAAGTGAAAAAAAACGTAGATTAAAAACCACTGCTCAAGCATTTACGTTTTTATGTAGTGATATTATGCTTTTATAAAACATTGTAATAACAAAATTACAATACACACACACACACACACACATATATATATATATATATATATATATATATATATATATATAAAGAATACCTAGCGAGCCAGACAACCTACCTAGGTTTGACCTCAACGGATCGTCAGGGAAAGCAGGCAACCTGACGATCCGTTTAGGTGAAACCTAGGTAGGTTGTCTGGCTCGCTAGGTATTCTTTATTTATTCCGCTCTACCTAAGTATTGAGCCCTTTTAGTTGATTGCTCGCGTAGGCTTTTTTTCTTTGGGTTACGTGCTGACTCGGTCTGAGATCTTTTCACTTTCTTTTTTAAAACCATCTTTTTCCTTTTTCGTAGATCTGTGGAAGGTTTTCCGACACTAGTATAGTTATTATATCTTATATATATATATATATATATATATATATATATATATATATATATATATATATATGTACAACATTATACAACATTTCTCTGTTTTTCAGTTGGCTCAACCAAAACACAAAACGCTGCTAGATTTGAACGCCTATAGTACAACTGTGTAAATTTTCAAGAAAATCGGTTCAGCCGTTTCGGAGTCTATAGGTAACGGACACACACACATACACACAAACAGACACATAAACACACATACACACACAGAGACAAACTTCCATTTATAAATAAGTTTAGATTTAGATTACAATGGACAGGAAATTGTGGAGAGCTGTGATCACTAGTGTGCGGAAGGAATATGAGGCACAGAAGAAGAAATTGGGAAAGATATCAACTGACAAAAGTTATTAAGAGTTAAATCAGACAGGAAATGGTGGAGGGCTATGATCGCCAATATCCTTAAAGAACTCGACGAACAGAAGGAAAACTGTTTTGTTCCAGTGTGCAGATTAACAAACCTTAAAATATCTGAGCAAAGAAAAGAGTGACGCATTGCTTTTTGATATCCCTCCTCATATGGAAGAAATTATGAACACAAAAATGATCTTTTAAAAGACAAAACACTCGATGCCTAAGTCATTAATCGTAATGAGTCTGTTCCTAAGAGAACGTGTAAACACACCGCTTTTCTCGTCAAACCAAAATCTAAAACGCTGCGAGATTCGAACACGCACCTATAGTTTTCGCTCCTCTTGAAGCAGTTGCAGAAGTTCAAATATCTGGGAAGTATTTTAATAGACGGATAGACAATACGGCACCGAGATCCGAAGTACGCATTAGATAAGCGAAATAATCATTCTAAAGGAAAAGCAAGGTGGTGAGAAACTAAAAAGAAAAAAAGAAGGAAGGGTTGTTATGTTTTATACATCCACTTATATTCCGGTGAATGTTGGACAATTTCCCCACGGATGAGTAGAAAACCATAGACAGCAGAAATACGGTTCTCAAGAAGGATACCAAGAATTCCATAGACGAAGCCATTACACAAAAAGGATGTCTCAATGAAGGAACACTTTTGCACAAAATCAAATGTAACAGTTGAAATTTTTTTTGGCGCATAAGGCGGAAGTTGAGCTTGAAAACTAAAGACTTCGGGGGGATATTGAGATTAAGAAAAATAGGGTGAGGCAGCAAGCCACTTACCTGACGAGCTTGTGCGAATAAATGGAAGAACGGGAGAACTTCGTAAAGGGAGAAACACTGCTAAGAATAACGCGAGATTGAAAGTGGTAGAGAGCCATTTTTGCCTATGTCCTGATGATAGGCGGCCCATAGATGAACTGTTCATATATTTCAGTCAGTTAAGTGCCATGCATGAAACACGCTTTGGTGATCATGTCTCGAGAGAGACATGACTGACTGGGCAGAAGATTATCCCGCAGTAGGTTGCTATTGCTTTCTGCGGTAGAATGGTTGCCCGCCAAGGCTATAGAACCCAATCTGTCCTGTTATTTAACCCATAACTGGAGGGAAGAGACGGAATAATACTTTTCCCAAGGGTATTTGCGCGTAAGTGAATGCAATGAATTCAACTGGAATTCGAACTCGGCTCACCGATTTGACGTTCCGATCCGATATCCACTGCACCACAACGCACATCCGTTCATATATTTAGTTGGTGAAAAATATTTCAGATTGATATCTTTCTCATACGGTAAATTAATTGCAGGTCTTTGTTATCGAATATCGTTGGGATACCCTAAAAAATAAGGGCCATTTTGCTTTACATTCTATGCCTGGGAGCCAGTATGACTCACAGTATTTCCTCTTTCTCACCTACCTGTGCGATGTTTCCGCCGCCTTCAGGCCACGCCCAAATTTGAAAGAAATCTCTTTAAATTCCGAAGCCGCCGGATTGAAGTGTCTAGCAGACTCGATGACAGACTCCCCGGGGGATGCAGATGCATCATCGACGGCTGACAAGTTGTAGGGGCGTGGCTGGCTGGCTGGCTGGCTGGTAGCGGGAGAGCCAGTGACACGATAACCTTTTGATACCTTGAACGAGCAGATTTGCTCCTGTAGGCAAGCAGCCGGTTTGGCCTCTGGGAGAAGCTGCAGTTGCTACCAAGCGAACAAGAGATAAATTAAAATTAGGAATTCGTGAGAGGGCGGGAGGGGAAAAGTATGCTGGGGTGGGAGGAAACTGAATTTAGTTCAATAGTGGTTTACCAAATGTTTCAACAACCATTTTCTCGAAATTATATGGAACTTCTTTCGGAACATAAGAGATAATGGCCCTCCGCAACTTCACATTATTCTTTTTCTATGTGCCGTAACTTTTTAGCATGTTATCGGTGATAGCACTCCACAACTTCCTGCTTTTTGTAATTCTTAATGAATTTTGTAAACTCTCCCAAAATCTGCACACTGGAACAAAACAGTTTTCCTTCTGTTCGTCGAGTTCTTTAAGGATATTGGCGATCATAGCCCTCCACCATTTCCTGTCTGATTTAACTCTTAATAACTTTTGTCAGTTGATATCTTTTCCAATTTCTTCTTCTGTGCCTCGTATTCATTAGTGATCACAGCTCTCCACAATTTCCTGTCCATTGTAATCTAAATCTATTATAAACTTATTTATAAATGGAACTTTGTCTCTGTGTGTGTATGTGTGTGTGTCTGTGTGTGTGTGTCCGTTACCTATAGACTCCGAAAGGGCTGAACCGATATTCTTGAAAATTTACACAGTTGTACTATAGGCGTCTGCGAGTGTTCTTAGCTAGGTTCTGTGTCGAGGTACCCCCAATAAATATCGAAAATCGATAATTGAAAAAATCTGGTTATAGAAGGAGTGGTCCGATTTTAATCAAATTTGAGACACTCATAGACAAAGACATAAGAAACGATATTCAGAAGTTTCAAGGTTGCACTTCTTACAATAATGCAGAAAATCGATAATATATATATATATATATATATATATATATATGTATATATATATATATATATATATATATAAAAGGCAAGATGTTGGTGTGTGTGTGTCTGCTTATCTGCCTCTATGTCTATCTTTTTTTCAGCCCTTTTATTTTCGTTTCTGCTTCGGGTTTGGCTCTAAGTAGATATAATTGTAGTTCTTAGTCTCAACCATGATACCATTTACTCAGAGGACTTATTTAACCTTCAAATTCAGTTTACGACGAAAAAAACTTATTTGAAATCGATATCAGGAAATCAAAATTTGACTTACATCCATTCATTTTTCTTTCAGTCTATTGTTTCGCTTTAACTGGAAACAACTATTGCTTTTTAGTCTTTTGTGCCAACGTCCAAGAGTCTGAGCTCCAGGACCATGGATTAGTTTTAAAGCTTTCATTACACCCGAGCAACGCTGGGCTATACTGCTAGTTCTTAATATTTGTCAATTTCCATCTTTACCAAATTTTGCATTGTGGCGCAAAATATTTTCTTTTGTTCTCCGTGTTCCTTCCGGACATTGGCGGTCACGGCTCTCTACCATTTCCTGTCCATTGCAACTTTAATAACATTTGTTCATTTACCATCTCTCCCAAACTCATTTGCTCATCAGATACATTTTGTGTTACTTTTCTCTTCTTTAATCTGCGTTTTGAGTATCAAATTCTCTAAACACCCACTTTTCTAGAAATTTCAACTCTCACACCCTGATGTTCAACATGTGTCTTTTTTGTTGCTCCAGAATGTTGTATATGCTCCCATGTTCGGTCCAGAGTATCTTCAACGTCTTATGGTAGAGCCACATTTCTGCTGCTTCAAGTCCCCTTTTTATCTGTGATGAGGTTGTCCCTGCATTCGAGTGAAATTTTAGAGAAAGTCAGCCAGTTAAGTGCTATACGTGATACACGCTTGGGTGATCAGGTTTCGCAAAGACATGACTGACTGGGCAGATTTTCCCGCAGTAGGCTACCATTACTTTCTGCGGTACACTGGTTGCCAACCAAGGCTATAGAACCCAACCAGTACTGCCATTTAACCCATAGCTGGAGGGATAAGTTTCGGATTAATACCTTTCGCAAGTGTATTTGCGCGTAAGTGAATGCAATGAATTCAGCTGGAATTCGAACTCTGTTCAACGATTTCTCGTTCCGAGCCGATATCCACTGCACCACAACGCACATATTCTCTTTAGAGAAAACAGTATATAAAATACTATATAAAATACTATATAAATATATATATTTTTTTATACTTAAAAGACAGATAAAATTTCTTATGCACATATTTTAAAAGGAACACACACACACACACACACACACACACACACACACACACATATATATATATATATATATATATATATATATATATATATATATGTTCAATTTATATATGACACGGTTCCTGTGTATGACAGTAAACTGCATCCGGCAGCAAGGTCTCTGATTGGGAGGTTGTGAGGAGCATCGAACCACCTCTTAATTGTTCTTGTTCCCAGGTTCACCCTGGCCCGGAGTGATAGCACCTATTAAGGTCCCAGCTATGGGTAAATAGTTAACCCCCAAACTGGGTTCAAAATACTAGGAAAGTATAAAAATACTCTTTTATATAAATATATACATAAAAATAGACTTTTATATAAAAATATACATTTTTGAAGAAAAAATAATTGCCAACAATACATTTTTGAAGGAAAAAGATTATTACTATAGCACATTTTTAAAGGAAAAAAATTATTACCAAAATACATTCTTGAAGAAAAAAATATTTTTTACCAGTAACACATGTTTGAATACAAAACCAGAAGACATCTTCAGTTTTCTAAAATCAAAAATAAACAAATTCATCAAAATCTGACTAAATCAATTTTCTCACTAACCGAACATTAAAAAAGAAAAACCTGAAAATCCTACATTTTTGGCATTAAATAACCCACAGAGGTGTTGATATGCCGTTAAACAAAACTCAAACTCAAACTTATATATGACATATAATTTATAATATATAATATATTTATAAAATATATAATTAATGTTTAAAAAATTATGTGCGTTGAGATGCAGGGAATACTGGCACGAAACGAGAAATCGAAGAGCCGAGTTCGAATTCCAGTTGCGATTCACTTACTTTACAAAAAGTTCTGGATATTAACAAAATGAAATTAACAATCGACAGATTTAACCTACTTGTTTCAAGATTGTTTTTAATCGATTCTCGTATTTGAGTAGATATTCATTTTTTTTAATAAAGAACAGCATCAGTCATACTGATGACAGACAGAAAATGTGAACTCAAAAGCTACAGCATTCTTCAAAAGTCTGTCTTTGCAGTCGATTCCTTTTCTGGATTTTCAAACCGGAAGTATGGTTAAGGACCGGATATTCTGTCAGTGGTGAGTTTTGTTTCGCAGCATAACAAAATCTCGATAGGCTATTTTCTGCCGAAATTTAAATAATTCGGACATAATTTTATGAATCCAACTAAATACATTTTGAACAAAATTTGCGTACCTTCAATTACAGATAAAATGTATTGCTTGTATTTTTATTATAAATATGTATTGTTGGCATTTTCTTTTATATAAAAATGTCTTGCTGGTATTTTTACTATAAATATGTATTGTTGGCATTTTCTTTTATATAAAAATGTATTGCTGGTATTTTTACAAAAGTATATATTGTTGGAATTTTCTTTTGCATGAAAATGTATTGCTGGTATTTTTACAACAACTATATATTATTGGTATTTTCTTTAACATGAAAGGGTATTGATGCTATTTTGACTATAAATATGTATTGGTATTTTCTTTAATATAAAAATGTATTGCTGGTATTGTTACTATGAATATGTATTGTAGGCATTTTGTTTTTTTATCAAAATGTATTGCTGCTATTTTTACAATGAATATGTATTGTTTACATTTTCTTTAATATAAAAATGTGTTACTGTTATTTTCACTATAAATATGTATTGTTGGCATTTTCTTTGATATAATAATGTATTGCTGGTATTTTTACTATAAATATGTATTCGTGGCATTTTCTTTAATAAATATGTATTACTTTAGTATTTACTATAAATATGTATTGTTATGCATTTTCTTTTTATTATAAAAATGTATTGCTGGTATTTATATAAATATGTATTGTTAGCATTTTCTTTATATAAAAATGTGTTGCTGGTACTATAAATATGCATTGTTGGCATTTTCTTTAATATAAAAATGTATTGCTGGTATTTTTACTATAAATATGTATTGTTGGCATTTTCTTTAATATAAAAATGTATTGTTGGTATTTTAACTATAAATAGCAATTGTAGGTATTTTTATTAATAGAAAAACGTATTGCTGTTGTTATTCCAGAGGCTTTGCTGCCGAAAGGGTGGACTTGTGTACAAGAGCAATTAAGAGAGGGTCCCGTGCTCTTTAAAATCACCAATCTGCAGACGAGAAACCTTGTTGCCGGAAAGTTGGACCTGGTAACACAGGCAATTAAGAGGTGGTTCTATGCTCCTGAAAACCTCCAATCTTTCGATCAGAGCCCTTGCTGCCGAAAGGTGGACCTGGTAACAACAGCCATTAAGAGAGTGTGCCATGATCCTCAAAATCTACAATCTTCAGATCAGAAATCTTGCTGTCAGGAAGGTTGGACCTAGTAACAATTAAGCAGTGGTTCCATCCACTTAAAAACCTTTAATCTCCCGATCAGAGTACTTATTTTAGAAAGAGAAGTCCTAGGAACGACAGCAACTAAGAGAGGGTTCCATGTTCTTCGAAATATCCAATCTCTAGATCAGAAACCTTGCTCCTAGGGGAAGTTGGTCCTGGTAACACAGGCAATTAAGAAGTGGTTCCATGCACCTGAAAACCTCTAATCTCCCGATCAGAGTACTTGTTTCCGAGAAAGTAGTTCTAGGAACGACAGCAGCAATTTAAAGGGGATTCCATGCTTCTCAAAATCTCTGAACTAGCAATCAGAGGTCTTTCTGTCGAAAGGGTGGAGCCGGAAACAACAGCAATTGAGAGAGGTTTCCATGCTCTTCGAAATCACCAACCTCCAGACCAAAAATCTTGCTTCCAAAAAGTAGGACATGGTAACACAGGCAATTAAGAGGTGGTTTCATGCTTCTGAAACCTCCAATCGCCCGATCAGAGGCCTTGCTGCTAAAAGAGTTGACCTTGGAACAATAGCAATTAACAGAGGGTTCCATGCTTCTCAAAATCTCTAATCTCCAGACCAGACTAGAGAATGTTGTATCTGGTAACATAGGCAATGAAGTGGTAGTTCCATGCTCCTAAAAACCTCGTATCTTCAAAATCACCAATCTCTAGACCAGAAACCTTGCTGGACCTGGTAACACAGGCAATTAAGAAGTGGTTCCCTGCACCTGAAAACCTCTAATTTCCTGATCAGAGAACTTATATTCGAAAGAGCAGTCCTAGGAACGACAACAATTAAGAGGAGGTTCCATGCTTCTCACAATATTTAATCTCGCAATCAGAGGCCTTGCTGCTGGAAGGGTGGACCTAGGAACAACAGCAATTAAGAGGTGGTTCTATGCTCCTGAATAACTCGTCTCCCAATCAGAGGCCTTGTTGCTGAAAATCTTTAATCTCGCTATGAGAGGCCTGGGAAGGGTGGACCTGGGAACAACAGTAATTAAGAGGGGGTTCCATGCACTTTAAAATCTACAATCTCCAGATCAGAAACCTTGCTGTCGGAATATTGCAACTGATAAAAACAGCAATTAAGAAGGGGTTCTTTTATATGAAAAAGTATTGCTGGTATTTTTACTATAAATATGTATTGCTGGCATTTTTTCTATATCAAAATGTATTGCTGGTATTTTGACAAAAAATATGCATCGTTGGAATTTTCTTTTATACGAAAATATATTGCTGGTATTTTTAATACAAATTTCTATTATTGGTATTTTCTTTAAAATGAAAGGATATTGATGCTATTTTGAGTATAAATATGTATTGTTTGCAATTTCTTTTATATAAAAATGTATTGCTTGTATTACTATAAATATGTACTGTTAGCATTTTATTTTATATCAAAATGTATTGCTGGTATTTTCCCTATAAATATGTATCGTTGGCATTTTCTTTTATACAAAAATGTATTGCTGGTATTTTTACTATAAATGTGTATTGTTGTCATTTTCTTTCATATAAAAATGTATTGCTGGTATTTTTACTATAAACATGTATTGTTGGCATTTTCTTTCATCAAATATTTATAGCAGGTATCAGAGGTTTCTTTAAAATCTACAATCTCCAGTTCAGAAACCTTACTGCTGGAATATTTTAACTGATAAAAACAGCAATTAAGAGGGGGTTCCATGCTCCTCAAAGCCTCTAATCTTCTAATAAGAACACTTTCTTGTCTGCCATATTAAGTTTATCGTTCTACATAAGACAACCGTTATTCTTTAATGATATTCTCGAGAATAGCCAGCTTCGACGTTTCGTCGATATTTTTTCCGAACGTATATTTAGAATGTGATAATGATATCTGACTCACCAATGGTACTGTTGGGAGTCACTCCTTTTCACACATTCTCTGGACTCTTCCACTGTATACAAATAATCCTGCCTACAGAAAACGGCAGTTGTCTGTTCGTTGTTGTTGTTAGAGCTGGTGTTTGTCAGACGCTCGTTGGTCAGCAAGAATATAGACTATTACCCGGACTTACTTTTTGTATATATTTGACTCCTACTAACAAGTATTCCTGAATCTACTAACCGTGTGCAGGTTGTATATCTTTTGTTCAATATAGTTACATTTTTCCTCTCATAACTGTTTTGTGTTATTCTTATATTGTGTGGTTTTCTAAACAAGAAGCCACAACAGATACCCTCAATGGAACTTTGTGTCTTGAACAGTACATTCTTAGTCGCGGAAGTGTATTTCCCCCTGTTGACACTAGCATTTCGCAAGAGGAAAAAATAACAAGACTTAAACTGCTGATCTATCATCGAAATTCTTCTTTACATTTTCTTCTTAATTTATATACGATTTTTATATATTTTATTTCGAAATTCAAGCATCTACTACAATAACACTCTTTATTCCCTTTCTGTCTGTCTGTCTGTCTGTCTCTCTCTCTCTATATATATATATATATATATATATACTATAGTCATCCGCAGACAGATCTGTTTCACAGCTCATCAGTACAGTTAGACTCCGATCGCTTCCTAACCCAGGATTGAAACCCGACCAAATCGGCGTCATTCGGCGATTTTACCCCTAGGCTATGAGCGTCCGGAAGAAGGAGGCAGACTTTTTAGCGCGTATAAACACGCCCAATAGCTAGAGTGCTCTAATTCATTATTGAATGAGCGATGCGTAAATGCCGGAGTAGCTACTGTTTACAAAGTCTCCCACACTTCCAGAGTGCTCAATCAGGGTGTGAGAGCGTAGATACTATATATATATATATATTATAATTTAGAACACGTTTAAATTACAATCTACTACAAAGTGTACATTTTGTTTCGACATTGAAGGGTCAGTGTCTCATCAGGTAGTAAACGCTATTTTTTGAAAAAGATCCGCGCTGATGAAATGTAACTAGCTTGGTCTTCGAGGCTTTGAATGTAACCAGCCAGTTCTTTACCCCATTAGGTATTTTGTGCAAAAGTGGAAGAAAGATCAGTTGCCAATCTCCGACCATCAAAAGTTTTAGAGGTGATATAGTCGTATTATTGATACATATATCTACATATGATCTGTGCATTGTTTTAGAAAGATCATTAATGCAAATCACAAAGTTGTTTGGTCCAACATGTGAACCATGGGGCACGCCTTTGTTGTCCGTGCAGGCTCCGTGGAATGGTTATTAATCACTATCTTCAGGGACCTAAGAGTTAGGAAGGAATTTATGATCGAGAAGACCCTTCCAGTGATTACATAACTGGAGAGCTTGTGTAGTTAATATTTGTGCCTCACCTTATCGAAGGCCGTTCAGATATTTCATGCCTTGAGTCAAGAATCTCACCAATTCTCTGAGTGATGGTAGTTAGAAGGTCGGCAATGAATCGCGCCTGTGTAAGACAAGGATATGACTTTTCACAAGATTCATTCAACCTTGTTCTACACCTTATCAAAGCCATTTGAGATATCTCATTCTATGTTCCTCGATATGTGTTTGTTGTCAAGACCCTCACAGATTCTGTGAGTGATCACTGTTCTTGTATATATATCATCCCCGTTTATTGACCAAATTGACCAAGCATGGATCGCGTTTTACAAATACAAAAAAAAACAATACTTAGTTCGCATTTTTTATCTTACGTGTCACGCAACCTCATACTGCAGTTATTTGAATCAGCACTTGACCTTGCCATTTCAACATAACCATTAAAAAAACCCGAGAAACGCCAGGCTATATAGCTAGTTAGAAATACACGTTAAAATGTCACAGGTTTTTTATTTGAATTTTCTGATGAATCTGAATTCTTAACTGAATGATTCAAGAATGTCCTTGTGAGTTCGACAGTTATAAAATATCTGTGAAAATTCTCCTATTGCATCGTTAAATATTTGATCTCAGTCACTTTAAACGAAAGAGAGCTGAGTTCGAATTCCAATTGAATTCATTATATTTACTTAGGCTTGAGAAATCCATCTATTCTCCTTTCAGGTATGGGTTAAATAGGACAGACTGGGTTGTATAGACTTGATTGGTAACGAGTCTCCTTCTGAAAGTAATGGCAAGTTTCTGGGAGAAACCTTCTGCCTAATCAGTCATGTCTCTAAACAGACATGATCGCCCAACCGATGAAGGGCCTGTATATATACGTGTATATAATAAAACAGAGGATGTGTGTCTATATATGTATATGATAAAATGGAGGGTGTATATCTATATATGTATATGATAAAATAGAAGGTGTATATCAATATATGTTTATGATAAAAAAGAGGGTGTATCTACATATGTATATGATAAAATAGGTGTGTATCTATATATGTATATGAGAAAATAGAGGATGTGTATCTATATATATATATATATATATATATATGATAAAATGGAAGGTGTGTATCTATATATGTATATGATAAAATGTAGGGTGTGTATCTATATATGTATATGATACAATGGAGAGTGTGTATCTATGTATGTATATGATAAAATTGAGGGTGTGTATCTATATATGTATATGATAAAATTGAGGGTGTGTATCTATATATGTATATGATACAATGGAGAGTGTGTATCTATATATGTATATGATAAAATTGAGGGTGTGTATCTATATATGTATATGATAAAATTGAGGGTGTGTATCTATATATGTATATGATAAAATGCAGGGTGTGTATCTATATATATATGATAAAATTGAGAGTGTGTATATATATGTATATGATAAAATTGAGGGTGTGTATCTATATATGTATATGATACAATGGAGAGTGTGTATCTATGTATGTATATGATAAAATTGAAAATTATTTGAAAATTTAACATTTAATAAGATTAAAGATACACATTGCAATAACAGTCATAATTATGAAACCACTTCATTGTTTATATATTTAATATCGTCAGGTTTTTAATTTCACTGAAGCAGACGTTAAACTCACGTGAGCATTATGGCCGCCTCTATCTTCTCTTTATTTCTTCTTTCTTTATTTCTTTCTTTCCTACTTTCTGTTTTTATTTCTTTCTTTCAGGTCCTTCTTTCTTTCCTCTTTCTTTCCTTTTTCTCTTTATTTTTCTTTCGTTCCTTTTTTCTTTTTTCTTTCTTTAATTTTCTTTAATTTTTCTTTCTTTCTATCTTTCTTTATTAATTATTTATTCATTTCCGTCTTTGTTTCTTTCTTTCTCCCTTTCATTCTTTCTTTCTTCTTTCTTTCGTATTTCCTTTCTTTTCTTTTTTTCTTGTTTCTTTCTTCTTTATTTCCTTCCTTGTTTCTTTCTTTCCTTCCTTCTTTCTTTCTTTCTTTCTTTCTTTCTTTCTTTTGCTCACTGAAGCCAAACAACGTCTCCAAGATCTTTATTCTGTCTTTCCTTGCGATCAAAGTGAAGTAGTCCATTATTTATTAGGTATTATAGTGATGAAACATCCACGTTATCTAAGGAACAAGATCAATTTGACTATGACTAATTTTGACCAATGAAAACTTCCTATCGAAATTTATTGTGAATCTTACATCTTAAGTTGATGATTGAATAAAGTCATGGCAAGTTCAACAAAAATAAAACATCTGTGGAAATTCTCCTAACGTATCAATAAATATTTGAGCATAACAACTTTAAAAAATATTGCAATAACAATCATAAATATGAATACAGTTCGTTATTTTAGGAATTGGGTCCAAATGAAAAGATTTAAAAATGTTTTTTACTCTGTTGCCAGCGTTTCGTTTATTTAGAACATCAAAACAACAGAAAATAAATAAGGAAAAATAGTTCCACTAGCAACATTACTACTTAGAAACGCCAAGGTTAATTTGAAAACCTTTTGAAAATTCAACAGTTAATAAGATTAAAGATACACATTGCAATAACAGTCATAATTATGAAAACACGTCATTATTTATAGATTTATATCGTCAGGTTTTTAATTTCACTAAGGCAGACGTCAAAATCGTGAGAGCGTTATAGCCGCCTCTATTATCTCTTTACTTCTTCTTTCTTTCCTACTTTCTTTCTTTCTTTCTTTCTTACTTACTTTTTTCTTTCTTCTTTCTTTTTTCTTTCTTTCCTTTCTTCTTTCTCTCTTTCTGTCTTTTGTTTTTATTTATTTATTTATTATTAATTCATTTCCGTCTTTGTTTCATTCCTTCTTCCTTCCTTCCTTTCTTTCTTTCTTTCTTTTTTTCTTTCCTTCTTTTATTTTCTTTCTTTCTTCTTTCTTTTTCTTTTTTCTTTCTTTCTTTCGTATTTCCTTTCTTTTTCTTTTTCCTGTTTCTTTCTTCTTGATTCCCTTCCTTATTTCTTTCTTTCTTTCTTTTTCTTTCGTTTTTTTTCCTTTCTTTTGCTCACTGAAGCCAAACCACGTCTCCAAGATGTTTTTTCTGTCTTTCCTCGCGATCAAAGCGAACTAGTCCATTATTTATTAGGTATTGATAGTGAAAAAAGGAAATTAATATTGAGCATCAGGAAGAGACAACTAAAGTACCTATGACATGCAATGAGAAAGGAGGGCTTGGAGAACGTGAAACTAACAGGACAACGAATAACATATTTGAAGGGCCTGAGCAGGTGCATGACAGAATGGGGGCTGCTAGATGTTACAGGAGAAAGCGTGCTAAGAGCCACCAGGAATAGGAAAACGCGGAGGGCCATGATCCCCTCCGTCTTGAAAGGACAAAGCACATAGAGTAAAAAGAAGTGAGTAACGTCCACGTTAACTAAGGAACAAGCACAATTTGACTATGACTAATTTTGACCAATGAAAACTTCATGATATTCCTATTTGAAATTTCTTGTGAATCTTACATCTTAAGTTGATGATTGAATAAAGTCATGGTAAGTTCAACAACAATAAAACATCCGTGGAAATTCTTCTAACGCATCAATAAATATTTGAGCTTAACAACATTAAGAGACTATTGCAGTAACAACCATAAATACGAATGCTGGTCATTATTTTAAGAAGTGGGTCCAAATGAAAAGATTTTAAATTGTCAGCTGTTTCCAGTTTATCGAAACACTCACTTCTATCTGCAACCAAGTAGTGTGTTTGATATGTTTTTTTGTTGTTTTCTCATGTGATCAAAACGAAATAGCCTATTATTCTGGGGCATTAGCAGGAGTCGTTAAACAATTATAATTTTCTTTCTTTCAGTGAAACCAAGTAGCGTCTTTGATATGTCTTTTGTCTTCTCATGCAGTCAAAACGGATTAGTCCATTTTTCTGGGATATTAACAAAAGACGTTAAACACTTATATCTTTCTTTCTTCCTTTCATTCTTTCAGTGAAACCAAGTAGCGTCTTTGATATGTCTTTTGTCTTCTCACGCAATCAAAACGGAAATAGCCCATTTTTCTGGGATATTAACAAAAGAGGTTAAACACTTTTATCTTTCTTCCTTCCTTACTTTCTTTAAGTGAAACCAAGTAGCGTTTTTTATATTTCTTTTGTCTTTTCACACGATCAAAACGGAATAGTCTGTTATTCATGTAGTATTAGCAGGGCGTAATAGTCGTGCGAACTAAGAGTCGAACGGGGGAAAGGACAAACTCAGTTATATGATAATAATCCCAAATTTTCAAAAGTTTTAACTCGAAGAAAATGTTCTAGTGTAGGTATAGTTTGCTGGTAAAAAAGGGGGTCAGTTTGTTTTGGTTTTAGATAGATTTCATTAGACCTCGATAGACGCACAACACTAATCCGAAATGAAAAATACTGATTTTTCATAATTCTAGATGTGAGGGTTCTTCACAATACAAATACAGTGTTAAATCGATCCCTGGTTCTTAAAGAATTATTTGTTCGTAAATTTTTATTTACAAATTCCAAGTTTGAAGCTGTGTTTGCGTTATTGATAACTGCGTATTACTACGCTGATTTTCTAAGCGCCACTTAGATGTGGCACAAGGCCGAAAGTATGAGGTACCATATGAGGATCGAACTCACCACTCAGGTGTAGCAGGTTCTACCGAGACAAGCTTGCTAACCATTATACTACATCGGGGTGCCCAACTGCGTCTTACTATAAACTGATAAAAAATACAAAATCACTGATATGTACTTATCAATGACCTTAGTAGTTTCACACATAACGTTTATAAATAAAAACAAGGTATAGGGATAATTCTAAAAAAAATTAGGGGTCATTTTGACACTTTATTTCTATTACAAACCCCCTTCTAGAATGATAAAAATTTTGATTCTTTTATCATCTTAGAAGTGAGGGTCCTGTTCCTAATACAAATACATTGCCAAATAGATCCCTGACTTTTTACAGAGATATCTTTACTTTGTTTTTATTTACAAATGCCAAGTTTGAAGATGTCGTTACATTAATGATAACTGCATTGTTTTAGGAATTGGGAAAAGGAACATCTGTCGTATGCAGTTTTTTATTTTATTTTATTTTGTTTTATTTATTTATTTTTGCTATGGTGAGAAAGAGATTGAAGCCGAGATGTTGGGTTAGAACCAATAACATTGCTGATTTTTCTTTGGATTTTATCAAGAGTCTGTAAATATATAGCAGAATAACCAGCTCAGATATCACAGCAATATACAATGTACACACAAAACATTCAGTATTTATTCGATTCACACTTGTCTTAATTCTGTGGTAATTGAACTGAGATCAAAGTGTAGTATATGTTTTCTTCGTTTGTAATGTTAATGGTAGTATTAGCCGCTTCCTGATAAAGAAACAATCGGCATTTATTAACCAATCAGCCAGAACAACTCCAGTTACTCTTTTCTTTACTCCCTGGCAATCGGACAAAAGTGTAGTATTTGTTCTAGTCACTGCTAATGTTCATGTAAACCGTTTCCTTATAAGGTAACATTGGGCATTTATTGACCAAATAGCCATCTTCTGTCTCACTGAAACCTTTTCTTTTATTGTTCTTTCTCCTAAATAACGATTTCTCATTTCTTTTCACTCTCGGTAACACCTTGCGTTTTAGTGACGCTGTTGGGATGAAAGTACTTTTAATAAAAGGCTTCAGCAGCAACAAAAATCTGTTACTTCCATTTTCAACCTTGACAGGGTTCAATAATGAAATTTCAACTTGAAAACTATTTTTTAAATTATTGAAAAACCTTGAACATTTTATTAAAATATTAAACAACTCGGGGCCATGAATGACACTGGAAAAAAATGACCTTCCCAAATTAGGTTTTCGACACCTGGGGAGATGTTTGCTCTTTTCAATCCAGTAAGCGATGTCAAAATTGGCATTTTAATTACGGAGCACCAGGTGTGTTATTTTTTTCCCAAAGTACCTGAACACTTCTGGGTCATATCGCCACTGAGCAATGGTTAGCAGGTATCTTGTAAAAATCAAAACTTGCATTTTTGATCCAGACTAAACTATATAAATATCTATATCCGTACCTTATCGTAGGGTAATGGTTAACGAGTTATTTTAGTAGACCATTACTAATGAGTTATGATTCCGCTTCACACTGAGCACCTCAAACTTGGTTCTTGTGCCAGACACAGTCAATTGATAAATATCTATAAAGGTGCTGTAGGGTATTGGTTAACGAGTTAGAATAGTCGACCTTTACTAAGTTGTGACAGCGATACTCACCTAGTGTCCCACACTTTGGTCAGTGTCTCAGATTACCGTAATTTGTTAATATCTATATATGCGACTTGCCTTAGAGTAATGGTTAACGATTTAGTATAGTTAACAGTTACTACTGAGTTGTGGCTACGAACCTCACTGAATATTCCCACAATTTGGTCCTTATGCCAGTCTAACTTAATTTATAAATATCAATATGCTTGTCTTGCTGTGGCTCAATGGTTAACGGTCTGGTACGGTTGAATATTAATATAGGGTTGTGACTGTGTTATTCATTAAACTGTCAACACATGGATTCTTGTACCAGACAACTAAAAGCTTGGTTGTATAGGTTCTTTGCCGAAGGTTGCAGTTCTTACAATAGTGCAGAAAATCGATAATATATATAAATATATATATATATATATATATATATATATATATATAAAAGGCAAGATGTTTGTGTGTGTGTGTTTATCTGTCTGTATGTCCTTTATCTAAATCCACAATTTTTATCCGATTCTCACCAAAATTCACACTTTAGACTGAGTCTGAGCTCCAAGACCACGGATTAGTTTTAAAGCTTTCATTACACCCGAGCAACGCCGGGCTATACGGCTAGTTGCTGATAAAATTCCTCCTCAATAATGTAATGCTGATGGATTTTTTCACCTATATTGTATTACTGGTTGACTGCTACGCTCTCCCATGAATCCATGTTGATGCTCACAGCTGTCATATCGCGTTTAATGACGTCACGATATGCAGTTGTGGCCGCCCAGTGGGTCTTCTTCTAGAGATCAGCTCTCCTTACAAGAGGTCTTTTGGAATGCGACCGTCTGGCATGCGGTGGACATGACCTAGCCAGCGCAGTCTGCGCTGTTTAAGGTGTGTGAACATGGTATGCAGACCGGCCCGAGACAGGGCCTCAGTATTGGGCACTTTGACTTGCCATGCGATTCCCAATATACGTTGGATACTTCTCATGTGGAAGGTGTTTAGACGCCTCTCTTGCCTGTCAACCGGGTCAAATGAAGAGGAACCCTGACCCAACAACTTAAATCAAGGGAGGAGCAACTAACACAAGTCGCCATGGAGAGGTGGGTTCGCGGGAAGTAAAATGACAGCTCCGACAGACCAGAAACAAATCATAAATACAGCCTCTGCAACAAAGACTATCCTATCGGTTTCTACAGTCACAGACACCAATACCCCAGCCAAGCAGACAACTAGGATGCTACCCATAGTCAACCCTGACCAACCGAGGCCTACTACTACTGTATTGCTGGTAAATTTTCAAACAATAATATATAGTTGGTGAATTTTTCCACAGTAATATATGACTGGTAAATGTTTTCCCCAATAACCTATTGCTGGTAAAATTTTCAACAATAATGTATGGTTTGTAAATTTTTCAACAATGCCTGGTCACGTTCAATGAAGATCATATATAAATGAGAGAATTGGAGATCCGTAAAGACAGAGAGGATAATCCAAAAGATTTTATCCATAAATATTAATTAAATTATAAATTATTAATTGGTTAAAAATAGAGAACTCGATGGCTATAATCCAGAGTATTATAAAATATTGAGAAGAAAAAGAAAACTTAACACATTTTGATTTTTTCCAGCGGTCTGAATGAGATTATGTAAATTTACAATACATCGTCGAATATATTATAATCATAATTTTTTTTTTTACTATAAAAATGTATTACTGGTAATTTTTCTAATTTATTTTTATATTTTTATTATGCTTTGACCCCAGTTTAGGGGTTCAGGATTTGTCAGTGGTTAGTACTCCAATTGATGCTATTATCCCAGTCTAGGCATACCTGGGAACAACAACATCTTTATCAAATGTCTTGCTTCCGGTTGTTGTTAATTGCCGTACCCAGGATGAAAAAAGATTATGTAAAACCTTTTTATGTAATCCACTAGCAGTATAGCCCGGCGTTGCTCGGGTGTAATGAAAGCCTTAAAGCTAATCCATGGTCCTGGAGTTCAGACTCTTTGGACGTTGGCACGAAAGACTAAAAAGCAATAGTTGTTTCCAGTTAAAGCGAAACTGTAGACTGAACAAAAAAAAATGGATGGATGTAAGTCAAATTTTGATTTCTTGGTATCGATATCAAATAGGTTTTTCGTCGTAAACTGAATTTTGAAGGCTAAATAAGTTCCCTGAGTAAATGGTATCATGGTTGAGACTAAAAACTACAATTATACCTACTTAGAGCCAAACCCGAAGCAAAAAACTAAAATAAAATGGCTGAAAAAATACAGACATATAGGCAGATTAACAGACACACACACAAAAACATCTTGACTTATATATATATATATATTATCGATTTTCTGCACTATTATAAGAACTGCAACCTTGAAACTTTTGAATATCGTTTTTTATGTCTTTGTCTATGAGTGTATCAAATTTGATTAAAAGCAGACCACTCCTTCTATAACCCAATTTTTTCGATTATCGATTTTCGATATTTATCGGGGGTACCTCAACACAAAACCTAGCTAAGAACACTCGCAGATGCTTATAGTACAACTGTGTAAATTTTCAAGAAAATCGGTTCAGCCGTTTCGGAGTCTATAGGTAATGGACACACACACACACACACACACAGAAAAATTTTCATTTATAAATAAGTTTAGAAGTTAACTCATGTAAGATGCACAAACAAATAGATCACCAACACTCTTTTTATCATTATAATGTGCACGGTGGATATTATTACCAGTGATATCAATGACGTTCCTTCTGCATTATACTCTCTATTCATTATTATTATGTCATTTTTTCATCATAATTCGATTTCTGCTATCGTTGCACTACCTATATATATATATATATATATATATATATATATAAAAGTCAAGATGTTTTTGTGTGTGTGTCTGTTAATCTGCCTGTATGACTGTATTTTTTCAGCTTTTTTTTTTAGTTTTTGCTTCGGGTTTGGCTTTAGGTAGATATAATTGTAGTTCTTAGTCTCAGCCATGATACCATTTACTCAGAGGACTTATTTAGCCTTCAAAATTCAGTTTACGACGAAAAAAAACTTATCTGATATCGATCCCAGGAAATCAAAATTTGACTTACATCCATTCATTTCTCTTTCAGTCTACGGTTTCGCTTTAACTGGAAACAACTATTGCTTTTTAGTCTTTCGTGCTAACGTCCAAAGAGTCTGAGCTCCAGGATCATGTATTAGTTTTAAAGCTTTAATTACACCCGAGCAACACCGGGCTATACTACTATAGGCAAGTTTTTTCTTTTAGTGTTTTAACAATAATGTCCAGCTTATTTGCGTCAATTTTCCTGTTTGTGTAGATGGTGTATTCTCATAGAATGGTGACATCGATTTCTGTAACAAGGTCTGGGTGATGTTCCTACCAGTGTTGGTTTACATATTTTCCATAGTGCTTGCACATTGTCCAATGTAAATATTAGCCACTCTATTGTGACGTTTTTTATATTCATTTGGGGCAAGCACAGATTTATCACAGAACTTTAGCATCAAATCTGGATATTTAGTCTATCTACTCCAATTCATCTATTGAACAGGTGAAGAGGCTCATCCCTTGTTTCCTGTTTAGGATGCGGTTTCCGGCTTTATCTTTTCCATTCTTTTTACCCTTACGTAGCCCCCTGCGCATCAGTGGCGTTACCGCCTTGCTTGGGGTGATATGATTAAAAAAAACAAAAAAAAACTTGGGAGTTCCCTTTTTATTGTTATTGTTGGCGATCACGTGACAGAATGTCTGTTTAATTCAACAGTACCTTCCTCAGTATTCTTTATTATCATTATTATGGATTTTCTCACTAATAATATTCTTTCTCTTTAGCATCAAGTCTGGAGAATACTTGGGAGTCTTCAATGTTTATTGTTAAAGATCAAGTGACAGAATGTTTGTTCAATTCAGCAGCACTTTCCTCAGTATTCTCTATTATCATTATTATGACTAATATGAATAATATTCTTTTTCTTTAGCATCAAGTCTGGAGAATATTTGGGAGTCTCCTTTTCTATTTATTTTGTTGGAGATCAAGTGACAGAATGTTTGTTCAATTCAACAGCACCTTCCTCAGTATTCTCTATTATCGTTATTATGACTAATATGAATAATATTCTTTTTCTTTAGCATCAAGTCTGGAGAATATTTGGGAGTCTCCTTTTCTATTTATTTTGTTGGAGATCAAGTGACAGAATGTTTGTTCAATTCAACAGCACCTTCCTCAGTATTCTCTATTATCGTTATTATGACTAATATGAATAATATTCTTTTTCTTTAGCATCAAGTCTGGAGAATATTTGGGAGTCTCCTTTTCTATTTATTTTGTTGGAGATCAAGTGACAGAATGTTTGTTCAATTCAACAGCACCTTCCTCAGTATTCTCTATTATCATTATTATGACTAATATGAATAATATTCTTTTTCTTTAGCATCAAGTCTGGAGAATATTTGGGAGTCTCCTTTTCTATTTATTTTGTTGGAGATCAAGTGACAGAATGTTTGTTCAATTCAACAGCACCTTCCTCAGTATTCTCTATTATCATTATTATGACTATTCACATGAATAATATTCTGTCTCTTTAACAAGACTGGAGAATACTTGAGAGTTTACTTTCATTTAATGTTAGTTAAGTTCAGATCTTTCAACCAAGAATTCTCGTCTTTTTATTCTTGCTTTTCTATTCTGATTGTTATCTTTTATTCAAAGAATTGGTTTGACAGAGTAAGAAGTTTTTATTCTGACCGATTGCCAAAAATTGAACAAAATTTCATTGGAAAAAAAAATTGAAAAGCGGAAACTATCAAGACCCTCAGCTTTCCGAGACTTGCGCAGCTGCGTAGCCGGAAGTGGCTTCCGGTCCGAAACCATCGCAAGCGGCAAAACACCGTACGGCAGACATTTCTGGAAATAGCAGATGGCAAGGGGAGAAAGGAAAGTGGGGAAATCAGATGTTTGTTTCATGTTGTTTCCTCATGAAACGGAAGTGTATCTCTCGAAGACCAAAATAAGCAACGAATATTGGTAACACTGTCTCAGGAATGGATTAAAAAAAAGAAAGTTAAGCAAGGTAATGTCTTGTCATCCAAAAAATGAGATACTAGAGAACTTTACATTTGTCACCTTTTGTATTGGATTTGTTTTTCTTACGATGGTTTCTGTTTTCGGTATCTTGTTATTATTATTTGTACTTATTGAATAGTCAATGGAGATCAAGAGAGATCAAGGTTAAGGAATGTCCTTACATTCTTCTAAATGCAATATATTTTAATCATTTTACCCCAAATAAGGCCATAAAGCCACTAACACGCAAGGGGATACTGGGAGTAAAAGAATGATGGATATCTTTATGTTAACGTCACTGTAATTTTTGTCTTTATTTCCACTTGAAATTAAAGCCAAAATACGATGTTTAAAACATCTCATGATTAAACGTAATAGACATTCATTGTTTCTTATACTTATCAGTATATATTGAGAAAATATATGTTTCTTATATTTATATATGTTTCTTATATTTAACGGTATATATTTAGAAAATGATCTGCTGCCTCGATACATTATATATATATATATATATATATATATATATATATATATATATATATATCCGAGTGGGTACAGAACGAAGAAAGAATTTTTTCCGTCCAAAACATTAATTAAGTTCTAAAACATAATATATATATATATATATATATATATATATATATATATATGTCAGAGCTCTCTTAGAAAGTTATCCTACCACTGTATGTACAGGATACTCCTTTGGATTCTTCTATACCCACACTGCATGCTGATATATATATATATATATATATATATATATATATGTGTGTGTGTGTGTGTGTGTGTGTGTGAGAGAGAGAGAGAGAGAGAACTGCAGACCTGTAAAGACGAAAAGAATAATCCAAAATACTTTATTCAATTAATATAAAATAATAATTAGATAAAAATAGGGGGCTCGATGAATATAATCCATAGTATTATAAAATATTAAAAAGAAAAAGAAAACACATTTGGATATTTTTTTCAACGGTCTGAAGGAGATTATACAAATTTACAATCATTCAGTTAAGTGCAATACGTGATACACGCTTGGGCGATCATGTCTCGAAAGAGACATCACTGACTGGGCAGAAGATTATCCCGCAGTAGGTTGCCATTGCTTTCTGCGGTAGACTGGTTGCCGAACAAGGCTATAGAACCCAATCTGTTCTTTTATTTGACTCATAACAAAAGGGAGAAGAGATGTATTCTATTATTATGTAATAATTAATGGGTGATCAGTTTATTACTTAATAACAATAGAAAACCGATCCCCCACTTTATGACCAGAAGTCAATCATGATTCCAACTATTATATTCAGTCAGTCAGTTAAGTGCCATACGTGATACACGCTTGGGCGATCATGTCTCGAAAGGGACATGACTGACTGGGCAGAAGATTATCCCGCAGTAGATTGCCGTTGCTTTCTGTGGTAGACTGGTTGCCGACCAAGGCTATAGAACCCAATCTGTCCTGTTATTTAACCCATAACTGGAAGGAAGAGACGGATTAATACCTTTCCCAAGGGTATTTGCGCGTAAGTAAATGCAATGGATTCAACTGGAATTCGAACTCGGCTCGAAATTTACAATACATCGTCGAAATAAATCCTTGTTTATAACCGTCTTTATTTTCACTTGAAATTAAAGCCAAAAATACGATGTTTAGAACGGCTCATGATTAAACACAATAGGCGCCTATTTGCTTCTGCTCGTAACGCGTGTAAGAGGATCCTGAATGACGCCAAGCGGTTGTTTGCTAAGAGAATGAAGCAGCGCATAGCTGACCACAAGTTCGGCTCCAAGGACTATTGGCGGTTGTGCAAACGTGATCTGAACAACAGTAAATCCTCCATCTCTTCGTTAATCAATGAATTTAAGATCCTCACGTCATCTGTGTGGACAAGGCCAAGTGCTTTGCCCGCAGATTCTCATCCAACTCTACATTTGACTCGTCTGGAGTACCTGCATCCGACTCCCCTCTAAGAACCAAGGCTCTTCTGAAAGATGTTTACATTACCCCGTCTCTGGTATCTAAGGTAATATCAAAACTTGACCCGTATAAGGCGAGCAGAGCTGATGGTATCTCGGTCATTGTCCTTAAGAAATGTGCCCCTGAACTCTCCTCTGTCCTCTCGAAAATCTATAATTACTGCCTTTATGTTTCCTGTTTTCCTGCATGCAGGAAGCCCTCTCTGTTGTTCTTGTATTTCAGAAGTTGGGGGAACCCTCGGATCTATCCAACTATCGCCCTATTAGCCTTCTACCATTTTTCGGAAAAGTGTTCGTGGCTATTATCAATGCTGAAATAGTTCAACATCTTACTGCCCATAAACTATTCTCAGACAGGCAGTTAGCTTCCGCTTCGCCAGGCTCACAGCCGATATGCTAACGACCATCCGGGAGTACATATACCAGGCCCTCGATAAGTCTGGCGAGGCTCGTGCTGTTGCCCTGGATATCTCCAAGGTTTTTGATATCGTTTGGCACGCCGGCCTTCTATGATATGATATCACCGGACGCTGGCATGATCTGATTCAATCTTTCCTATCTAACCGCATAATGAAGGTCGTCTTGAATGGCCATGCCTCCTCATCCTACTGCACGAACGCTGGTGTTCCCAAAGGCCTGACACTTTTCCTGATCTTCGCAAATGATCTCCTAAATGGGATCAAGTCACAAGTAGACATCTACGCAGATTATACTACAATCTACTCCCGCATCAATACGAAATCAGGCTATGTGGACAAACATAACCTCGCTGCTGATCTTGAGAAGGATCTATACACACTGGTGGACTGGGGTAAGAAGTGGCGTGTAAATTTCAATGCTTCAAAAACGAAACTGCTATCTGTTAGCCATAACAGGCAACCTCTCCTGCCCCTCCATAAGCATGGACCAAGCGAGTCTCCCTGAAAGCAATATACTGCACTTCCTCGATCTTACCCTATCTTACGACCTCAAGTGGATTCATAATATTAAGTCAATAGCTAACTCCACTGCTAGGAAGGCTGGGTCACTGTGTCGGACCAGAAAGCTTTTTACGCCTGATTCCATCTTTCACATATATAAATCAACTATCCGTCCGTACATAGAATACTGCTGTCATATATGGTCAGGAGCCCCACTTGTTCATCTCAGTGTTCTCGACAGGCTCCAAAGGAGAATCTGTAACGTGATAGGTCCCTACTTGGCAGTTCGACTCCAGCCACTTTTTCACCGGCTGGATGTTACTTCCCTCTGTCTATTCTACAAATATTTTCGTGGCTTCTGCTGCGATGAACAAGTCGCTGCTGCCCCCGCCACTAGAATTTACTCATGTAACCAGACTGGCAACAAGGTCGCACCCACTTACAGTTAGATCAACCAAATGCAGCCGTCAATTCTACTCCATCAGCTTCTTTTCTCGCACTTCCCACCTGTGGAACTTTCTACCGTATACTTGCTTTCCTGACGGCTACAACCTCCAGGAGTTTAAATGCAATGTTAATTTCCATCCCTTATCCACTTGAATCCAGTTCTTTCTAGATCACCATGTGTATCTTGTTCTATCTTGTTCTTTTCTCTCTGCGTTAACAACTGTCTTGATACCCGTGTTTTCATTCTTCTCTTGCTCTTTCTCTGACACCCACTGTAACTGGTCCGTCTTTCTCTTCACTCTCCTCTTGTCGAAACTTTTGCTCTTATTTAGCCCCGTGCGCATCAGTGGCGGTACATCCTTGTTGAAGTGAAACGATTTAAAAAAATTCTACCTTTAAATAAGCTGCAAAATATCGATAATCAGTAAAACAAAAACCAATGAATCAATCAATGTTAAAACGTAAGATGGAATAGAACCCAATCACCAGACGAACTCGAATTGTCAATTGGAGAGCCAAGTTCGAATAACAGTTGGGTTCATTATATCAACTTACGCACAAACAACCTTGGGAAGGTATGAATTCAACTCTTCTCCCCCTAGGTATGGGTTAATTAAGAAGTTTTTTTTTCGCTAAATCATTATCTCACTTCAAAAATTCTTACATTCTTAAAAGTTTATGGCTTGAAATAACATGCAAAGGGTTGATAAGCCGTAAACATCAATCAATGAAATACAGATTAGCTAAAAAAAGGCTATCTTTTAGATTTGTTTATATTCACTGGAATATAAATGTACAGAAACTAACGCAGCCACAAAATGAAGGGGTTAGTTTCTATATTCACTGTAATATAGAATTGTTCCCTTATGTAAAATCCATATTATAACTCCTTGTTTGGTTATCCCGCCCTGTCAGCTAGGGCGTCCGAATACGCCGATTGCACCTCTGCAGAGGAGTAACCCGCGCGACCAATGATGCGTTTCAGGGTATGACGATAAGCTACATCCGGCAGCAAAGGATCTGATTGGGAGGTTTTGAAGGGCCTGGAACCACCTCTTAATTGATGTTGTTCCCAGGTCCATCCTGACCCGGGGTCCCAGCTATGGACAAATAGTTAACCCCCAAAATGTGGTCAAAACACGAGTAAAGTATAATAATAGATATTTTTATCCTAAAAATTCCAGCAATAGATTTTAGAGAAAAAAATAATACCAGTAATAATTTTTTAAGAAATATTATGCAAAAATATTACTATTAATACTTTTTTAAAGAAAAAAAATATTACACGCATATATATATATATATATATATATATATATATATATATATATATATATATATATATTTGACTCTCGACAAAACTTTTTTTTTTTAAATATATCAATGAAACCTGATCTACAAACTGATTTGGCGTGCGGCCTATCAGGTTGAATACACCGGTTCTCGCTCGATCACCGAAGTTAAGCAACATTGAGTCTGGTCAATACTTAGATGGGTGACCGCTTGGGAATACCAGGAGCTGTAAGCGTATAGTGACGGATGTGCGTTGTGGTGCAGTGGATATCGGCTCGGAAAAAAGAAATCGGTGAGCCGAGTTCGAATTCCAGTTAAATACCCTGCATTCACTTAAGCACTGGTACCATTGGGAAAGGTATTAATCCGTCCCTTCCCCCCAGTTATGGGTTAAATAACAATAGTAGGACTTGAGAACCCTGCCCTTAAAAACAAATCCCAACGAATCTTGATACTCGAAAAGAAAAATGTTGTAAAAATAAAATAACCTTAACCAAAAATCATTGGTTATGTCCTTAAATGATCCAATAAGGATTGATAGGTCGTTAAACCTCAAAACAAACTAATTTTTCCCAAGACTACATATTGTATTGTAGTCATACGAATCTATTTTAAAAATCTTCTTGGTATTAAACTTCATTGAGGTTGAATTGTCGTAAATCATAACAAGCTAAACCAATCCTTGTTAGTTTATCAAATCCTGATTAGGTAAGAATCCACCTATTCTCACCCCCAGCTATGGATTAATTAGTAAACGTTGTATCACTAAATCATTATTATCTGACCACGAAAATAATACTTACAATCTAAATTATTTTTGGCTTAAAATAGCCCGCAAAAGGTTGGTAAGTCGTAAAATATAAATCAACCAATGCTAAAACGTATGGTGTAATCTGACAAGTTATCCAATGTAAAACATTATATAAGCGTTCTATGAGTGAAACGAAAATACTTTCGATACACCCCAATACATTCTTTCCAGATTGAATAAGTGAAATTAAAATTTATCACCGTTTTGTGAATATCATTTCGAAAGCGAAACCAATGAAAAATAATTTCCAAACCAAAATGTTATTAGATTTTTAAACTCCGTGACTTTTGGAACGATTGCCGACAAGAAAGAGAAAGGTAAAAACATAAGAAAAGAAAAGAAAAGAAACAAACAAACCAGCAGACGACATATTTGTCTTCAATTTGCCTGTCGTAAAAAACACATTTCAAATGAAAAATTCTCAACATGTAATTTCGAGAAACGTAAAACAAATTATTCTTCAATAGTTTTTATTTTCTATTTTTGTTTCATCGTTTTTGTCGATATTTAACATTACTTTTTTTTCGGTTTTTTCGCTGTTTAAAACGTAACAAATTAGCGCGTTTTATACATATACGTTACTTACATAATCATTCAGACGACGTGTGGGTGATTTGATTTTAAAATGTTCAGTTGCCTTTTGTTTCTTGGGTGATTTTCTTCAAAATTTCTTCTTACTTAGGCAAATTTTCTCACATTTGCTTGTGAATTTTTAACGGGCTTCCTAAGTTTTATGAGGATGTAAAAACATTATCATCAGCTTAAAATTACTTTCATAACGATGCAATGAAAACTTCCATCAAATTCAATGATAATAATTCTGTAGCCATTTTATACGAGTATTACGAAAACCTTATACTTTTGCATGCAGCGTTCTGGATATGACGTTAAAATGCATCCGGGTCCTGGGTTTGACGATCCAGCGGCAAGGCCTCTGATTGGTAGGTTTTGATGAGCATAGAACCACCTCTTATTTGCCGTTGTTCCCAGGTCCACTTTGTTAGGGTTCCGGTTATGGGCAAATGGTTAACCTTCAAACTCGGATCAAAACATTATGAAAGTATAAAAATAGATTTTTATAGTAAAAATTCCAGAAATATTTTTTGAAGAAAGAAAAAATAACAGCAATATACTTTGAAAAATATATATATGTATACCAGTAATACATCTCACTCTCGACAAATCCCTCTTTTTATACAAAAATACATAAGTGAAACGTGAACTACAAACTGATTTCTTAAAACGAATATACATTCTATTCAAAGGAATCTATTGTAAAGATATTGTCGGCATTAAATAACACATTGAGATTAATAGTGGAATAGACAGATCTATCTATCGCCCGGTTCACACTCCACCCACGTCTATTGAACAGGTGAAGAGGCTCATCCGTAGTTTCCTGTTTAGGATGTGGTTTCAGGGTTTCTCTTTTCCAATTTTCTCACTTTGTTTTTTTTTTTTCAATTGGAGTAGATAGATCTATCTATCGCCCGGTTCACACTCCACCCACGTCTATTGAACAGGTTAAGAGGCTCATCCCTTGTTTCCTGTTTAGGATGTGATTTCCGGCTTTCTCTTTTCCAATTTTCTCACTTTGTTTTTTTTTTTCAATTGGAGTAGATATATCTATCTATCGCCCGGTTCACACTCCACCCACGTCTATTGAACAGGTTAAGAGGCTCATCCCTTGTTTCCTGTTTAGGATGTGATTTCCGGCTTTCTCTTTTCCAATTTTCTCACTTTGTTTTTTTTTTTTTCAATTGGAGTAGATAGATCTATCTATCGCCCGGTTCACATTCCACCCACGTCTATTGAAGAGATTAAGAGGCTCATCCCTTGTTTCCTGTTTAGGATGTGATTTCCGGCTTTCTCTTTTCCAATTTTCTCACTTTGTTTTTTTTTTTCAATTGGAGTAGATAGATCTATCTATCGCCCGGTTCACACTCCACCCACGTCTATTGAACAGGTTTAGAGGCTCATCCCTTGTTTCCTGTTTAGGATGTGATTTCCGGCTTTCTCTTTTCCAATTTTCTCACTTTGTTTTTTTTTTTTCAATTGGAGTAGATAGATCTATCTATCGCCCGGTTCACACTCCACCCACGTCTATTGAACAGGTTAAGAGGCTCATTCCTTGTTTCCTGTTTAGGATGTGGTTTCAGGGTTTCTCTTTTCCAATTTTCTCACTTTGTTTTTTTTTTTTCAATTGGAGTAGATAGATCTATCTATCGCCCGGTTCACACTCCACCCACGTCTATTGAACAGGTTAAGAGGCTCATTCCTTGTTTCCTGTTTAGGATGTAATTTCCGGCTTTCTCTTTTCCAATTTTCTCACTTTGTTTTTTTTTTTTTTTCAATTGGAGTAGATAGATCTATCTATCGCCCGGTTCACACTCCACCCACGTTTATTGAACAGGTTAAAAGGCTCATCCCTTGTTTCCTGTTTAGGATGTGATTTCCGGCTTTCTCTTTTCCAATTTTCTCACTTTGTTTTTTTTTTTTTCAATTGGAGTAGATAGATCTATCTATCGCCCGGTTCACACTCCACCCACGTCTATTGAACAGGTTAAGAGGGTCATCCCTTGTTTCCTGTTTAGGATGTGATTTCCGGCTTTCTCTTTTCCAATTTTCTCACTTTGTTTTTTTTTTTTTCAATTGGAGTAGATAGATCTATCTATCGCCCGGTTCACACTCCACCCACGTCTATTGAACAGGTTAAGAGTCTCATCCCTTGTTCCCTGTTTAGGATGTGGTTTCCGGCTTTCTCTTTTCCAATCTTTTTACTATTACTATTACCGCCTTGCTCGGGGTGATACGATTAAAAAAAAAATATACCGTAAAATAAAATAGACCCAAACCCTGATCTACGAATTGATTATTTACAAAGACTACATATTCTATTTAGGTTCCTCCACTTCTTTTCGATATCTAACTTTTAAACTGAATTTTTAAAAATGAAAAAGTTTTCATGAGACTTTTATTTTAGTTTTAATTGAAAGCTAAATGATTAAATTTACTATTTCCAGTAAATAAAATGCTCCGGTTTATTTCAAACAAAAATGATATTGATTGGAATGTAAAAGTTTGAGATTTTTTTAAATTTTTGTATTTGCCACCGTTTTTTAGCGATCGACACATTTGTAAACAAAAATTAATTCTCAGTTTTAAAAATCTTGCAAAAATAAAATATAAATCTGTGACACATTATTTTTGGAAAATTGGCAAACTTTATATTAAATTAATCTGATTTACACAAGTATTACTTCTTTATAGCGTGAAATTTAGAATAAAACTATTTCTTAATCACAGAGTTGAACTTTTTGACCTGTCCGCCTTGTATCAAAATGTGTTGACAAGTTGTTGATTAGACAAGCGTATGGCGTTCACAAGTGACAAAATTGTACAAATTTTCTTTTCGGGTGAGGGGAGGAATCTCTGACCTTTTAATTTGTACATAAAATTACCACACACAAAAAAAACTTCAAATACACACACACACACACACACAAAATGTAATTATTTTTAAAATATGAATGCAAAACGATTTGTATTAAACTTTTCAATTTTCGATAGGCACTAATTACTAACTTAAAAATCTAACGTCAACAAATCTTTGAAGTGTTTTAAAAATATTTTTGAAACCTTATAGATTATTATAATTAAAAGAAATGAAAACAATTCTTTTAAAATTTCATTACTAATCGAAAAAAAGTATTTTACTAAGATGTTTAAAAAATAATAGTTTCAAAAATAATTTCATTCTTTTGTGAATGAATTAAAATTTAAATTTTATTATTAAAAAATCAGTAACATAACTTTATAAAATTTAATTCTCATGAACTTCGAGTGAACTTAAATCTAAATCTATTAAACTGTCAGTTAGAAATATGCACCTGATGATTGCAAGACGCATGAAACTCTGAGTCGTGCCATAGACGTAGGATAATAAGTATATTTATTAATATATATATGTATATAAATTAATAAATATATAAGTATTTAAAATTTAAATATTCTATGGTTACATGCGGATAAAAATTTTAAAATTAAATTTAAAATTTGAAATTAAAATTAAATTAAAATTATAATTAAAAATAATAAAATCTAGGGAGAAGAAGCCCAAGGGCCCGAATCATGAGTCTTAAATATTTAAATATTCAAATATTCTTCTTTATAATAGATATTCAAATATTCTTCTTTATAATAGAAGATTTATTTATTTTATCATATATATAAATATATTATATATATATATAAATATATTATATATATATAGAACAGCCCTGTTCAGACATTGAGCACTGTATAATTAACACCTGAATAATAACACTGTACACATGTACACCTTCTTCATATGTATATTTATTAATTTACCTCTCTCTCTCTCTCTCTCTCTATATATATATATATATATATATGCGTTGAATTAGTTGCATTCACTTACGCGAAGATACTAGGGGAAAAGGTATTAACCAGTCACTTTCCTCCAGCTATGAGTTAAATAACAGAACAGATTGGGTTATTTAGCCTTGGTTGGCAACCAGTCTACCGCAGAAAGTAATACAGCCCATTGCGGGAAAATCTTTTGCTCAGTTAGTCATGTCTTGAAAGAGACATGATCACTTAAGCATGTATCACATCTGGCACTTAACTGACATATATATATGTCACACACACACACACACACACACACACACACACACACACACACACATATATATATATATATATATATAGTCATACGCAGACAGATCTGTTTCGCTGTATCATGCTTATCAGTACGGTTAGACTCCGATTGCTTTTAACCCAGGATTGAAACTCGACAGAATTGGCGTCAGTCGGCGATTCTACCTCTGGGCTATGGGCGCACGGTAAAGAAGGCAGACTTATATATATATATATATATATATATATATATTCGGAATTATGAGGCATTAAGATTTTTTAAGATTCTTTTGAACACGAGTATTCGTCAGTATAATTTTTATTTTAACATATCGACCGGCTTGCTCTCCGGCCTTCTTTTGCTACATCACTTACTTTCCAAGAAACACACTGCGCTAAACCCCTTATTTCGCCCGGTGAGATATAATTTTTCTTGCCGTTGTTTCCTGTCTCACCTGCGATGTCATAGGTTTGTAAAAAAAAGAGGCGGCTTAACTTTTCGTTACCTTAATGACATCCAAAGCAAAGCGTTGTGCTTGTCGCCACAAGTCATTTGTGACATTAAGTGTTTTGGTTATGTGTCATGCACAAACAAGATGAGTTGCTGATAGCCCCAGACCAGGGGTCATTTGGATGTCGGTTTCCGCGATAAATGTACCCGGTGGCCTCTGATAATTAACAACCCCCCAGGGTCCCCAGTGACTTTCGCCGAAAAGTAAATAAATACAAGGTGGAACATAAGCGTTACTTGGTAGACATTAACCCGAATATGTAAAAATTCTTAAAAAATATACGCTCAACACCCCATTCACACACACACACACACACACACACACACACACACACACACACACACACACACACACACACACACACACTTACCCTGTGCATATTTCCTTAAGAAATTTTGATCGCAGTGATCAAATAAAAATAGAGTTAACATTTCAGTAGAAGATTCAAGCAATAACCATTGGTCAGGTACTTTCATAAAAAGAAGAATCTGCATTGTATCTAATTGTTATATATATATATATATATATATATATATATATATATAACTCTGAATTTATCTTTGAACACGTCTCGAAAAACCCACCGAGTATAAATGCGGAGGGGAAAAATAGAAACAAAAAAAGAAACGAACTAAGCACTTGAACATTAGTCAAAGTACTCGTCGAAAGAAAAAACCCCGAGACGAGGAACCTAACACGTAAAGCGATCAATACAATAGCTGTGCAAATAAATAAATAACTTGCCAGTAATAAGCCAACTTGCCCTGACGATCTATTTGGTGAAACCTTGGTTTGTCTGTTGGCTCTAGATTAGCTACTTATATATATATATATATATATATATATATATATATATATATATATATATATGTTCACCAATCTCTCTTTTAAGCAGGTTTTATTAAAAATGACAGACAAGGTATTATGATTAAGTGTCATAATACATAATAAGTTTTCATGTGAACGAATGATATTTTTGGTTTTGGCCACACGACTACGAAGTTGACATGAAAACTCATGAGCTCAGTTCGATCGAGTTTAAACACACATGGAGACATACCAAACCCTGTCCGTAATATACTTGTTGACAACAAAAATATTATTACATAATCCCCATGCAAAAAAAGTTTTTAAAAAGGCTAAAAATAATAGAAGCATTATTAATAAAGAAGAAAAACCAAACACTCAATAATATCAACTACGAACACGCTAATAAACTGCTGGCCATGTTCGAAACATAGAACATACACACTACCCTACTAACATACATAACAGTACATACATTCAGTTACACTTCAAATAAAATCCATCTTTGATAATGGCTAAAAATATAGCCGAAAGTGCTCAGACATGCAGAACTTTTGGACAGTTTTTACACACTTTACGTCCAGAAAAGAAAACACTGCTCGGAACACATGAAAAAATGAAATAAAAGCTTAATCTCAGTACCTTGTCAGTCGTCTTTAACGAAACATGTATAAAAGAGGGATTACTACCCAAATACAGAATGTGTGCGTGTTTATATGTATGCAAAAGTGTCTATACCTGCATGTACCTACGTAGTTACAAGCATGAGGACTAAATATGAACAAGGGGTTAAATATACAAAAAGGTATATAATTTAAATCTCTAAAGACTGCCCTCTAATGTCTTCATAAAATACTCATGTATTAAGGTTTTACACATTCTAAATTTTGGTAATTTCAAAAACCCTTTTTTTTAATTGTATTATTATTATTATGTTGTCATTTTTCATCATATTTCGATTTCTGCTATGGTCGCACTACCAACCAAGTCTGCGGGAAGACCTAAGGCAGGTCGTGGTGTGTTGTTATGGCTCCATTTCATGTTTTTTTATATCTCCCCTATCATCCATAGCGTTACATAGACAAAGTTATTTTTAATGTATGGGCTGTACTTAACAAGACAATTTTTTTATATCTCTTAAGCTGGGGTTTCCAGGGATTCTTTCAATGTGTTGTTTTGTTCCATTTTTTATTATTACAAGTGCACCTACTATCACTGGCACGATTCTTGTTTTCAATTTCCACATTTTTTCTATTTCAATTTCCAGGTCTTTATATTTTGACAGTTTTTCTAATTTCTTGGTTGCTATGTTACAATCCGCTGGACAAGCCATATCAATTAATAGGCAAGTTTTTTCCTTCTGGTTTCTAACAATAATGTCCGGCCAGAATTTGCTTCAATTTTTCTGTTTGTGTAGATGGTGTAATCCCATAGAATGGTGACATCTTCTATTTCTGTAACCGGTGCTGGGTGATGTTCATAACAGTGTTTGTTTACATATTTTTTATTTGCACATTGTCCAATGTAAATATTGCCCCACTCTATCGTGACGATTTTCATATTCATTTGGGGCAAGTACAGAACATCCTGAGATTAGATGGTCTGTTGTTTCTTGGTATTTATAACAGAAACTGCATTTTGGATCCATATTATTATGTATAATATTTGCCTGAAAGTTCCTAGTGAACAGACTTTGGTATTGTGCTGCAAGAATAAAGCCTTCAGTTTCAGACTTTAATCCAGATGCACGTAACCATCGATGAGTATTAACTTTATCCACACTGGATTTATTGGCACGTTCTGGATATTGGCCATGCAGAGGTTTGTCTTGCCAGCGCTGTTTCATCTGTTCAATAGCTTTATCTTTGGCTTTCATTTTCATATTTTTGCCACAATAGTTGGTTATTGGCTTCTGTTTTTATTTTTTACAGAATCTACTAAGTGTAAATCTTGCTTGTATTTTCTGCCTTCTTTTATTATTGAATATTTTTTCTTTCTGTTTTCATGTTGTTTGACTAATTGTATCATCCAGTCCTTTGTTGCTTCTATGTATGTTAGTAAGCCAATAGTTGTTGTCTTGTATGACAATTCTAACTGAATAAGACCTCTTCCACCTTCTTTACGGGGTATGTATAGACGGTCTACATCAGCCTTTCGATGATGCATCTTATTGTAAATCTTGCTTCTTCTTTCAACAATAAAATGTTTGCCTGTTTCCCACTCCCTGTTCACTCCGTCTTGATAAATATAACCAATTCATTTTTGTAAAAAAAAAAAAAATCGGTCTGATGAGTTGAATATTTTTATATTAACGAAATAAGTTATTACCGATGAATTTATAAAAATTTTCCAATTTATTTTTATTACGATACATTGTTAATTTCTAATATAGAGTTTTTATCGGATTAATATCATCCTTGGAATTTTCCTTAACCATTGCCAAGGATACTACTTACTTAGCTCTTTAAATATATATATATATATATATATATATAATAATAATAATAATAAAATTGACTCTGTACGTATTCAAATCTTAAAATGTTACACAAGTAATTTTTAAGAACCACGAATAACCGGCAGAATCTAACTCCGTTATCGCCCTCGGCTATAAAGCTTTGGACAACGAGGGGAAAAAAAAAGAAAACTGCGGAGCACCGACAATACATACAGCACTTCACAGCAAAGAAAAAAACCCTCAAACGGAACCTGCCAACAAACTTATTAACGCTAAAACAGAAATACTAAATAAGTGTAGAATCCACAAAACTAAATTTCTTGCTTAGTGTACCGGACCTTAATGTGAACCCCCTCCCCCCAAATTTTTTTTTTCTCCTTCGAACACCCCCTTCCCCAATTGGGTTAGTCTTTAATAGATGTCTATTTATTTGATTAGTCCTTGGTCTGCCTTTGCCCTGACGAGCCGTTGTGCGAAACCGCGGTAGGTCTTGGCGATCTTGCGATTTTTTCTCGCGTGTATATATATATATATATATATATATATATATATATATATATATATATATATATAAAGAAAGAGCTAAGCACGTGAACATCAGTCAAAGTACATAGAAAAAAAACCCGAGACAAGTAATCTATAACAAAAAAGGGCTCAATACGTAAGCAGAGCAGACAAAGAAGATAACATAAAGAGCCAAAAATCTCCCTAACCGAATCTTCAGGGAAGGCTGGCCCTGAAGATCCGGTTAGGTGAAACCTAGGTAGGTTTGTTGTCTCTTTAGGTTATATATATATATATATATATATATATATATATATATATATATATATGATTAGTTTTTTTTTAGTCATAATTAAATTTGACCCGTACACAGTTATATTAAAAAGAACTTTTGAATATTTTTCATTTAGAAATGAGTTATTTTCGCAACATAGGTTTCAAACTTTCGGTATCTTCAGGCAATTTACAATAACTTTACAATAATTTTATTCTTGTAAACCACCAGCAGATACCAAAATGTTGAAACCTAGGTTGCAGAAATAACTCATTTTCAAATTATATATATAAACAAATTAAATATATCTCATATCCCTATCTCTCTCTCTAACTATATATACTTGCATATAGAGAGAGATATATAGAACTGGGTTTTTAATTGTGAATATGAGAATTTTAATCTGTTCGTTTATATATATAGTTTGTTGTTTATATATACATAATTTGTTTGGTCATATAATTAAAAATATCTCATAAATTAAAAATCCATTCTTATTTCTATGTGTAATTTGTTTTTATGTATATGTATATAATTTGTTCATATATATATATATATTGGAGTAGATAGATCTTTCTATTGGAGTAGATAGATCTATCTATCGCCCGATTAACACTCCACCCATGTCTATTGAACAGGTAAGGGGCTCATCCCTTGTTCCCTGTTTAGGATGTGGTTTCCGGCTTTCTCTTTTCAAATCTTCTCACTATTACGTAGCCCCCTGCACATCTGTGGCGTTACCGCCTTGCTCGGGGTGATACGATTAATATATATATATATATATATATATATATATATATATATATATAGTGAAGGAGAGAGAGATAGGAATGGATTTTTGTATTGAGGAATATGAGATATTTTGTTTGTTTTAAAATTTATTTTTAATGAATATACATATTTGAGTAGATGCTCTTTTTTATTTATTTATTAAACAATATATTATTTATTTCCATCTATCGGTTTGAATATTCAAGAACTAGAGCGCATATTTTTCTAACAAGATTTCCTGAATTCCATCTATCGACCTGTACACTTGAGAAATCGCAATGTATTAAAAGAACGTGTTCTATTTCAAACACGAGTATCCACTATAATAACGTTTGGAATAACAAAAATATTGAATAACGTAATAATAATAAAATACCAAATCCAATTTACATATAAATTACTGTGACTTGCATCAGTCACACCCTCTAAGATAGCCATACATTGCTCGATCGAAACCCAATTTTTGAGATAAGTACAAACAGGTCATGAAGTACAAATTACCTTAGTAGGGTGCGTAGCTGAGTACAATGATTTTTCATTGTTTATTAGGCTGAGTACAATGAATTTTCATTGTTTATTAGGTTGAGTACAATGAATTTTCATTGTTTATTAGGGTGGGTAACTGAGTACAATGAATTTTCTTTGTTTTATTAGAAAAAAATTAAAAGATTTATTTATTAACATACAAAATACGCCCACTATTTCAAAAACAATTTTATAATTAAAACAACAAGTACTTATTAAATAAAAATGCAATAGTTTTTTGCATATCTTTTCTTTAAATTTTTATATACAGAAATCCCACAGAAAGTAATGGCCAACTACGGCGGGAAAATCTTCTGCCCAGTCAGTCATGTCTCTTTCAAGACATGATCGCTCAAGTGTGTATCACGTATGGCACCTAACAGACAGATACAGGAATTCAGTTTCCAGTTTACCCTGCGTTTACGAGAACGAGAAACATATCCTATCATCAATAATATAAGATTGAAGAAAAATTGCATCTCCAACACGAATGAAAACTGCATTCCTTTTTTCCATCAAGGACGTTTACAACCATATATCATATTGAAAGCAAGAAACGTAGACGGAAAAAGCGGACAACGTACGTAACGATTAGTTTGATCATGTCTCGAAAGTAACATGACTGACTGGGCAAACGATTTTTCAACAGAAGGCTGTGGGAGACTGGTTGTCGATCAAGGCGAAAGATCCCAATCTGTCCTGAATTTAATCCATAGCTGGAGGGAGAAGTGGCAGATTAATACCTTTCCTGTGGTACAGTGGATATCGGCTCGGAACGAGAAACCGGGGAGCCGAGTTCGAATTCCAGTTGAATCCATTGTATTCACTTCCGCGCAAATACCCTTGGGAAAGGTATTAATTCGTCTCTTCCTTCCAGTTATGGGTTAAATAGCAGGACAGATTGGGTTCTATAGCCTTGGTCGGCAACCTGTCTACCGCAGAAAGCAATGGCAACCTACTGCGGGATAATCTTCTGCCCAGTCAGTCATGTCTCTTTCGAGACATGATCGCCCAAGCGTGTATCACGTATGGCACTTAACTAACTGACTGAAGGCTTTTTGCGTGTAAGTGAATGCAAGGAATTCAACTGGAATTCGAACTCGTCTCTCTGATTTCTCGTTCGAAGCCGATATCCACTGCACCACAATGCACATCCTTATCCATGTTACGACTAACGTACCTAAAGTAAAATGTATACCAGAATGAGGGCTGGAAAGATAGCAGAGGCACAAATATTGATTAGTGCTACAAATAATAGGAAGTTATGGAGAGACATGTTCGCCCACGTCATGAAAAGACATGACATATGAGAAAAGACGATGAAGTTGATACGTTTTATGTTTATACATGATCTTATGCTTCCGTTCTCTTATCTTTTGTCTGTGTCTTCTCATTCTCTCCCTTATCCCTGTCGATCTTTATTGACCAATCGTAATTTTTATATAAACTTACTTGACTCATGAAAATTCCATATGCTCTGACAATCGATTATTCGAAACAATACTGCAAAATAAGAGAAAAGAAAGAATCAGCACACAAGCTAGGCGCTAATAATTTGCTCAGTAATTCAATCAATAAACACATGGGATTTTATTCATAACAGAAAGTTCCGGAGATTGACGAAATGGAATTAGTAAACGACATATTTAATTTATTTGTTTGAACATTATTTTTAATCGATACTCGCATTTGAGTAGCTATTCTGTTAATTAAACAATATATTTATACAAATATTTCTAGGGGCCTGATTATTTACGAGAAATTTTATTAAAAAAATGTGTGTTATTCGGCAGGATTCAAACTTGTGACTCCTAACAACATAGGAGACGCTACCAATTGACCTGGTAAGTCTTAGACCGCTCGACCACGAATGATTCCATAATCTGATCGAAGTTAAATCAAGCCTTGTATACACAACTTTCGATTTTTCATGAGCAGACAATGTTACGGAAATTTCCAGAGATTGACGAAATAGAATTAACAAACAACATATTTAATTTATTTGTTTGAACATTATTTTTAATAGACACTCGTATTTGAGTAAATATTCTGTTTTTAATTAAACAGTATATTTATACATATATTTCTTCCGGCTTGATTATTTAATAAATTTTTTTTTTTTTTTTTTGCCGAAAATGTGCGTCATTCTGCTGGATTCGAACTTGCGGCCCCTAACAACACAGGGTTATTTACGAAATGGCGTAAGTGTAAAAGTAGAAGTATTCAATGAACTCTCAACTCAGTCGTAATTGCTATCGCACAGTGGTTCTTAAACATTTTTTCCTATGGACAAATTTACTCCTAAATTTTTTGGTGACCCCCCCATAACCGTTCGTTGAAAAAAAAAAGAGCATATTTTATTGTTTTATTATTAGAAATGTTTAAGAATATTTATATCATCCTTCCTTTAAATATATACTAGCAGTATAGCCCGGCGTTGCTCGGGTGTAATGAAAGCTTTAAAACTAATCCATGGTCCTGGACGTTGGCACGAAAGACTAAAAAGCAATAGTTGCTTCCAGTTAAAGCGAAACCGTAGACTGAAAGAAAAATGAATGGATGTAAGTCAGATTTTGATTTCCTGGTATCGATATCAAATAGGTTTTTTCGTCGTAAACTGAATTTTGAAGGCTAAATAAGTCCTCTGAGTAAATGGTATCATGGCTGAGACTAAGAACTACAATTATACCTACTTAGAGCCAAACCCGAAGCAAAAACTAAAATAAAAGGGCTGAAAAAAAATACAGGCATACAGGCAGATAAACAGACACACACACAATCATCTTGCCTTATATATATATATATATATATATATATATATTATCGATTTTTTGCACTATTGTAAGAAGTGCAACCTTGAAACTTCTGAATATCGTTTCTTATGTCTTTGTCTATGAGTGTATCAAATTTGATTAAAATCGGACCACTCCTTCTATAACCCGATTTTTTCGATTATCGATTTTCGATATTTATTTGGAGTACCTCGACACAAAACCTAGCTAAGAACACTCGCAGACGTTTATAGTACAACTGCGTAAATTTTCAAGAAAATCGGTCAGCCGTTTCGGAGTCTATAGGTAACGGACACATATACACACAGACACACACGCGCACAAAGTTTCATTTATAAATAAGTTTAGATTAGATATATTTTTAATCATCATTTCACCCCAAGCAAGGATGTACTGCCACTGATGCGCCGGGGGTTACATAAGAGGTGAGTGATGAGAAAGTAGAACAAGTTATAGCGCGTGTCAGAGAATGAGTAAGAGGAGGAGGATAACATTGGTGTGAAGAGAGTTGCATAAGAGTAGAATGGAAAGGGAGAAGATCGTGATACAAGGGTTGTCAGGGAAAGGATGCGAGTTAGTGATAAGAGATGGAAATTGACATTGCATTTAAATTCTCATTACGAGCAGAGGTGAAAAGGCGTCTATTATGGTCTGAAGCCCGGCTCCGATAAAGCCGGAAGAAGTCTCCTTCTCACTTTTTATTCAACGTTTACAATCAAAACATATAATACCATAAAAAGTTTCAGTAAATTATGTCACTTGATCTCGTTCTACAGTTACTTTTTCTACTTTTAGTCTTTCAGTATTACTTTCGAACTTTCAATTCTCAGTTGTGACAACCGTTCCAATGTGAATTTACTCTATGAACCACTATGCTATTTTTTACGCGGGGACCCCAGTTGAGCACTTTTGGCCAAAACAAAAAGTCATAGAACTCAGTCTGTTCCTACAATTCACCCATAACTGGAAAATAATTGAATTCATACCTTTTGTAAGGTTAATAGTTCATGATTGAATGTAATGAACTCGACTGGAATTCAAACTCAGCTCTCCGATTCCTCAATTTGAGCCACAATCCATTACTCTCCAATATCTCTTAATAAGCACACATAATAATAATAAAAAAAAGAAGAGATAGATGCATACCTTTCACAAGGGTATTGGCTTGTAAGTGAATGCAATGAATTCGACTGGAATTCGAACTCATCTCTCTGATTCCTCAATTTGAGCCACAATCCATTACTCTACAATGCCTCTTAATAAGCACACATAATAATAAGAAAGAAAGAAGAGATGGATTCATACCTTTTCAAGGGTATTAGCTTTTAAGTGAATGTAATGAACTCGACTGGAATTCAAACTCAGCTCTTAAATTTCTCATTCTGACCCGATATTCATTACTCTACTGTGCATTTTATTATTTATTTACTTTTTTCAGTAATTTTGATTGGTCTGAGTCGGGGTTGGTACAGTGACATTTGTGCAAACGTCCTTCCTTTGAATCCTTTTCAGTTTGTATTCAACTGTTACAATCAAAACATCCATTAGAGTAAAAGAGACGAGAGCTTACATCGTTTGATCTCGTCTTCTGCTAGCTCTAACGTTGTTTTTTCAGTTTTTAGTATTTTTAATATCGTGTAAATTATTGTAGAAATTCCAATTCTCACTTGTAACAATCATTCCAAATTGAAATTGCTCTATATTGTGGATCGCCATTTTTTTTTCTGTGTGTGTGAACCCAAAATAATATTACATGTGTGAAAATACCCGGATTAAAAAGGCAGAATTTAATGCGGGAAACCCTGTCCACAAAATACAACAGAAATTTCAAGAAAAGACAACGCAATAAGAAATGTTTGTAAAAAATTAAAAAATCGTATATTTAATAACATACATGCAGAATAAACAATTTGTGTATTTTTTATGTCTTGTGTGATAGAAAAAAATGCCTTTTAGTTTTAACCCTCTAGGGCCATTCGTATCATATTTGATACAGTATTTCTCTATAAGGAAACATTTGGTATTTCCCTATAAGGAAACATTTGGTATTCATTGACTGAGCAGTCAGTACTGCTTTCATTTGAAATTTATAAAATATTTCTCTTAAAAAATTTTTCAGGAAAATATTTCTTTCAAGGCTTGTTTTCATACTGTATCAAATATGATACGAATGGCCCTAGAGTGTTAAGTAAATGTGGTTTGAACAAAAATGTGTCTCTGTTTTGCTGTCAACAGAGTAGTAGAGAAATGTCTGTTTCTTTTTCTTTTTACGTCCCCCGTTGAGTAATTAGAAAAGAAAAATGGTGATGAATTTAAGGTGAAAAAGAGAGGGTGAGTGTGAAATAACAGATAAGAGGGAAAAGGTTCAAATAGAAATAGTAGTAAGAAGTAGAATGCGTGTATGTAAAATATTAATCAGGCTACTAATAAAGTCTGTGTTCCTTTCCCTTTTTTAAAGGATGGCGACAGAGTGAAAAAGGTGAAGCAATAAAGAAGATTGTATTTATAGGAAGTTGGTTTTTAGAAGTCAGTTGCAGATGTCTTATTATTGTTGTTGTTTCTTTGACGGCGAATGAGTGAAGAGGAATGTTATTTTTTGTTTGACGGCGTGTGAGTGAAGAGGAAAGGTTAGTTTTTAAGAGTCAGTTGAAGATGTCTTCTTGTTGTTTTCCTTTTCTTCTTCTTCTCTTTAGTGTCCGGTTGAATCTGCGACGGACCTGTCTGTCGGTTCTCTAGCCTTTCTGATCTCTGCGCCTTCTGACTCATTTGCCGGTCAAGGGACGTAGTTATGCAGTGGAATCTAGTCATGTGACCGGCTCGAACAACATACTCATTTCCTAGGTGTTAAAAAAAATTGGCCGGGGTCATAGATCAATTTGCTTTTCCTATCTATTAAGAATCCAGAATCTTAATTTTCACACCGACTTGTGAAATTTACTTAGTCGGGGTTTTTCTAAAATGTTTTCAGTTATTCTAATCCAGTTTTGAGGGAGGTGCAATTTTACTTTTTGCGTTTTAGTTAATTGTTGAATGATATAGGATTTGTATTCTATGCATGGGATGTGCGTTGTGGTGCATTGGATACCGGCTCGAAACGAGAAATCGGTGGAGCCGAGTTCGAATTCCAGCCGAATTCATTGCATTCACTTACGTGCAAATACCCTTGGGAAAGGTATTAATCCGTCTATTCCTTCCAGTTATGGGTTAAATAACAGGACAGATTGGGTTCTATAGCTTTGGTCGGCAACCAGTCTACCGCAGAAAGCAATGGCAACCTATTGCGGGATAATCTTCTGCCCAGTCAGTCATGTCTCTTTCGAGACATGATCGCCCAAGCGTGTATCACGTATGACACTTAACTGACTGATTCTATGCATGAATACTCAAGGTGCATAATGACCCCGGTTGAGAAACACGGCTCTAGTGAGACAAGCTTTCTAACCATTACACTCCGTCGAAATAACCAGCAATATGTAAATTCAGCTTATAATGTGTCTTTTCAAAAAATATTTATAATAAATTGTTTGGGGATGTCAGGTTTTCGAATATACACTAAGTCTGATAATACCTTTCACAAGTATATTAGCGCGTAAGTGAATCCAGTTGTATTCCTTGCATTCACTTTCGCGCAAATACCCTTGGGAAAGGTATTAATCCGTCTATTCCCTCCAGTTACAGGTTAAATAACAGGATAGACTGGCTTCTATAGCCTTGGCTGGCGACCAATCTACCGCAGAAAGTAATGCCAACCTATTACGGGATGATCTTCTGCACAGTCAGTCATGTCTCTTTCGAGACATGATCGCCCAAGCGTGTATCATGTATGACTGACTGACTAATATATATATTTGATTAGAGCTACATTGGATCGAATGTTGTAGGGAGAAAAGTCCAAACTTTGCTTTGAACGTGGCTTTTTGGCGTAAAAGATTTCAGATTAGGAATGTTAAGAAGGATGTGCGATGTGGGGCAGCGGATATCGGCTCGGAACGAGAAATCAGGGAGCCGAGTTCGAATTCTAGTTGAATTCATTGCATTCACTTACGCACAAGTACCCTTTGGAAAGGTATTAATCCGTCTCCTCCCTCCAGTTATGGGTTGAATAACAGGACAGATTGGGATCTATAGCCTTGGTTGGCAACCAGTCTACCGCAGAAAACAATGGCAACCTATTGCGGAATAATCTTTTGCCCAGTCAGTCATGTCTCTTTCGAGACATGATCTCCCAAGCGTGTTTCACGTATGGCACTTAACTGACTGAATGTTAACTGACTGAATGTTAAGCAACATTCTTGTTCCTTATTTCTAACACAACTAAAATGGAGTGTGCAGATGAAGGTTATAGATCAATTGAGTATTTGAATAGCGATGATGTTTTGGAGATGGAAATGAAAAGAAAACATCAGGAAGAGACAACTGAATATTCTGGGACACAAAAGAGGAAGGAGACTTGGAGAATTTGACACACACAGATAGAGAGACAAGGGAAGGCAACGCGTGATATACTTGATGTGCTTAAGCAAGTGGATTTCAGAACCGGGTTTTTATGAGAAATAACAAGAGAAAAGGTGTTAGAACTACAAGGGATAGGGGGACGTGGAGGGCCATGATCGCCTACGTCCTGAAAAGAGACAGGGCACATAGAAAAAGAAGTCTTGTCCAATGCATTCACGAAGTCTCTGTGTAGAAATATGGTGAAACACACCTATTCCTCAGATAATGGACTCTCCCTTCCTATATTGATAAGAGTTAGTAGGAAGTTAACGGGAGAAGTTCTTGGGAAGTTCTTGAGAAGTTCTTGGAAGGTTCATAGGAGTTCTTTAGAATTCTATTGGAGTTCAGTAGAACTATTAGACAGTTGATATTAGTCGGTAGTTAGCCGAATACTAAGGAGTTAGCTTACCAAGTTTTTAACATTTTGGGTGCGTTAAGTCGTGTGACACGATAACTAGATATATATGTATTTTGTTATAATGGATTAGAGTAGAAAATGGATTAAAATAGAAAATAGATTAAAATGGAAAATGGATTGGAGTAGAAGATAGTTTAGAAAACATATCTAACAAAAGCGAGTACGTTTTCGATGACCCGGTCAAAGGCTGTTCTTACTGTATCTTGACCTCACATTAAGCCTTTTCCGGCGGAAGCCTTATTAAGATAAACAAAAAAAAGATAACTGAAATTTCAGACTTACAGTCGCCGGCGTTTGTCACCGGTGGTCTAACCCGGTCAAAGGCTGACCTTACTGTATCTTGACCTCACATTAAGCCTTTTCCGGCGGAAGCCTTATTAAGATAAACAAAAAAAAGATAACTGAAAATTCAGACTTACAGTCGCCGGTGTTTGTCACCGGTGGTCTAGAGCATTTCCGGATTTCCTTGTTTCCGGTCAATTTTGGATAAATTCAGGTATTTTTTCCGAGTCAGGCAGTTAAGTTAAAGACGAGAGAAGTGAAAGGAGTCAGCCGGGTGCGAACTTGAAGTAAGGGTCTCCGTTCGTCTTGGTTCGTTCAGTTCGGGTTTGTTGATCTCCATTAGAGTTGGAACTGTGTGTCACATTCGCCTGCCCCAGCAGACAAGGCCAGCTCTAAACGAATAAAGCCTTCTTTTCCACTCATCCAAATCTTGGAAGTTCGTTCCTTACAGTCAATCTTGTACCCCCAGCTGTTCGTCCGACGGTTTCTACAAAAATCCGGCAACATCACAGCGTAGAGAACGGCCGCCGGAGAGATTGTTAGGACGGACCGTTGGGGTATTACAGTCGATTAGCAACCGACATAGCCTGATTATAACCTTCAGTGCGAAAACTACTCCACAATAAGAAATCATTTTTACGCTTTAATACAAAGTGAGGCGAGGGCATTTTTTGAGTGGCGGTTAGAAAGAAACGAACTGTATCTAATAGGTTAATAGACTTCGGTAAAAATCCATTAACAAATCATTATCGCTTCATCTGTATTAACAGGCCAACTTCCCAATTTTTGGTGGCGCGGTGTAGATCTTCATCACGTCTTATATTCTAATCAGTCCTGTGAGCGGCGATTAAAGAAAATTTACAAAAATGAATCCTTCCTTTTCTTTAAGCATTTCAACCCAAAATTTCATCTGTACACGCGCCAAAGAACCTGGATTTGGTCAACAGATCTTTTCGTTTGAATAAAGGTAAGCACGACTATATTTTTTTCATCCGTTTCGTGAATAATATTTTCAGATTCTGAGGCATTTTAAGTGCTTCCCTTCCTTATTTTTGTATCGTCTTGTTTTTAACTAATTTACTTACCATTAATCCAATAATACTTCAACTGAATCGCATAACACAAACACTGACAAACTGATCCGACAAATCCTTGTCAATAACACCAAAAATACTATATTCTCTCCAGAATCTATCTTACATATCTATAAGTCTACCATTCGTCTACGCTTAGAATATTGCTGCCACAGTGTCCCTGCTATTTACCTAAACTCCTTGATAAAATCCAAAGAAGAATCAGCAATATTATTGGTCCTGATCTGGTAACTATGCTTCAGTAACTTTTCCACCGCTATAAGGTTGCCCTTTTTTTATAAATACTTTCAAGGTATTTGTTCGAATGGGCCCTTCGCTGTGGTACCTAGACTTTTGAATTTAGTCGCAGTACTAGACTGGAGTCGATGTCACATCAATTTACAGCCGAGCTGGTTAGAAGTAGTAGCCGTAGGTTCTATGCTAACAGTTTCTTTTCCTCGTATCTTTCACTTGTGGAATTCCCTTCGGACTCATTTCTTTCCAGCCAACTTTTATCTGTAAAAATTAAAATGCAATGTCATCTGCTATCTTCTGTCCTCCTGTGTAGAGTTTGGCGAGAACATAAGCCAGTTCAGGAGCAAATTCAGATCTCAATCTCATTGGGTGAAATTTATTTACGAACATTAGAATTAAACTTATTATATTTTTTTATTTTAAAATGAATTTACTTTTTTTATAATTTAAATTTTTACTACTTTAAACGTCCATGTTTAGAATGTTGCTGCCACATTTGGTTCTGTTATTTACCCTGAGCTCCTTGATAAAATCCAAAGAAGAATCAGTAATATTATTGGTCCTGATCTGGCAACTTAGCTTCAGTAACTTTTCCACTGCCGTAAGATTCCTCTCTGTACCCTTTTTTTTTTTATAAATACTTTAAATGAGCCCTTCGCTGTTGTACCTAAACTTTTGAATTTAGTTCTGACACGAAAATTTCTATGTTTCGAGATTTCTATCTCGTCATCAGGAATTCCTGTTCGTAGGGATTTACGTTTTTAAGACTGCTCGATATTTAGTAGAGCATTATATATGGTAATACTTTTATTATAAGTATATAATAAAAAACATAGTTTACTGCGACAAAAAAGCCGTTGTGTTTCGGTAATATCTCATTGGCACCTCGTCAGGCATATATATATATATGCTAACTATACTAACTATAAGAATAATTATATATATATATATATATATATATATATATATATATATTCATCTCACCCCAAGCAAGGCAGGACCACCGCAGGTGCGCAAGGTGTAACAGTAAGAGAAAAAAACAAGGTGCAGGTTATGTCGAAGAATGGATAAGAGATGGAGGAGAATCAAGGAGATAGAAGATTGCAATTGACGTTGTATTTCAACTTTTAGAGATTGTAGCTATCAAGGAAACAAAGAAAACGAAAAGGAGATCTACAAAGAGGAAGTGCGAGAAAAGAAACTATTATAGTAGAAGAGGCGGTTACATTTAACTACTTCGAAGGTAAAAGCTTGCATGAAACTTTGAGTCTTGCTACAGATAATAGGATAATATTTATATGTATTAATATATATATATATTAACGTGGATGACGAATATATATATATATATATATATATATATATATATATATATATATAAATTAAATTTTTTCAAAGATGTTGATTTCGACATGAAATCCCCGAAGGGGATAACACATCACCTCAGCAACAAATGCTATCCCGAAACTGAAGATAATTTGAAGTAAATTATGTCTATTTTCTCTTTTCAACTCATAAATAGAATTTACCTCCCACCTCTTTTCCATTTTGTTTAACCTAATATCAATTCAACACGCCGTCTGTTCAGTTTACTTTACTGTCCTCTTCCCCTTTTTGTGAACCCAGACGATACCATTTTTTCCCCTTTTTAAATTTTTTTTTATTTTTTATTTTTTTACAATTCTGTCTATGAGTTGAAAAGAGAAAATAGACATAATTTACTTCAAATTAGCTCCAGTTTCGGGATAGCATTTGTTGCTGAGGTGATGTGTTATCCCCTTCGGGGATTCATGTCGAAATGTGCATTCAACATCTTTGAAAAAATTTAATTTAATCTATATTTGCTCTGTAATTTTTTATTACAAGGAGCTCTCCTCCTGTATCATTTTTTAATATTAAAATTTAATATTTAATATTAATTAGGATCGGGTTTTGGAATTTGCCTTCCTGCTTTATTTATTTATTTAAATACTTTAATCCAAGCGGAAAACGCTTGGATTAAAGTATTTAAATATATATATATATATATATATATATATATCGCACATTGTATGCTGGTGTTAATAAAATATCACTCGATGTAGAATAACAAAGATTAAAATTATATATTAAAACTCATATATATATATATATATATATATATATATATATATATATATATATATATACCAGATTGTATTAATAGTGGAGCAGTCTATACTATTTAAGGGGATTATTTTAAAAAAATGTAAAATAAATAAAAATACGAATAAGCGTAAAAAGTTAAAATTAACATGTAACATAAAATAATAAAATGAATAAATAATATAAAAACATACAAAATCACGCATCAACACAACTTGTATTTCTTCAACTGTAAAAACAAAATTATAATTCAAATACAAATATTCATATCTAAGCAATGATGGCATCCCAAATTTCCAGGGACTGTTTTTCTAAAAAGCAGCTAATCGTTAGGAATCCGCTCTGCTTATTTTATTTTCCATCTGAGAATGGAAACAAATCGCTTTATAGTATAAAAAAGAATGAAACCATTTTGATAATTTAATAGAAAACATTTATTAAAATATTTCCCGATTGAAATCCTGTTCTCATCATATTTCTCTTCAGAAGTATTATGTTTTTGACTCTAGTGTCATCAGCTGTGTTAACGTTTCTTCGACACCTTCAAAATGAATCACTGCAGCCCCAAAGATCCAATTGCGGATCCGTCAAATTTATGACTAGAAGCTTTGCTACATTTTAACTTCAAGATGATTTCTTTTGTCAGAATAAAATATGTTCATCATAGAAAACACCCTTTCAACCTCTGCAGAACTTATAGTAACAGTATTAATTATATATATATATATATATTCGCTATTAATATATAAGATTATGTTTGGATAACCAAACAATAGCTACACTAAACTTAATATTAATTAACTAGGATCATTACTCCCGTGTGTGGTCCTTTTGTTTAGATTATTTTTTTATTGTCATTCCCAATCTCTAAAATAAGAAGAGTTTTTTTCATCTTGTTAGCTTAATTTCTTGCCTTTTATGCTTATTCGGCTTATGGCTATATCCAATAACGGCATCCCAAATTTCCAGGAAACAGTTTTATAAAAAAAGGTAATCTTTAGGAATATATTCTGTTTATTTTATTTCCAATCTGAGAGTGGAAACAAGTAACTTTATAGTATCAAAACGAATTAAACCATTTTGATAATTTAATAGAAAACATTTATTAAAATATTTCCAGATTGAAATTCTGTTCTCATCATATTTCTCTCCAGAAGTATGATGCTTTTTTACTCTAGTGTCATCAGCTGTGTTAAGGTTTCTTAGACACATTCAAATTGAACCGCTGCACTTCCAAAGATCCAAATGAAGATCTATAAAATTTATGACTAGATGATTTGCCACATTTTAAAATTCAAGATTATTTCTTTTGTCAGAATAAAATATGTTCATCATAGAAAACACCCTTTCAACCTCTGCAGAACTTATAGTAACAGTATTAATTATATATATATATATTCGCTATTAATATATAAGATTATGTTTGGATAACCAAACAATAGCTACACTAAGATTAATATTAATTAACTAGGATCATTACTCCCGTGTGTGGTCCTTTTGTTTAGATTTTATTATCATTTCCAATCTCTTAAACAAGAAGAGTTTTTTTTTCATCTTGTTAGCTTCATTTCTTGTCTTTTATGCTTATTCGGCTTATGGCCATATCCAATAATGGCATCCCAAATTTCCAAAGATTCAATGGAAGACCTATCAAATTTATGACTAAAAGATATGCCACATTTTTAACTTCAAGACGATTTCTTTTGTCAGAATAAACAATGCATATCATAGAAAACCCTCTTTCAACCTCCTTAGAATTTATGGCAATGGCATCAATTATATTTTTAGTTATTATATATCGGCTATTAAAATATAAGACTAGCAGTATAGCCCGGCGTTACTTGGGTCTAATGAAAGCTTTAAAACTAATCCATGGTTCTGTAGCTTAGACCCTTTGGACGTTGGCACAAAAGACTAAAAAGCAATAATTGTTTCCAGTTAAAGCGAAACAATAGACTGAAAGAAAAATGAATGGATGTAAGTTAAATTTTGATTTCCTGGTATCGATATCGAATGTTTTTTTCGTCATAAACTGAAATTTGAAGGCTAAATAAATCTTCTGAGTAAATGGTATCATGACTGAGACTAAGAACTACAATTATATCTACTTAGAGCCAAACCCGAAGCAAAAACTAAAATAAAAGGGCTGAAAAAAATAAAGACATACAAGCAGATAAACAGACACACACACAAACATCTTGCCTTTTATAAAGATATATTATCGATTTTCTGCACTATTGTAAGAACTGCAACCTTGAAACTTCTGAATATTGTTTCTTATGTCTTTGTCTATGATTGTATCAAATTTGATTAAAATCAGACCACTCCTTCTATAACCCGATTTATAAAAAACAGTTCAAATATTAATTAACTTGGATCATTACTCTTTTGTGTGGTCCTTTTGTTTAGATTTTATTATCATTTCCAATCTCTTAAACAAGAAGAGTTTTTTTTTTCATCTTGTTAGCTTCATTTCTTGTCTTTTATGCTTATTCGGCTTATGGCCATATCCAATAATGGCATCCCAAATTTCCAAAGATTCAATGGAAGACCTATCAAATTTATGACTAGAAGATATGCCACATTTTTAACTTCAAGACGATTTCTTTTGTCAGAATAAATTATGCTCATCACAGAAAACCCACTTTCCTTAGAATTGAACTCAATACTCACTGGTAGTGATCTAGCTTGCTAACCATTACACCACACGGAGGTTAACAAAGGCGCTCTTAATTTTCTCAACTTTGTCAATCTCACTTTGTTTTTTTGTATGCAACGGTTAATCTGAGAATGGAAATAAATCACTTTATAGTATCGAAAAGAATCCATTTTGATAATTTAATAGAATAGGGGGTCTGTAGGGGTATATTTAGTAAGATATTTCCTGATTTAAATTGTTCTGATTATATGTTCACAATTATGATTTTTTCACTCTAGTCTCATCATCTGTGTTATGGTTTCTTAGACACATTCAAACTGAATCACTGCACTCCCAAATATATATATATATATATATATATATATATATATATATATATATATATATATATTCGAAACAGAAATAAGGTTTGTTACAACGAAAGAAATCTAAACTTGCTTCTAAATGGAACTTTGTCTCTGTGTGTGTATGTGTGTGTTACTTATAGACACCGAAACGGCTGAACCGATTTTCTTGAAAATTTACACAGTTGTACTATAAGCGTCTGCGAGTGTTCTTAGCTTGGTTTTGTGTCGAGGTACCCCCGATAAATATCGAAAATCAATAATCGAATAAATCGGGTTATAGAAGGAGTGGTCCGATTTTAATCAAATTTGATACACTCATAGACAAAGACATAAGAAACGATATTCAGAAGTTTCAAGATTGCAGTTCTTACAATAGTGCAGAAAATCGATAATATATATATATATATATATATATAAAAGGCAAGATGTTTGTGTGTGTATCTGTTTATCTGCCTGTATGTCTGTATTTTTTTCAACCCTTTTATTTTAGTTTTTGCTTCGGGTTTGGCTCTAAGTAGGTATAATTGTAGTTCTTAGTCTCAGCCATGCTACCATTTACTCAGAGAACTTATTTAGCCTTCAAAATTCAGTTTACGACGAAAAAAACTTATTTGATATCGATACCAGGAAATCAAAATTTGACTTACATCCATTCATTTTTCTCTCAGTCTACGGTTTCGCTTTAACTGGAAACAACTATTGCTTTTTAGTCTTTCGTGCTAATGTCCAAAGAGTCTGAGCTCCAGAACCATGGATTAGTTTTAAAGCTTCCATTACACCCGAGCAACGCCGGGCTATACTGCTAGTTGGTATGTCGAATGAAAAGTACGAGAAGCCGTGAACATTTTGTATAAAGTGTGAGCGTCTGTCTATTTTTTTTAAATCATCCAAAACTCCATTTCTATTGTTAAATAATATAAGCTTGATAGTAGGAGAAAATTGTTTGATATATAGTGCCTCTGTTATAGCGAGGTTGCCTTTGATAGTAGGATTTGAATAGTATTTTTGCATTATCAGCCAAAACATTTCTTCGGGATTCTTGTAAGTTATGTTTTTTTTTTAATCATATCACTCCGAGCAAGGCAATAACGCCACTGATGTGCAGGGGGCTACGTAAGAGTGAAAAGATTGGAAAAGAGAGAGCCGGGAACCACATCCTAAACAGGGAACAAGGGATGAGCCTCTTCGCCTGTTCAATAAACGTGGGTGGAGTATGAACCGGGCGATAGTTTAGTCTATCTACTCCAATTGAAAAAAAGAAAAAAGAAAAGAGTGAAAAGATTGGAAGAGAGAGAGAGAGAGCCGGGAACCACATCCTAAACAGGGAACAAGGGATGAGCCTCTTCACCTGTTCAATAGACGTGGGTGGAGTATGAACCGGGCGATAGTTTAGGCTATCTACTCCAATTATATAGAGAGAAACAGTTAATGGATGGAACATGATGAAGAGATAATGAAAGACTAAAAGCCATGGGCATAGAAAGAAAGAAAGGGAGAGAGAGATAATAAAGTGAGAAGAAAAAGAAGAGAAAGATGGATGATGAAAGAGGGAAAAATGTTTTTTTTATTGCACTATTACTATTAGATATTAGGATAGAAAATTATATATATATATTCTGTGTTCTTTTTATTTTCTGTATCATGCTCTTGATTTCTTATGTGTCTCTCTTTCTTTTATGTTTTTTCGATTTCCTTTTTTGTTTTCCCTTCTTTTCTATCCTCTTTACCTCGTACAATTTTCCAGAAATAAAGAGGCAGTGAAATTTTTTAATCTTCTTTTTATAAAACAACGTTTAGTACCATCATTATTTACTAGTTGATGAGACATTGTTTTTCCGATGTCGAAACAAAATGTACACTTTTGGAGAAAATTATAATTTGTACATGTTCTAAACTATTACTTATAATAAATATTCATAGCTCTATTTCTACATTGAGCACTGTTTTAAATTAATGCTTTGAAGGTTGTTAATACGTTCTTTGTTCTTCATTCACTTGGATATATATATATATATATATATATATCAAAACTTATTTATTAATGGAACTTTGTCTCTTTGTGGTGTGAGTGTGTGTCTGTGTATGTGTGTGTATCCGTTACCTATAGACTCCGAAACGGCTGAACCGATTTTCTTGAAAATTTACACAGTTGTACTATAAGTGTCTGCAAGTGTTCTTAACTAGGTTTTGTGTCGAGATACCCCCGATAAATATCGAAAATCGATAATCGAAAAAATCGTGTTATAGAAGGAGTAGTTCGATTTTAATCAAATTTGATACACCCACAGACAAAGACATAAGAAACAATATTCAGAAGTTTCAAGGTTGCAATTCTTACAATAGTGCAGAAAATCGATAATATATATATATAAAAGGCAGAATGTTTGTGTGTGTGTCTGCTTATCTGCCTGTATGCCTGTATTTTTTAAGCCCTTTTATTTTAGTTTTTGCTTCGGGTTTGGCTCTAAGTAGGTATAATTGTAGTTCTTAGTCTCAGCCATGATATCATTTACTCAGAGAACTTATTAGGCCTTCAAAATTCAGTTTACGGCGAAGAAAATTTATTTGATATCGATACCAGGAAATCAAAATTTGACTTACATCCATTCATTTTTCTTTCAGTCTATAGTTTCGCTTTAACTGGAAACAACTACTGCTTTTTAGTCTTTCGTGCCAACATCCAAGTAGGACCATGGATTAGTTTTAAAGCTTTCATTACAAACAACGCCGGACTATACTGCTAGTATATATATATATATATATATATATATATATATATATATATATATATATATAGTTAAATTTAAGAGACAATGAATGTCTATTATGTTTAATCATGAGCTGTTCAAAACGGCGTATTTTGGCTTTAATTTCAGTTGAAAATAAAGACAAACATTCTCCAACATTTGGATAATTTTTTATTAATTTGGTTATATGCTTTCGGCTCACATGAGCCATCTTCAGAGAGGTTATTAAGACGGTAATACAGTAACATCCACCATCAGCGACGATTTTATTTTGTGTTGACATAAACCTCCGGTAGGCAACGGCAATAGTTACCAAAAATAACAAACGCAGTTCGCAAATGTTGGAGAATTTTTGTCTTTATTTTCAAGCCAAAGGCCAAAATACGACGTTTAAAACGGCTCACTATTAAACATAATAGCCATTCATTGTCTCATATTTAACAGTATACGTTCAGAAAATTATTTGCTGCCTCGATACAATATATATATAGTACAACTGTGTACATTTTCAAGAAAATCGGTTCAGCCGTTTCGGAGTCTATAGGTAACGGATACACACACATACACAGACACACACACACCACAAAGAGACAAAGTTCCATTAATAAATAAGTTTTGATTTATATATATATATATATATATATATATATATATATATATATATATATATCCAAGTTAAATAAAGAACAAAGAACGTATTAACAATGTTCAAAACATTAATTTAAAACAGTGCTCAATGTAGAAATAGAGCTATGAATATTTATTATAAGTAATAATTTAGAACATGTACATATTATAATTTACTCCAATATATATATATATATATATATATATATATATATTTTAATTCAGATACTTCAATCCAAGGGAAAAAAGCAGGAAGGTAAATTCCAAAAAACCCGATCCTAATTAATATTAAAAATTTATTTTAATATTAAAAAATGATACAGGAAGAGAGCTCCATGTAATAAAATATTACAGAGCAAATATATATTAAAAAAGGATTAATTCAAAGATGTTGAATGGCCATTTCGATATGAAGATCCCCACACATCACCTCAGCAACAGGGTTTCTGAAAGGTTTTTTCTGTTGCTGAGGTGATGTGTCGTCCCCCGTGGGGATCTTCATATCGAAATGGCCATTCAACATCTTTGAATTAATCCTTTTTTAATATATATATATACGAAACTAATCACAGAACTCAAGAAAAAAAGAATTAAAATACTTTTGAAAATAATTTTCATTGTTCTTTATTAAATTATACATTAAATCAAGTGTATTTTTTCAAAATCCTGGCAATATATTTATATTTATGTATGTGTATGTGTATCTGTGTACGTTTGCGTCTGCATGTAGGCGTATTTTTCCGTGAGTGTGAACGAGCGTGTGCGTTTGTACAGGTGTGTTCATGCATTATCAGTTTTTCATATCTTTTGTTCGTTTTTGCTCGGATTTATTCTCCTCTAGTTCCGGCAGTGTGCTGTGCCCGCTTTTACATCCGCGAGGTGATCTAGTTCGCCCCCCAGATACCCCCGGAACGTCCACACTTGTCAAAAATTTGCGACACATTGACGCCGTCGATACCGACGAGGAGATTAAAATCAGTTAACAATTCGAAGTCACTGAGTAAAATGCGAAACTGAAGTTAACGCTGCACTTGTCCACCCGACAATGGAGACGTTTACGGCGGCCATTATTTAAGCGTCCATGCCGTTCTATCGTCTGCTTGTTTCTTTGCGAGAATGATAAAAAAAAGCTAATTGAAATGACTGCGATCGTCAATTTTATTTATTTATTGATGGGGAACTGTTAATTATTTTTGTCGCCTATAAAGAAAATATAAATACAATGGGTAACAACTCTTTTTTTATCTTAGAATAAACCTTTAAATCTTTCCTTTTTAGGAAATATTGCGTCATGCTAACTCATTACTTACCAGTTAATAATTTTATCGCATGTGTATACCAAACAGAATTAATTGTTTTAACAATATTTACAGAAATGATTGTAACATTTTTTTAATTCTAGTTGTTTTTATAAATGACATTTGTATTTATCTATCTAGGATCAGAGTGTAGTATCTGCTTGAATCCCAGTTCTTCTGATTAGGAATTATTTATGCATTTTGACCAAGAATCTATACTATTATTCCGCTTGTATTTATATAAGACCATTATGTTTTTCTACCTACGATCAGAGTGTAGTATCTGCCTGATCCGCAGTCTTTCTGAATTAGTTATGGTTTCTGAGCACGAATCTGTACTATTATTTTGCTTGTTTGTATGTATGTCTATTCCTACTTGTCTACCTAAGGTCGGTGTGTAGTGTCGAACAGCTTCCATGTTTTTTTGTTTCTTTTTTAGTTGGAGTAATTTATGCTTTCCGACCGAGAAATCTACATATAACAATGAACAGGAAAGACTTTAGAAGATTGAGGGAGATTTGGAGTGAATAAAGAGCACGTGGATTAGGAATGGTGGTTGATAAAATTACTTAAATCTGCTTAACCGAGAGATTGAACTTACTACCACCAGATTACTGGGCGCCCTGAACAAACACTTCTCAATTTGTAGAATTCTGAAAACCGAAACCTGTACGTTTCTAAAATTAAAGAAACAAATAAATTCCTATATAGTGATTACTGGTATGTTTGAATTGCGTATCGGATTATTAGCATGTGTGCTGCTTCTTTCAGTTTTCTTATTTTCCAGTATGGTTTAGAATAATCGATTGTCAACAAAATGTGAAATTTTCATGGCTCAAATAGGTTTAGCTAAGATCTACGGTTGGTCAGTTAAGAAAAGCAGGGATAAGGGACAAATTGAAGACACAGACAAAAAAATAAGAGGAGGGCGGAGGCATGAGATAATGGATTAGCATAAAACGTATCAGCTTCATCAGCCTTTATCATATGCCATGTTTCTTTAAGATATGGCTGACCATGACTCTTCACAACTACCTATTCTTTACAGTATTTACATTATTCGGACTATTGTCCTCATCTTTGTTGCCATTTGTACGACGTTTCGGCCGTTGTACGCCCGGCCTTCTTCAGATGCTAGGAATTTCAAACCGAACCCATTATTACAATTACTGGGGTATAACAGCTCCATTTCTTGCGTAGAGCCTCTTCTAGTAGTCATGATTTATCGTACTCTAACCGTGTAAGTTGCTGGTTCACCACTTCTGTAGCCTAGGATTGAACTCACAACTCTTTTAGGTCAAGTCTCAGGAACTAACCAGCGTCTATATCCACTGGGCCATGTGTCCTGAATTTTTGGGAATTATAAACCTAATGTTCAGTAATCCTCTTTCTTTAAGAGAATAGAATAAATACTAGAGAATCATTAGTGTTAAAATTGCAATATGAGTTCTGGTAAAAAATACTAGAGAATCATTAGTGTTAAAATTGCAATATGATCTCTGGTAAAAAATACTAGAGAATCATTAGTGTTAAAATTGCAATATGATCTCTGGTAAAAAATACTAGAGAATCATTAGTGTTAAAATTGCAATATGAGTTCTGGTAAAAAATACTAGAGAATCATTAGTGTTAAAATTGCAATATGAGTTCTGGTAAAAATTCTAGAGAAAATCATTAACATAAAAAATACTAGACAAAACCATCAACATAAAAAAAAATTGCAATCTGAACTCTGGTAAAAAGGGTTACTAAATTTAGGTTTATAAAACTATCGCCCGGTACACACTCCACCACGTCTATTGTACAGGTGTAGCGGTTCATCCCTTGTTCCCTGTTCAGGATGTGGTTTCCGGCTTTCTCTTTTCCAATCTTTTTATTTTTCTTTTTCTTTCTTTTTCGTTTTTTTTCTCAATTGGAGTAGGTAGACTAAACTATCGCCCGGTTCACACTCCACCCACGTCTATTGTACAGGTTTAGAGGCTCATCCCTTGTTCCCTGTTCAGGATGTGGTTTCCGGCTTTCTCTTTACCAATCTTTTCACTTCTTTTTTTTTCTTTCTTTTTCATTTTTTTCTCAATTAGAGTAGATAGACTAAACTATCGCCTGGTTCACACTCCACCCACGTCTATTGTACAGGTGAAGAGGCTCATCCCTTGTTCCCTGTTCAGGATGTGGCTTCCGGCTTTCTCTTTTTCAATCTTTTCACTTCTTTTTTTTTCTTTCTTTTTCATTTTTTTTTTTTCTCAATTGGAGTAGATAGACTAAACTATCGCCCGGTTCACACTCCACCCACGTCTATTGAACAGGTTAAGAGGTTCATCCCCTGTTCCCTGTTTAGGATGTGGTTTCCAGCTTTCTTTTTTCCAATCTTTTCACTCTTACGTAGCCCCCTGCACATCAGTGGCGTTACCGCCTTGCTCGGGGTGATATGATTTTAAAAAAAAGTCCCAAAAATTCAGTTGTTATTTTCCTTAGGTACGTTACTCGTTTTTTCCTTTGTCTCTCTTGCTCTCAGTATGTCCATGTTGTTCACACATTATTTCCGTAGTATTGTGAGCATCCTTCGGTAGAAACATTTTTCTTTTGCCTCTTAATCTGTGAAGAAGTTGTCTAGCCATAAGTGTAATAAAGAAGGATCGATATTATAGAGCAATTTTGCACTTATTTTTTTTAAGAAATTTTTTATTTTCGTTTCTCAATACTTTGTTTAGATTTTGGAAGCCATTTTTCTTTATTGTCTCTTGTATTGTTGTAGCAGTGAGTTACCTCGGCGACCCAAAAGTCGCGTGCATATTTTGCAAGGGAATGTGGAGACGGCGACCTCGGCCACCTAAAAGGACCATAGTCGCGTGCATGTTTTGCAAGTGAATGTGGAGACGGCGACCTCGGCGACCCAAAAGGACCAGAGTTACGTGCATGTTTTGCAAGGGAATGTGGAGACGACGACCTCGGCCACCCAAAAGGACCATAGTCGCGTGCATGTTTTGCAAGGGAATGTGGAGACGGCGACCTTGGCGACCCAAAAGGACCAGAGTTTTGTGCATGTTTCGCAAGGGAATGTGGAGACGACGACCTCGGGCACCCAAAAGCACCAGGATCGCGTGCCTGTTTCGCAAGGGAATGTGGAGACGGCGACCTTGGCGACCCAAAAGGATCAGAGTTTTGTGCATGTTTTGCAAGGGAATGTGGAGACGGCGACCTCGGCCACCCAAAAGGACCAGGGTCGCGTGCATGTTTCGCAAGGGAATGTGGAGACGGCGATCTTGGCGACCCAAAAGGACCAGAGTTTTGTGCATGTTTCGCAAGGGAATGTGGAGACGACGACCTCGGGCACCCAAAAGGACCAGGGTCGCGTGCCTGTTTTGCAAGGGAATGTGGAGACGGCGACCTTGGCGACCCAAAAGGACCAGAGTTTTGTGCATGTTTCGCAAGGGAATGTGGAGACGACGACCCCGGGCACCCAAAAGGACCAGTGTCGCGTGCATGTTTCGCAAGGGAATGTGGAGACGGCGATCTTGGCGACCCAAAAAGACCAAGGTCGCGTGCCTGTTTTGCAAGGGAATGTGGAGACGGCGACCTCGGCCACCCAAAAGGACCATAGTCGCGTGCATGTTTTGCAAGGGAATGTGGCGACGGTGGCCTCGGCGACCCAAAAGGACCAGAGTTACGTGCATGTTTTGCAAGGGAATGTGGAGACGGCGACCTCTTCCACCCAAAAGGACCAGAGTTGCGTGCATCTTTTGCAAGGTAATGTTTTTCAAGGGAATGTGGAGACGGCGACCTTGGCGACCCAAAAGGACCAGAGTTGCGTGCATCTTTTGCAAGGTAATGTTGAGACGTCGAATCGACGAGCTTTGGACGGATGGAAAATCCGACACCACTTCGTGGGCATAGAATTGGTGTCCCTTGTAGACATTTTTATTGACTGGTTCTGGGCGCACATTGGCTGAGTGGTAGCCGTGTTGAGTGCATAAAATATGGTATGCTCATTTGAGTGGTAGTTTGTTTTCTGAGCCGTTCGTTCGTGTGAGACCAACGTATTAGAGATCAAGACGAGAACTGAGAATTTGGTTTGCCTAGTGAATCTGTTTGGAATACTTTTCTGTGGTTGCTTCCTACCTATATAAAACGAATTATTACGCGACCTAGGTTTCTACCATGAGTGGTGTCTTCAGGCAATTTTCAACAACTGATTTTTCCGCTTAGCGTTTTTTTTTTTCTGGCACGGTCTACATATTTTGCCACCGTTGTAAGGCTTGGCTGTTTTTACTATACTCTAGGTTATGTCCGAGTCTTTTCCATATTTTGATTTTAATTTCTACACGTGGCTAGCCAATTTTGTACAGTTTTTTAAATTTTCTATTTTGAATGTAGACTTGTGATTGAATCACCTGCTCTTAAACCTAGGTCGCGTAATAACTCGTTTACAAATGGAAAATATTCAAAAGTTCTACAATATAATTGTATTGAACACTTTTTTTAATACAAATGTGCGCTGGTCTAATTTTCTTATGACCAAAAACTAAGTAATTAAACGATCTAAATTTATTTATAAATGGAACTTTGTTTTTGCGATAAGCTATTTCGGCATTTTTTTTCCTTTCCTTCTCTTCCATGATGTCGGACAAGGCCTTTTTGTTCACTCGTGCCTTTCTAGTTAGTGTGCGATATACATCGATATACACAGGTCAAATCTGTAAGCATATGTAACACCGATGTTATCCAGAGCAATATGATATTTATAAAGGAAAACTCAACACGTCATTTAAATTGGTTATAAATAAGAAATTTTTATGTTCACACACTCGCAATTATTTAAGGAACGGATTCACGCACACATGTATACACATCCATATATATATATATATATATATATATATATATATATATATAGGAAAGAATATTATCTAAAACAAACAGACTTTCTCTACGGACGTGCCGCATGTTGATTGGTTTACCGAAAATGAACAAACGGACGTGCCGCATGGTGATTGGTTTATCGACACCACGTGATGTAAACAAAAAAATATTCGGACGCTATCGTGAAATACGTTTCTAATTCAAATTTAAAAATCACTTGTTTCTGATGAAGGACCGAGGACGGTCTGAAATATAAAATATAATAAAAATAAACAAATACTGTTTAAAAAAGTACATTTTTAAATTCTAAACTTTTTATTAATATTCTTTCCTATACATATTAAGACAGTATACGTGGATGATCATCACTATATATATATATATATATATATATATATATATATATATATATATATAAACACAATTATATAAGTATACAAGGAACTTCTTATATACCCCTATACATAAAGACAATGTACGTCTGTGTACACTTATCCAATGCCTCTGTCCTTTTTCTCTTTTCCTTTTTCTCTTTTCCTTTTTCTCTTTTTTCCTTTTTCTTTTTTGCTTTTTTATTTTTTATCTTTCTTTTCAGTTAAAGGAAATGCTTATTCCGGCAAAATATTTTGTACCAAATGGAAGGAATATTGTGCGGTCTGATGAAATGAGCTAATTAAGCTCATTTAAATGAATTATAAATTATAACCAATTTAAATGACGTGTTGAGTTTTCCTTTATATATCTATACATATTTAATAACCTTTTGATCAGAAGAAAATTAAACTAGTAGACAGTTGTATTAAAAGGTGTTCAATACAGTTATATTGTAGAACATTTGAATAATTTTCATTTGTAAACAAGTTATAACGCGACCTAGGTTTCTACCATGTGGTGTCATCAGGTGATTTGCAAAACGCTTGAAGACGCCACCTGCTAGAAACCTATGTCACGTAATAACACATTTACAAATAAAGAATATATATATATATATATATATATATATAGGGAGAGAGAGAGAGAGAGAGAGAGAGAGAAAGAAAGAGAGATTTTGTTATTACAATCTTTATAAAAGCATTATATCATTACACAAAAATTTTCATGTATCAGAACATGTCCTTCTCCAGCTGATATTTTCAAATAAATGGTGAAAAGGGTTTATTTTGAAAATATATATTGAATTTATGGTTATTTAGAAAATTAATGAGTGATAGTTGGAGAATATATTTGTAGGTGTGTCAATATTTTTCAATGAAAAATGAGAATTAGGTTGAACTATGAAGTTGAAAATGTGTGTCTCGAAACAGAGTAGCCTGATGTCAGGACATGTCACTTTTTACTTTTGTCTGAGTAAGATTCATAGTGGGACCATACATTATTTAAAAGGGTAGACAATAATTTTAACAGCAGGTTGGATTTTAGGTTTTTTTTAAATTGATTTTGTACAACGTCAAGAGTTAGAGGGGCTAGATTGTTTAACTAAGAGTCAGAATTAAATAGTTATTATATACTAAGGTATCAGTTAAGTGCCATACAATACACGCTTGAGCGATCATGTCTCGAAAGAGACATGACTGACTGGGTAGTTGATTATCCCGCAGTAGATTGCCATTGTTTTCTGCGGTAGACTGGTTGCCAACCAAAGCTATAGAACTCAATCTGTCCTGTTATTTAACCCATAACTGAATGGTAGAAGCGGATTGATACCTTTCACGGGGGTATTTGCGCTTAAGTAAATGCAAGGAATTCAACTGGAATTCGAACTCGGCTCCTCGATTTCTCGATATCCACTGCACCACAATGCACATCCATGCTAAGGTATATTGTATATAATGTAGTTAAAAAAAAATAACAAATAATTATTGTGTGGATCATTTACTTTAGGGAAATAATTTTTAATTAAGTTACATTGGAGCATAAGTTATAAGTAAAAATTGTAATTCATTAAATTTTGGAGAAAAATGATTTCGAAGTTTACATAAAACCATCAATTCATCCCTACGATTCAGGAGTACTTTATCTGCAGCTTTTCTTTCAGACTCAGAGGGCAGATGTCGTAGAATGACTTACAGATTCTTGTTTTGTTTTGTTTTGTTTTTTTTTCAGAATGTTCCATTTTACTTTGGGGGTTTTATTTGTATCTTTTAAATTCCAAAAATACGCAGAAAGGTATCTTTGGTAATCGGTATGGTTATTTTTTAAGTAAGTTAAATGCAATTACCAACGCTGTTTAAAAGTGTTCTTAGTAGATCCAATGTAAACATTTTAATACTTGTGTTTTGATTTGATGATATAGAACATTGGTACAAAATCGACACTCATTAGACACCTATTTTCCAGTGGGCAATTGTTAGGATTTCGACAATTACATAAGTTTGTATTATTGTTATTTCCATTATTTGGATGATTATTGTTACTTTGGTTTGCGTGCTGATTTAAAGTAAAATAGAAAATTCTGGAAAAAAAAAAACAAGAATCAGTAAGTCGTTCTATGACATCTGCTCTCTGTGCCTGAATGGTTCCCTAAAAATAAAGTACACAATTCCCGGAACAGGGATTGAACTCGCAATTACTAGGGATATCTTGTCTAGTTCTTATTTTTGTACTGCTCAGATATTGTTCGCCCTGTTTTAGATGTGTACAAGTACACATTGCCCAGCCCAGTGATTGAACCCAGCATTATCAGGAAAGAAGGATCTGTAATATAATCGGTCTTGATTTAGCTGCTCACCTTCAGCCACTTTCTCACCGATGGAATGTGGCTTCCCTCTGTCATTTCTACAAGTATTTTCACAGCTTCTACTCTGATGAACTTCATTCCTTGCCTTTGTGAATTTACCCCTGTAACTAGATTAGCAACAAGGTCTCACCCTTTTACCTTAAAAATAGGTAAATATAACTGTTGATTCTACTCCTCGGTTTCTTTTCTCGCACTTCCCTCCTGTGGAAATCCGTTGCTCGTGTTTGTTTCCCTGATAGTTACAATCTCCAAAAAGTTTAAATGCAACGTCAATTGCCATCTATCTTCTTAATGAATCCTATTATTCTTTTATCCTTTCTTCAATACTCTCACTACCCAGACTTGTCTCTTCCCTGATAGCTACATTCTCCATAGATTTAAATGCAACGTCAATTGCCATCTATCTTCTTAATGAATCCTATTTTTCTTTTATTCCTTTCTTCAATACTCTCACTACCCAGTCTTTTCTCTTCCTTGACAGCTACATTCTCCAAAAAGTTTAAGTGCAACGTCAATTGCCATCTTCTATCTTCTTAATGAATCCTGTTATTCTTTTATCCTTTCTTCAATACCCTCTCCCTAGCCAGTCTTTTCTCTTCCTTGACAGCTACATTCTCCAAAAGTTTAAATGCAACGTCAATTGCCATCTTCTATTTTCTTAATGAATCCTAGTATTCTTTTATCCTTTCTTCAATAGTCTCACTACCCAGTCTTTTGTCTTCCCTGATAGCTACAATTCTCCAAAGATTTAAATGCAACGTCAATTGCCATCTTATCTTCTTAATGAATCCTTATGATACTTTTATCCTTTCCTTCAATACCCTCTCTAGCCAGTCTTTTCTCTTCCCTGACAGCTACATTCTCCATAGATTTAAATGAGACGTCAATTGCCATCTTATCTTCTTAATGAATCCTGTTATTCTTTTATCCTTTCTTCAATACCCTCTCTAGCCAGTCTTTTCTCTTCATTGACAGCTACATTCTCCAAAGATCTAAATGCAACGTCAAATGCCATCTTCTATCTTCTTAATGAATCCTGTTATTCTTTTATCCTTTCTTCAATACTCTCCCTACCCAGTCTTTTCTCTTCCCTGATAGCTACATTCTCCAAAGATTTAAATGCAAAGTCAATTGCCATCTTCTATCTTAATGAATCTTATTCATTTTTTATCCTTCCTTCAATACCCTGTGTTTCCAGTCTTTTCTCTTCCCACTCCGGGTCAGGAGAGATCTGAGAACAACCTCAGTTAAGAATTGGTTGCATGCTCCTCACAACCTTCCAATCAGAGGCCTTGCTGCCGGATGCAGTTTACCGTCATGCCCAGGACCAATCAAAGTCTTGGTTCATGAATAAATAATATAAAACTAAGAACTAGATGATATTCCTGAGTATGAGAATAGTTTGCCCTTGATTAATTAAATAAAGGGTTCTTTTTGGAATTCCCAGAAGGTTTACCTGTATTTAAAGGCATCGGATGAAATTTGATGGTCACAACGACCAAAATCCTGTAATAAAACAACAATGATGAGGATAACAGTCAAAATGTAAATAGTGTAAATAATTATGACACCTCATCTCAGAAAATTCAGAAAGAAATATGTGCTGTATTATTTATAAATTTAGATCCATCAGACATGTTGCTATGAGCTGGGGGTCACCGAGTGCAAGTTGTCCGCCATTTTGCGATTGTCAGTCCGAATCTAAATAGCCAGAAGAATCAATTTCACCCCTTTTGACACCCTCTTCTAGCACAATACACGATAAGCTCATGAACACACGGCCTAAGGTTGCAATACGGGTGGGCCGACATTCTTTTACAGTATCGTGGCCTGTGTCTAACGGTCCCAATTTTCAAACATTTTTTTCTTCCAGAACATTGAAGCACAATACGGATTAGCGTACCTTTCATCTGTACAGGATTGACACAGCGGTGATTCTGGTCGGGTAAGAGTTGGGCTGAGAAGGGCGATGTAGGGGTGACGCTCATGATCAAAGTTTTAGTATTACAATGAAATGATGCAAATCATTTTAGAATTCGAAATGCTTGAACGTCACACAGTACTAAGGTAGGGTGTATTAGTCATGGGGAGATAGTAGGTGTTTTTCCTAAGTGCGTGTAAAATACTTTTTAAATTTCAATAGTCCATTTGACACAATACAAATATACAGTCATTTATTTCTTTCTAATATAATGGAATTTTTTATTTATTTATCACTTTAAATATTACTTTGTGTGGATACTCATATCTGAGTAAACGTCTCGTTCCATTCCTTTATTAAACAGTATATTTTCGTATGAATATTTGATAAATTTTATTAAAGAGATAAGAGTTCTCCAACAGGATTCGAACTTGTGTCTCCTTGGGAAAAGAGAACCGACGTTTGATCCGTCGTGTTTTAACTGACTCGGCTATGTGCGTACATCTAGAAAAATATAGCATACATTTGGAGAAATGCTAAAATCAGGCTCTTCGCAGAGCGTTCAGTAATCAGTGCTGCTTATCAGGGCTGTGAAGAAATGACTATCCCGTTTTGATCGCGTGGAAATATAAGATAAGAGATACTACTTAGTTTCAATAGTAAACTAAAGAACAATAAAATACAGAAGTGTTTAACGTCTCCTGCTAATAACTAAAATCAAGAGTTATTCCGTTTTGAAAGCGTGAGAAGATCAAAATATTTTAAAGACTCTAGTTGGTTTCAGTAAGAAAAAGTAAGAAAGAAGAAAACAGAAGTTTTTAACGTCTGTTTCAATAAAGTGGAAAAGTTATTAATTTCCAATCTTCTCATTTATATCCTCTTACTTCTTAAACCAGCATACATATTCGTGGCCTTTTCATGTTTTAGAACATGTTTTTCTCCAACTGATATTTTAAAATAAATATTGAATATTTTTTTTATAATCATATCGCCCCAAGCAAGGCAACCTACTGCCACTGGTGCGCAGGGGGTTACATAGAAGGTGTAATATAACAATCTGGCCCCACCCGAGGAAGGCTGATGCAAGCGAGGGTGTTTCCGGTCGTTGAAAGGAAGCGGATGTCATTTTGACCTTATTTCCGGCAGCAGCGGAAATAACTACAGAGGCAAACAGAACAGGTGTCTCTGAGAATTACGTGGGAGCGTGCGTGGGCGAGGCAAAACCGGAAGAAAAAGTCCCGGTTCTGGAAGATTATAAAAAGACCTCGGCACACGGATTCGCCAGTAGTAGTAGAGTAGCAGAGAACGGCCGGTGAAGAGAGACACAACAGATAGGACTGCACTCCCGTCAACCCATTAGAAGCGCGCTCTCTCAATTCTCTGTTCCCTATGCTACACGGTTTATCGTCATTAATAAAAATATAACTTATATTTTTATATATATGCGTGTTTGTTGTTTGTCGATATACAACAGAAGGAAAGTTATGAGAAAGAGAGACAGGTTATAGGGGGTGTCAGGAAGTGGGTAAGAGAAGGATGAGAATACTGATGAGAGTGGAGTGGACGGAGAAAAGAGCATGAGAGAGAGAGGATGCAAGTCAGTGAGATTTCAGATGACTATTGACTTTGCATTTAAACTCTTGGATATTTTAGCTGTCGGGGAAGCAAGTAAACGGAAGGGAATTCCACAGGCGGGAAGTGCGAGTAAAGAAGCTGGTGGAATAGAATTTGCGTTTACATTTTATTGGTTTCACAGTAAAAGGGTGGGACCTAGTTGCTAACCTTGTGGCTCGAGTAAATTCATACATTGGGGGCACCAGGGAGCTAATTTCATCGGAGCAAAAGCCGTGAAAGTATTTATAGAAGAGACACAGAGAAGCCACATTGCGCCGGTGATTAAGTAACTGTATCTGAGCTGCAAATTCGGGTTCGATCACATTACAGATTCTCCGTTGGATTTTGTCAAGGACCCTAGTTGGATAGCAGGGGCCCATGAATTCATGGTTATTTAGAAGGTTAAGGAGTGGTAGTTGGAGACTATACTTGTAGATGTGTCAATATTGCAAAAATGGAATGAGAATGATATACTCCAGTGATGGAAATAAAGAGTTCGGTTCCAAATTCCCAGCAGCTGAAGAAGGTCGAAGCGTACAACGGCTGAAATGTCGTAAACATGACAATAAAGATGAGGAAAACAATTCGAACAACGTAAATAATGTAAATACTATCTCATCTCAGAAATATAGACAAATACATTTTTTTTTTGTTATCATTGACTTCAAAATATTTTTATTTTTTTATTTTTTTAACCATATCACCCCGAGCAAGGCGATAACGCCACTGATGCGCAGGGGGCTACGTAAGAGTAAAAAGATTGGAAAAGAGAAAGCTGGAAACCGCCTCCTAAACAGGATACAAGGGAGGATTATTCTATCTTGTCTGCCATGTCTGAGATGAGGTAGTATTTACATTATTCGGACTATTGTTCTAAACTTTGTTGCCATTTGTATGACGTTTCGGCAGTTGTACGTTCCGGCCTTCTTCAGGTGCTATTTCGAACCCGGACCTTTTATTACAATCACTGGGGTATAGGAACTCCATTCTCTGCATAGTAGTGCCTCTTTTGGTCGTCATGAGCTATCTCCCTCTAACTCTGTAAGTTACTTGTTCACCACTGCTGTAGCCTGGTATTGAACTCACAACTTTTTGGATCAAATCGCGGCATTACTATGGAAGGAATGGAGTTCATATTTTTTTTAATCATATCACCCCAAGCAAGGCGATAACGCCACTGATGCGCAGGGGGGCTACGTAAGGGTAAAAAGAATGGCAAAGAGAAAGCCGGAAACCACATCCTAAACAGGGAAACAAGAGATGAGCCTCTTCACCTGTTCAATAGACATGGGTGGAGTGTGAACCGGGCGATAGTTTAGTCTATCTACACCAATTGATGTATACATATTTTTCTTTTTTACATTTTCGGACTGTCGTCCTTATCTTTATTACTATACTAGCAGTATAACCCGGCGTTGCTCGGGTGTAATGAAAGCTTTAAAACTAATCTTTGGTTCTGGAGACAGATAAACAGACAAAAAACACAAATATCTTGCCTTACATATATATATATATATATATATTATCAATTTTCTGCAAGATTTTAAGAACTGCAACCTTGAAACTTCTGAATATCGTTCCTTATGTCTTTGTCTATGAGTATATGAAATTGGATTAAAATCGGACCACTCCTTCTATAACCCGATTTTTTCGATTATTGATATTTATCATGAGTACCTCGACACAAATCCTAGCTAAGAACACTCGCAGATGCTTAGAGTACAACTGTGTAAATTTTCAAGAAAATCGGTTCAGCCGTTTCGGAGTCTATAGGTAACGGATACACACACAGACACACACACACACAGACAAAGTTTCATTTATAAATAAGTTTAGATTCACGACGTTTCAGCTGTTGTACGCTCCGGCCTTCATCATGTGCTATGGAACTTCGAACCGAACCCTTTATTTTGATCAATGGGGTACATCATTCTCATTTCATGTGCGATGCCATCAATGATACATGGCCCAGTGGATATAGGAATTGGTTAGTTCCAGTGACTTGACCCAAATAGTTGTGAGTTCAATACCAGGCTACAGTGGTGAACAAATACTTTAGAGAGCAGACTTAAAGGAAGATAACTACATGGCTACCGGAAGTGAGATCGCACATGGAATGAGAATTATATGCTCCAATGATGGAAATAAAGAGTTCGGTTCCAAATTCCCAGCACCTGAAGAAGGTCGGAGCGTACAACGGCTGAAATGTCGTAAATATGACAATAAAGAAGAGGACAACAATTCGAACAACGTGAATAATGTAAATACTATCTCATCTCAGAAATATAGACAAATACATTTTTTCTTTTTTGTTATCATTGATAATATTTTTTAATTGAGAAAAAATAAATGAGTTGAATTTCAAAGTCTTTAGGCGTTGATTTTAGAAATATAGAGTTGGAGTATACTTTAGAAGGAACGAGAAACTCAATCTCCAGTCTTTTGAACAAAAGTACAAGTTTTTTTTTTCCCCCTGTTTAAGATTGGATTTTCAGGTTCTTCTAAAATCTATTTCAACTCTGTACATCGAACGCCTCCATCTAAACTCTGAAATTTTATTTACTATTTATTTATTTATTTTTTCTCAACGGGAGTAGATAGTCGATAGGTTTGCATGAGGTCCGGTTCACATCCCTCTGCAATGTTTTGAACAGAAGTTTATCTTTTGTTCCCTGTTTAGGATTGGATATTCAGGTTCTTCTAAAGTCTATTTCAACTCTGTACATCGAACGCCTCCATCTAAACTCTGAAATTTTATTTACTATTTATTTATTTATTTATTTATTCTCAACGGGAGTAGATAGTCGATATGTTTGCATGAGGTCCGGTTCACATCCCTCTGCAATGTTTTGAACAGGAGAAGTTTATCTTTTGTTCCCTGTTTAGGATTGGATTTTCAGGTTCTTCTAAAGTCTATTTCAACTCTGTACATCGAACGCCTCCATCTAAACTCTGAAATTTTATTTACTATTTATTTATTTATTTATTTTTTCTCAACGGGAGTAGATAGTCGATAGGTTTGCATGAGGTCCGGTTCACATCCCTCTGCAATGTTTTGAACAGGAGAAGAAGTTTATCTTTTGTTCCCTGTTTAGGATTGGATATTCAGGTTCTTCTAAAATCTATTTCAATTCTATATTTGTAAAATCTCCGCCTAAACACTGAAAACTTATTTATTATTTTTCTCCCGTAAGAGGAGTCAATAAATTCGCCTATCATCCGATTCACACACCTGTTTCTTTTTTTTGTTTTTTTTGTTTTTAACTAGACTAGAGGTTTATCCCTTGTTTCATGTCTAGAATTGAGTTTCATGGTTTCCTGCTTCGACGAACTTTCGTCACTGGTGCTATCTCTACGAGAATTTACTCGAGCAACCAGATTGGCAACTAGGTCCCACCCTTTTACAGTTAGCTCAACCAAATGCAGGCGACTATTCTATTCCATCAGCTTCTTTTCTCACACTTCCCGCCTGTGGAACTCGCTTCCATATACTTACTTTCCTGACGGCTACAACCTCCAAGGAATTTAAATGCAATGTCAATTCCCATCTCTTATCCACTTCATTCCAGTCCTTTCTACATCACCCCGTGTATCTCGTTCTTTTCCTCTCTCTCTCTCTACCTTCGCAACTGTCTTCACTCCTGTGTTCACACTCTTCTCTTGCCCTTTCTCTTTCACTCTCTGTAGCTGGTTCGTCTTTGTCTTCACTCTCCTCCTGCCTAATAATTCAAATCTCTTATGTAACCCCCTGCACATCAGTGGCGTTAATGCCTTGCGTGGGGTGAAACGATTAAAAAAAAAAAGAAAGGAAAAAGAAAGAAAGAAAAATGCCACCATATCTGAACTGGATCTAATCAATTTTCGCTTTCTACCCACGACAGAGATCAAAATCACTTATGTGGCCTTATTGGGTTAATTTATACTCTAACCTACAGTTTCTTTTCCACATACGTAACATTTCAGGCCTGTCGCTAATTTATCATTATTTTCATTAGGCAAATGTTCAGATAAGTTTAGTTTTTACTTCTAACAGTTTAGACGTTTACTGCTAGGACACGCCAAGATACGTCTAAAAAATCCGATCACCTCATTCTCTTAATATTCATCAATCAATAATACTTCCTTGAGTGGCTCTTGAGCCTTGCACATTACTTTTAAAAGAAAAGGATAAATCTTCCCACCCTGTAATAAAATGTAAAAGAATGAAATATAAGGATTTACTGAAATGTCAATGAAACGGAGATTTTAATAGTAGTATAGAAACTACAAGAAAGCCGAATGTATGGTCATCAGCAAACAGAGGAGCCCAAAATCCCAATTACAGGTTGGGGATCCTAAAATCAAGTAGGTACAAAAATTTAAGTACTTGGGAAGTGTTCTAATGGAAGACGGAAAGTGCAACACTGAGATCCGAAGAAGAATTGGAATAGCCAAGAACGTATTCCAGAAGCTGAGCAGAGTATTAAGAGACAGGAAAATTTCGCTATAAACAAAGAAAAGAGTACTATATTGCTATGTGATGTCTGTTTTTCAATGTGGCAGTAAATTCTGGACGATATCATCAAAGATGAAAAACTTGAAGCAACTGAAATGTGGTTCTACAGAAGGATGCTGCGGATATCATGGATCGAGCATCCGAACAATGATGAAGTTTTGGAAAGGATGGAGACGAAAAGGAAATTAATACTGAGCATCAGGAAGAGACAGCTGAAGTTTCTGGAGTATGTGATGAGGAAGGAGGGCTTAGAGAATCTGATACTTATAGGTCAGAAAGGGAGACAGGAGAAAATAGCGGATAACATATTTGACGGGCCTGAGCAGGTGGGTAGCAGAGCTTGGTTTTGTGTGGTATAACAGGAGAAAGCGTGCTAAGAGCCAACAGAGATAGGCCATGATCGCCTACGTCTTGAAGGAACATGGCACATAGAAGAAGATAGATGAGTACGTGTGTGTGTGTGTGTGCCTTGAACGTAATCCACTATTGACGAGTACCATCCTGCTTGCGTTGTTGTTGCGTACTCCTCGTGAACTGAGTCTGACTTCAATTAAAGCACAAGACTTTAAACTATTGATCTGAAAATTGCTTCAGTCGAGGAGAAAAAAGGACAATTCTGCCAGCGATAAGTGACGTCAGAGATCACGGTGACTGCAGAAAGGGAGAAAGAAAAGAAGCGCCGGGGGTGGTTGAGATGGAGATTGGGTAGTGCGTGGGTGAGAGGGAAGAGGAGGAAGAGAAATGGATCGGTCGGGTGGGCCGGGGAGGGAAGGGTGGGTGGGATGGTTTATTACGTTCATCTCGCAGACATGCCTCGCATGTCTTTAAAATATTCCTATTGGCCCAAAGAACGGAGATTGTTCAACTGCACTGAGCAGTGGGGGTAGTGGAGAGCGTCGGAAAATTCTGGAGAATGGGGTGAGGTAGGTTCAATTTAGGGGATGGGGAGAGAAAGAGAGGAAAAATAGCGAGAATGTCAGTGAGAATTTATAGAGAAATAAAAGGGGAGTAAAAATGAGAGTACCGTTCAGGTATTCAAATCGGGGCAAGAGAGAGCGAGAGAGATAAAGAAATCTAAAAATATGGTGGGAAAAGAGAGAAAGTGAAAGAGATAAAAGTAAAATAGATAGTGAGGCAAAGAGAGAGAGAGAGAGAAGTAAAAAAATAGTGGGGAAAAGAGAGAAATATATATATATATATATATATATATATAAGCAAAAAAGTGGGTAGGAAAAGAAAGAGCGATAAAAGCAAAAAAAGAAGGTTGGAAATAGAAAAAAAGAAAGAAAGAAAGAAAGAAAGAAAGAAAGAAAGAAAAGCACAAACGATGATGAGTGGGGAAAAGAGAAAGAGGAAGAACGACAGAGAAAAAAGAAAATAGATGATGGGAAACGAGAGAAAGAAAGAAAGATAAAAGCATAAATGAGGGAGGGTTGAGAAAGAGAGAGAGACAGAGAGAGAGTGAGAGAGATAAAAAGCAAAAATGATAATGGGAAAGAGAGAGTGAGAACATTACAGTAAAAAGTAGGTGGAAAAGAGAAAAGGAAGAAAAGGAATAAAAGCAAAGGTATACTGGGAAAGAGAGAGAGAAAGAGAAACATACACACACGCCAGTCACCGAACTCAATTCATTTCTGAAGAGCAATGCTTAAATCACACACACACACACACACACACACACACACACACACACACACACACATTATATATATATATATATATATATAATTCCAAGTGAAGAGGACTCAAGGTTTTATTATTTTGAGTACTCTGTCATTTATTTTATTATAAACAGTGCTCAATATAATGAGTATTATAGAGCTTAATATAATATAATTATATAGTTATGTATCAATTTTGCATTGCGTCATGGAAATTTCTATGTTTCGAGATAGGTTCTCATCATCAGGCAATGTTGATGTGGTTGTGCAGATGATTTACATTTAAATGACAAATCTTTTGGTTTGCTGTGAATGTATATGGGTGTTTTTTTTTTTTTGTTTTTTTTTCTTTTGTGGCTAATCAGAATGGAAATTCACTTTGGGGTTTGACCCCAAAGAATACATGCTAACCAACTTTTTTACTTCTTTCTTTTTATGTATTCGAGTCTGGTGAGACATTGTTTTTTTTTTTTTTCGATGTCGAAACAAAATCCACACGTTTATAGTAAATTATAATTTGTACATATAATTTGTAAACTATAACTTAAACAACCCTTATTCGCCCATAGCTGAGCACTTCAATCAACCAGGACACACATTAGAAAACTGAAAATGTTTACTGATAGATTCCGATTTTAGTTCCACATACGCAGAAAGAAAGAAAAATACTGGGTTTTAAAATTAAATACATATAGGCTAAAGGGTTAAATAGGGACTTAGGTATTTTGAATTTTAATAAATATTTCAATAGGTTAAACATTTTTTAGATACACTGAAGATTTTTTTCTTTAAAACAATATTTAAAAGTATTATTACAGTTAAAAATATTAAAAGTATTATTACGTTTAAAATATTCAAACTCTATTGCTTTCTACATCACGCGATGTACACATCACGCGACGGACGCTTCTCGCGACGGACGCTTCTAGTTTAAATTTTAAAATCATTTGTTTCTGATGAAAGGCCGAGGCCGGTCTGAAATATCAAATATATATATATAATAATAGAAATAAATAAATACTCTTTCAAAAAATACATTTTTAACTTACAACTTTTTAGTAGTTTTTCCTTATATATATATATATATATATATATATATATATATACTTCTCCCGTTCTCGTTCTGCTCTTGAATTTTAAAAAACTGTTAAAGCGTTTTCATCTGTCTCAATGTGTCAATTGATTTTATTTTTCTCTCATTTACTTTGCCCAGTAGCGATTGCTGCTGGTGGTGCCAGGGGTGGCAGTCCCGCTTTAAACCACCGAAACTGTGTATTCACCCTTGGTTAGCGGCTGATGAGGGCAAAGTAAATGCACATGTGGTCATTGGTCACATGTTGTATGTAAGAAAAAAAAATATATATATATATATTGTTCTGAGTCGCTAGCACGACTCGGAGTTTCATGCGTTATGCAATCATCAGGTGCAGATTCATGCCTACTTCGAAGTATTTGCCACACAAATAACAATAAACAACAAAAAATCAAGGCATACGAATACAAATGTCAGTATAAATAGACAAACACTTAATCACGACAAAATAACGGATATAATACATCAATTACCAAAAGAAAAAACTCACACATAAAGCCCACAAACGCAAATTTCGAAGTTGGCATGAACCTGCTCCGTTAAAGTGACATACTCAAAGACGCTGAAGCGACGCAGCATCGCTTTTTCTTCCTTCGTATCCAAAGCATTAGAGAGAAGGGGCTGGCATCTCTCCTTGTCATCAATAAAAAATAAATCCTGCGTGAGGACAACTTTCACATCGTGATCAACTGCGTACAAATATTAAAGAAAAAGTGAGAACTTATTCCTAATATATATATATATATATATATAATCATTTCACCCTGAGCAAGGCAGAAATGCCACTGATGAGCTGGGGACTACATAATTGTAAAAAGATTAATTAGAAAAGAGTAAGGAGTACAAACTAGTTAGAAAGGAGCAATAGAAAGCTGAGAATGCAGGTGCGATGACAGATACATAGGTGGAGAGAAAGGGAAGGATATAGAGGGGAGAGAGATAGAGTGCAGTGGTTTTATATATATATATATATATATATATATATATAGTAAATAACTAACCTAGAGAGCCAACGAACCTCCCAAGGTTTCACCAAATTGGATCTTCAGGGAAAGTTGGCTTGACAACTTTCAGTGAAAATTGGCTTGACAACTTTCCCTGAAGATCCAATTTGGTGAAACCTTCGTAGGTTCGTTGGCTCTCTAGGTTAGTTATTTACTTTGTTTGCTCTGAGCGCTTTTTGTTTTAGGTTACTCGTCTCGGGTCTTTTTTTTCTTTGGGCTATGTACTTTGACTGATGTTCAAGTGCTTAGCTCGTTCTTTTTTTATTACCATTTTTTTCCTTCCGCGTGTGTACTCGGGGGGGGGGGTTCGAAGCGAGTATAACGACAAGTTTACACACACACACACACACACATATATATATATATATAATTGCTACTAATGAAAGTTTATTCCACAGTTAGATATTTACTTTGAAAAATGCTCAATACAAAAGTAGAACATAATAATATGGTAATTGTTATTATTATTATAGCATACTACAACTCAATAACTATAAAGTTTCGGTGTTAAAACACCATCATCAGGCAGTAAAATATCATTTACTTATTTTGTAATATATGCAGATAAGGAGGTTTTCAAAACATAAAATAAAAATGAAAAATAAATAAAAACATAAGAACAAAGAGGTCAGCCAATGAGATGAATTAAGTAGGGTAGGAAGTTATAACATTTTGAATAACGGTGTGTGTATGACTCATAGACAGTAGTGTTTCAATGTTTTGCCACTGAAAGCTAGACATATCAAAAATTTGAAACCGGAAAAAGAAAAATATAAAGTAGAAAAAATAAATAAAAAGGAGCAAAGAAAAAAAAAGAAAAGAGAAGAAAAAAATTTAAAAGAAGAAGCAACGAAAAATCGAAGATTTGCAAAAGATAAAAAAAATCTAAAATAAAGTAAATATAAGAAAATAAAACTAAAATCAACATAAAAGATAAGAATAATGATAAAAAATAATTCTTAGATATTAAAATATCAGTCAGTTAAGTATCATACGTGATACACGCTTTGGGCGATCATGTCTCGAATGAAACATGACTGACTGGGCAGAAGATTATCCCGCAGTAGGTTGCCATTGCTTTCTGCAGTAGACTGGTTGCCGACCAAGGCTATAGAACCCAATCTGTCCTTTTATTTGACTCATGACAAGAAAGGGAAAAGAAGATGGATTTCATTATTATGTAATATTTAGTGGGTGATCAGTTTATTACTTAATAAAAATAGAAAACCGATCCCCCACTTTATGACCAGAAGTCAATCATGATTCCAACTATTATATTCAGTCAGTCAGTTAAGTGCAATACGTGATACACGCTTGGGCGATCATGTCTCGAAAGAGACATGACTGACTGGGCAGAAGATTATCCCGCAGTAGGTTGCCATTGCTTTCTGCGGTAGACTGGTTGCCGACCAAGGCTATAGAACCCAATCTGTCCTTTTATTTGATTCATAACAAGAGGGAGAAGAGATGTATTCTATTATTATGTAATAATTAGTGGGTGATCGTTTTATTACTTAATAACAATAGAAAACCGATCCCCCACTTTATGACCAGACGTCCATCATGATTCCAACTATTATATTCAGTCAGTCAGTTAAGTGCCATACGTGATACACGCTTGGACGATCATGTTTCGAAAGAGACATGACTGACTGGGCAGAAGATTATCCCGCAGTAGGTTGCCATTGCTTTCTGCGGTAGACTGGTTGCCAGTCAAGGCTATAGAACCCAATCTGTCCTGTTATTTGATTCATAACAAGACGGAGAAGAGATGTATTCTATTATTATGTAATAATTAGTGGGTGATCAGTTTATTACTTAATAACAATAGAAAACCGATCCCCCACTTTATAACCAGAAGTCAATCATGATTCCAACTATTATATTCAGTCAGTCAGTTAAGTGCCATACGTGATACACACTTTGGGCCGATTATGTCTCGAAAGATACATGACTGACTGGGCAGAAGATTATCCCGCAGTAGGTTGCCATTGCTTTCTGCGGTAGACTGGTTGCAATCTGTCCTATTATTTAACCCATAACTTGAGGGAAGAGACGGATTAATACCTTTCCCAAGGGTATTTGTGTGTAAGTGAATGCAAGGAATTCAACTGGAATTTGAACTCGGCTCTACGATTTGTCGTTCCGAGTCGATATCCATTGCACCACAACGCGCATCCCATTAAAATATAAATAGAGATAAATCCTGACGGTGATTTGTTCATAACTACAAATAAATAAAATAATAATAGTAATTTAAAAAATGCCAGTTCAATAAACTATTTTTTAAAGTTATAAAACGAGCAAATAGTAAAAATGTTGAGATAAATTTGAGATAATTTCAGATATATTTAAGGGTATGGAAGCTTCTGTGGTTGCAAAAAATAGTTATTTCATTACGTTGGTTCAATAAGTCAGTTTTGGGGAATTTTATTATGTATATTTTTTCTTGTAAACAATGTATTTTTATTTCATGTATTTCAAATATTTCATGTATTTCATGTAACGATTTACATATTCTAGCTTTAGTTCATATATTCAATTTAACTGTAGGAGCTTTATTTGCATTTTTCAATTGCCAGTAATATTTAGAGAGAGGAACGTTGACGATCATGGGTCTCCATAATTTCCTGTCCTTTGTATCTCTTAGTAAATTTCTCCTAATCCCTGTTTTGCCAAACATTTACAAAAACACGTTAGCTTTCCTCACTAGTCATTGCTAGTTAATTTTTCTTGCTTATTTTCTGTGGAATATTTGACATTCCTTCAGGTTTCTTTTTAGGATTGCACTAACTTTTCTCTACTTTATTCCAATGTGTATGTCTCACATATACTGTAATATTATAGAGCATTATATACGTAACTTTTAAGGTCGGGTTTATAACATAATATTATAATGGAATATATGAAAAGAATAAGTAAAGAACAGGTAGGAAAAAGAATCTCTAATATAAAGTTTCACTTTAACAATATTCTTTAGAGACTTTTTAAAGGCGATATGTATATATATATATATACTAGTAGTATAGCCCGGCGTTGCTCGGGTGTAATGAATGCTTTAAAACTAATCCATGGTCCTGAAGCTCAGACTCTTTGGACGTTGGCACGAAAAACTAAAAAGCAATAGTCGTTTCCAGTTAAAGCGAAACCATAGACCGAAGGAAAAATGAAAGAATATAAGTCAAATTTTGATTTCCTGGTATCGATATCAAATAAGTCTTTTCGTCGTAAACTGAATTTTGAAGGCTAAATAAGTCCTCTGAGTAAATGGTATTATGGCTGAGACTAAGAAATACAGTTATACCTAGAGCCAAACCCAAAGCAAAAACTAAAATAAAAGGGCTGAAAAAAATACAGACATACAGGCAGATAAACAGACACACACACACAAACATCTTGCCTTATATATATATATATTATCGATCTTCAGCCCTATTCTAAGAACTGCAACCTTGAAACTTCTGAATATCGTTTCTTATGTCTTTGTCTATGTGTGTATGAAATTTGATTAAAATCGGACCAGTCCTTCTATAACCCGATTTTTTCGATTATTGATTTTGGATATTTATCTGGGGTACCTCGACACAAAACCGAGCTAAGAACACTCGCAGACGCTTATAGTACAACTGCGTCAATTTTCAGGAAAATTGGTTCAGCCGTTTCGGAGTCTATAGGTAACGGACACGCACAGACACACAAAGTTCCATTTATAAATAAGTTTATTTATATATATATATATATATATATATATATATATATATATATATATATATATTTGAGTTGAATATATGGATAAAAATCCGACAAGATGAATAAGTAAAGAACAGGCCTTTAACATGTTTCATATTGACAAGCTTCTTCAGCGATTCTTTTAAAGGTAAATGATTTTTAAAAAATTTAAAATACACAGAGACAATATGCTGAGTGAGGTCTGTGGATATTATAAACATATTATAATCATTCGTCTTTAAAAAAATCTCTGAAGAAGCTTAAACTATCGCCCGGTTCACACTCCACCAACGTCTATTGAACAGGTGAAGAGCTCATCTCTTGTTCCCTGTTTAGGATGTGGTTTCCGGCTTTCTCTTTTCCAATCTTTTCACTCTTTCTTTTTTTTTTTCAATTGGAGTAGATAGACTCTAACTATCGCCCGGTTCACACTCCACCAACGTCTATTGAACAGGTGAAGAGCTCATCTCTTTTTTCCTGTTTAGGATGCGGTTTCCGGTTTTCTCTTTTCCAATCTTCTCATTTTTTTTTTCAATTGGAGTAGATAGACTAAACTATCGCCCGGTTCACACTCCACCCACGTCTATTGAACAGGTGAAGAGGCTCATCCCTTGTTCCCTGTTTAGGATGTGGTTTCCGGCTTTCTCTTTTCCAATCTTTTCACTCTTTCCTTTTTTTTTTTTTTCAATTGGAGTAGATAGACTAAACTATCGCCCGGTTCACACACCACCCACGTCTATTGAACAGGTGAAGAGGCTCATCCCTTGTTCCCTGTTTAGGATGTGGTTTCCGGCTTTCTCTTTTCCAATCTTTTCACTCTTTCCTTTTTTTTTTTTTTTTCAATTGGAGTAGATAGACTAAACTATCGCCCGGTTCACACTCCACCCACGTCTATTGAACAGGTGAAGAGGCTCATCCCTTGTTCCCTGTTTAGGATGTGGTTTCCGGCTTTCTCTTTTCCAATCTTTTCACTCTTTCCTTTTTTTTTTTTTCAATTGGAGTAGATAGACTAAACTATCGCCCGGTTCACACTCCACCCACGTCTATTGTACAGGTGAAGAGGCTCATCCCTTGTTCCCTGTTTAGGATGTGGTTTCCGGCTTTCTCTTTTCCAATCTTTTCACTCTTTTCTTTTTTTATTTTTTCAATTGGAGTAGATAGACTAAACTATCGCCCGGTTCACACTCCACCCACGTCTATTGAACAGGTGAAGAGGCTCATCCCTTGTTCCCTGTTTAGGATGTGGTTTCCGGCTTTCTCTTTTCCAATCTTTTCACTCTTTTCTTTTTTTTCTTTTTTTCAATTGGAGTAGATAGACTAAACTATCGCCCGGTTCACACTCCACCCACGTCTATTGTACAGATGAAGAGGCTCATCCCTTGTTCCCTGTTTAGGATGTGGTTTCCGGCTTTCTCTTTTCCAATCTTTTTACTCTTTTCTTTTTTTTCTTTTTTTTCAATTGGAGTAGATTGACTAAACTATCGCCCGGTTCACACTCCATCCACGTCTATTGTACAGATGAAGAGGCTCATCCCTTGTTCCCTGTTTAGGATGTGGTTTCCGGCTTTCTCTTTTCCAATCTTTTCACTCTTTTCTTTTTTTATTTTTTTCAATTGGAGTAGATAGACTAAACTATCGCCCGGTTCACACTCCACCCACGTCTATTGAACAGGTGAAGAGGCTCATCCCTTGTTCCCTGTTTAGGATGTGGCTTCCGGCTTTCTCTTTTCCAATCTTTTCACTCTTGTCTTTTTTTCTTTTTTCAATTGGAGTAGATAGACTAAACTATCGCCCGGTTCACACTCCACCCACGTCTATTGTACAGGTGAAGAGGCTCATCCCTTGTTCCCTGTTTAGGATGTGGTTTCCGGCTTTCTCTTTTCCAATCTTTTTACTCTTTTCTTTTTTTCTTTTTTTTCAATTGGAGTAGATTGACTAAACTATCGCCCGGTTCACACTCCATCCACGTCTATTGAACAGGTGAAGAGGCTCATCCCTTGTTCCCTGTTTAGGATGTGGTTTCCGGCTTTCTCTTTTCCAATCTTTTCACTCTTTTCTTTTTTTATTTTTTTCAATTGGAGTAGATAGACTAAACTATCGCCCGTTTCACACACCACCCACGTCTATTGAACAGGTGAAGAGGCTCATCCCTTGTTCCCTGTTTAGGATGTGGTTTCCGGCTTTCTCTTTTCCAATCTTTTCACTCTTTTCTTTTTTTATTTTTTCAATTGGAGTAGATAGACTAAACTATCGCCCGGTTCACACTCCATCCACGTCTATTGTACAGGTGAAGAGGCTCATCCCTTGTTCCCTGTTTAGGATGTGGTTTCCGGCTTTCTCTTTTCCAATCTTTTTACTCTTTTCTTTTTTTCTTTTTTTCAATTGGAGTAGATAGACTAAACTATCGCCCGGTTCACACTCCATCCACGTCTATTGAACAGGTGAAGAGCTCGTCTCTTGTTCCCTGTTTAGGATGTGCTTTCCGGCTTTCTCTTTTCCAGTCCTTTCACTCCTAGGTACATGTTCTTTACTTACTCTGTTCTTCTTCGATTTCAGTTCATATATTCAACTCACACTGTAACATATGTAATGCATTAGAGGCACTATGGAATAATGTCTTGCGGCTCGGGTTAAGTAATCTGAGTTCGAATTCCAGTCGAGTTCATTATATTTACTTACATGATAATATCCTTGCGTAACCATCAGCTATAGGTAATTAGAACAGACTGGGACCGATAACTTTGGATGGCAACCGGTTAGAGAAAGGAACCCGTAGACAATTAGTAACTGAGCACCATTTTAGACTGGTTTCTCCCCCCCCACCCCATATGTCACATACTTTTGTGCCCCGTATATATGTAACACATCTAATATAATATATTTGTAACATATATAATGTCATATATGTAACATATAATAACTGAAGAGAGAGTTGCAATGGCTCAGCGAAACCATTGCACCCTTACCAACTTGTGCAAAGCACCTAGTTGTGCTAAATTGGGCCATTATCGATTCCCAATGGGCTTCTTTTAATGTAATATGTATCATATATAATGTTTTATATATGTAACAAATAAAATGTGACACATATATGAAAATATAATGTAATAAGTTTCCAGTTTACGGCGTTCCCGACCTATAACCGTTTATCGTTACGACGGCAGCACCCATTAATATATTAACAAAATCTTATTCTGTCATTCCGACATACGGAACTTGCGATGTCGTGACATGAGAACGCGGAACTACTTGTGTTAGTGGAGCAGATAATTATGCCATCGTACGATAGTTAACGGGGAAGAAGGACAACGTTTTTGATTGTCGCGTGTCATAAGCTATATTTGATTGTGCTTCAATTGGTTTCGCTCGTGTTTCTTGTTTTTTTCTTGTTTTGTTTTTTGTTTTTTGTTTTCGTTTTCTTTTTTTTTTTCTTTTTTTTTTTTTTTTTTTTGGCTTTCAATTAAATCTCCAAAGCGTAAGTCCGATTCTTCTGAGGACAGTGCTTCGAAGAAAAGGAAAACCATCTTCAGGGAAGTGAAATTAGATATAATAAAACGATTAGAGAAAGGCGAAACACTGACCAACATTGGCCACGCGCTGGATCTAAGTCGTACAACTGTCTAAAGGATCATTGGCGATGAGAAACGCATACTACACCATGTGAAAGGATCTGCTCCTAAGCAATCGACTGTGATTACAAAGCAGCGAAGTGGTTTAATTATAGAGATGGAATGATCATCAATGCAGTTGTTTTCTTTTTTCTCTATTTTTTTTTTAGTATTTGTCTATATTTCTAAGGTGAGGTAGTATTTACAGTATTTAGATTATTTGGACTATTGTCCTCATCTTTGTTGCCATTTGTACGACGTTTGGGCCCCTGTACGCTCCGGCCTTCTTCAGGTGCTACGAATTTCTAACCAAACCCTTTATTACAATCACTGGGGTATATCCTTAAGGACACATGGCCCAATGGATATCAGCGTTGGCTTGTTCCTGACTTGATTCTTAGATTTGTTTGTTCAATACCAGGCTACAGTAGTGGTGAACAAGTAACTTGCAGGGTTAGAGGGAGATAACGCTTGACTTTCAATCGAGATTTTACGCAAGGAATGCGGATGATATACCCCAGTAATTGTAATAAAGGGATCGGTTCGTAATTCCTAGCAGCTAAAGAAGGCCGGAGCGTACAACGGCCGAAATGCCGTACAAATGGCAACAAAGATGAGGACAATAGTCCAAATAATGTAAATACTGTTCTTTTTTTTTTTTTTTTACTGTACAGTTTATTTTACGATACTAGATTATGATTTTAGAACTATGTTAGCTGAAGTAAGTGAGATATTTATGTGCAGTATGTGAATTCTGACTTACGTCGAAAATCGACTTAAGTCATGATCCAGGAACGGAACTCCGGATAAACCGGTTAGCTATTGTATATATGTAACGCATATAATATAATATCTATGTACCATATATAATGTAATATTACAATGCAATATATATGTAACATGTAATCTCATATTATAATGTCGGGTTTTTCGCTGAAAAGTACAGCATCACATAATTAAAAAAAAGGCTCCAAACTAAATAAAATCACAGTTTTGTCGTCCAAATGTTTACGTTATTATCAAGATGAAAGACCAAAATATTTCTATAATTATGTTTCAACTAGCAGCATAGCTCGGCGTTGCTCGGGTGTAATGAAAGCTTTAAAACTAATCCATGGTCCTGGAGCTCAAACTCTTTGGACGTTGGTACGAAAGACTAAAAAGCAATAGTTGTTTCCAGTTAAAGCGAAACCGTAGACTGAAAGAAAAATGAATGGATGTAAGTCTAATTTTGATTTCCTGGTATCGATAACAAATAAGTTTTTTTCGTCGTAAACTGAATTTTGAAGGCTAAATAAGTCCTCTGAGTAAATAAGTCCTCTATTGTGCAAAGTCCTCACGGACTTCTTTGCGTCAAAACCCCTCGAGTTATGCTGCAAGGACATTGAACAGCTGGAGACACGTTGGCAGAATCTACTGGATGCCGATGGGGATTACTTTAAAAACTAAATATAAGTTACATATACTGTAAAGCGTTTTCTTTTCTTTTCTTTTTTTCCTTTGAAAACGGACAGAACTTTTTTGGTTACCTTGTATATCCTCTACTTGCTTAATTTCCAGAAATTTCGAGAAATTAAATTTTCATCCCTATTTTTTTACTAGTTGAAAATAAGAGTCCTAGGAAAATGTAACTCACCAATTTTTTTTTTTCAAGCAGCTGATCACTTTCCAAAAATCTTCTCCAAATGTAAACGTATTTATAAATGGAACTTTGTCTGTGTGTGTGTGTGTGTGTGTGTGTGTGTGTCCGTTACCTATAGAGTCCGAAACGGCTGAATAGATTTTCTTGAAAATTTACACAGTTGTACTATAAGCTTCTGCGAGTGTTCTTAGCTAGGTTTTGTGTCGAGGTACCCCCGATAAATATCGAAAATCGATAATCGAAAAAATCGGGTTATAGAAGGCGTGGTCCGATTTTAATTAAATTTGATACATTCATAGACAAAGACATAAGAAACGATATTCAGAAATTTCAGGGTTGCAGTTCTTACAATAATGCAGAAAATCCATAATATATATATATATATATAAAGGCAAGATTTTTGTGTGTGTGTCTGTTTATCTGCCTGTATTTGTGTATGTTTTTTAGTCCTTCTATTTTAGTTTTTGCTTCGGGTTTGGCTCTAAGTAGGCATAATTGTAGTTCTTAGTCTCAGCCATGATACCATTTACTCAGAGGTCTTATTTTGTCTTCAAAATTCAGTTTACGACGAAAAAACCTTATTTGATATCGATACCAGGAAATCAAAATTTGACTTACATCCATTCATTTTTCTTTCAGTCTACGGTTTCGTTTTAACTGGAAACAACTATTGTTTTTAGTCTTTCGTACCAACGTTCAAAGAGTCTGAGCTCCAGGACCATGGATTAGTTTTAAATCTTTCATTACACCCGAGCAACGCCGGGCTATACTGCTAATCGTGAAATAAAAAAATGAAATAAAACTCTCAGAAAAGCGTTTAAGTCCCACTTATGGAATCCTCTTCCGTATACTTGCTTCCCTGATAGTTACAATCTCCGAAAGTCAATTGCTATTTTCATCTCTTTCATTCCTATCTTTCTCTTAACCCCTGTAAATTGTTATGCTTTTTTTTTTTACTCTCCTCTTATGTAACCATTCTGCTTGCCAGTAGCAGTTCTGCTTTGCTTGCGGTGAAAGAATTTATAAAAACAATTACTTTTATAAATAAGATTTATTGAAGCACTATTGTCTTAAGAAAAAAACTGAATAATTATTTTTTACAAGAATTGCTTTCATTTTTTTTTAAATTTTAATGACAATAATTTTTAAAAATCTTTTAAAATTCAACATTAGTTTAATCTCCCTAGGTGATATTGTTAATGTTGTTTGACCTCGCCTTTTTCTATGATAATGGACTCAAATTGAGTATACATATACTCCTGCTATAGAGAAAACCGCGAGAGACATTGGGACTGATCCGTAAGTTACCGAACGATACCGAAGTTACACAGAGAATACCGCGTCAGTTGGCGTAGTACCTCTGAGGTCCACTCAGCCAGAATAATATTATACGGATATACTATTTCAACACGGCTTCACTTCAAGACTTGTATATATATATATATATATATATATATATATATATATATATATATATATATATTCCTTACTAATCGAATTCCTGGATTATTAACCTGCGTTCCAGTTTGTATATTTACGTTCAATATAACCTATTTTTCTATCTCAGATACATGTTTTGTTGTTCATTATTTCGTGTGGTTCCTCACCCGGATCCACAACAGTTAATTGAACACTATATTTACTAATAAAAAAAAATTCCTAATACAAACTATTTAATACCAATTTCGGCGGACCTGAAGGAGACTACTACCACCTTTAAATTTGTTGTTTTTCATTGTTTTTGATTTTTTTTTCAGGGCAATCTTAGCGATTACACCCTAAACTTTCCGATTGACAAAAAAAAATTTGGAAAAATTTCAATATTTAAACAATTTGGGGTGGGGTCTCAGTTTTTCATACAACGTTATAGTAAATCGATCCTCCATTTTGGAACCACTCGCCGGTACATTACCACTACCTGTAAATTTGTTGATTATCTTTTTTTTTTTTTTACTTTTTTTCAGTGTAATCTTATTGATTAAATCCTAAACTTTCCGATTGCCAAAAAACAAAAAATTGTAAAAATTTCAACATCTAAGCAATTTTAGGTGGGGGGGGGGGGGGCTCAGTTTTTCATACAACCTTATAGGAAATCGATCCTGTGCAATTAACTTTTTTGTTTGCGTATATTCAACAACTGAATCCTTTGCGAAATTTTTGAATAAAGCCATTCTTGAAGTTTCTGAGTAAGTTACTATCGTAAAAACTGAAAAAACTTGAAAAAAAACAAAAAAAGAGCAACTCATCCCCACCAAAAAAAAACCAAAACAAAACAAAGCGACTCCAACGCGAGTGGTTCCAAAATGGAGGATCGATTTACTATAAGGTTGTATGAGAAAGTGATTCCCCCTAAAATTGCTTAAATATTGAAATTTTTCCAATTCTTTTTTTGATAATCGGAAACTTTATGCAATAATCGATAAGACTACGCTAAAAAAAAAAAAGTTAAAAACAATGAGAAACAACAAATTTAAAGCTGGTGGTGGTAGTCTCCTTCAGGTCCGCCCCAATTTCTTTAAAAATAATTTTAAATGCTTTTATTTTTATGAAATATTATGTAATGTGCCACTTTTTGAAAGTATGGTTGACCATACATGATATTATAAAAAAATAACACCGATGATTATAATGAATGTAAAAGCAGCATTTTTAAAATTTGAACACGGGGAATATTTTCCAACATTTTTAAGATTACTGAGTATTTAAATACGATGTGCGTTGTGGTGCATTGGATATCGGCTCGGAATGAGAAATCGGGGAGCCGAGTTCGAATTCCAGCTAAATTCATTGCATTCACTTACGCGCAAACACCCTTGAAATGTATTAATCCGTCTATTTCTTCCAGTTATGGGTTAAATAACAGGACAGACTGGGTTCTATAGTCTTGGTCGGCAACCAGCTTACCACAGAAAACAATGGCAACCTACTGCAGGATAATCTTCTTCCCAGTCAGTCATGTCTCTTTCGAGACATGATCGCCCAAGCGTGTATCACGTATGGCACTTAACTGACTGACTGAATATTTAAAAATCTCCCGTCATTATGTTTTACAGATAAAATCTCCATAGAACAATTACAAGATTTAAACAATTTTTTTTTTTTTTTGTGGGGGGCGCTCAGTTTCTCTGACAACGTTAAATTAAATCGATCCTCCATTTTAAATCCACTCGCGTTGGGGTCACTTTGTTTATGTTAATTTCGTTGAGTTTCATTATTTTTTATTACTTTATTCAGGGCAGTTCTATCGGGTGTTACTTAAACTTTCCGATTATCAAAAAAAAAAAAAATTGAAACTTTGGGTGGGATCAGTTTCTCATAGAACGTTATAGTAAATCGATCCTTCATTTTCAATCCACTATGAGGATTTATGAGAAAGTGGTCCCTGAACTAAAATCGTTTAAATATTTAAATTATTGCAATTTTTTTTTTTTTTTGTCATTCGTAAAATTTTAGAGGTTTTAGAGGTAAAAGATAACATTGCACTGAAAAAAATCCAAAAAATTTGATAATGAACAGGTGGCGGTATTGTCGTACCGGCGACTGGTTTCAAAATAGAGGCTCGATTTACGATAACGTTGTTTGGGAAACTAATCCCCTCCCACCAGAAAATGTTTAAATATTGAAATTCTTCAAATTTTTTTTTTTTTTGTCAATCGTAAACCTAAGGGGGTAATAGAAAAAGTAAAAAAAAAGAAAAGAAAAAGAAAAACAACCAAATTAAACGTGGTGGTAGTCTGCTTCAGGTCCGCTAATTTTTTAATCGGGTTCATTACATTTTAAATAAGCTGATATTTTACAAATAAAGTTTCAGAAAAATATATTTTTTTAAACGATTTTTAATACAGAGAATTACATTGCGTTGAAAGACGACCTAAAAAGGGCGCTAATCAGCTATCATCTATTTTTTATAAATCTACTTAAATCAACATAATTTCTATTTGAAATACACCAGAGTATTTATTTCGCTGATTGAAAACAATAAATTTAATACGTTAGATTTAAATGTACATTTAATACGTTAGATTTCAGAGTAAATTTAATACGTTAGATATAAGAGAAAATGTAATACGTTAGATATAAGAGAAAATTTTATACGTTAGATATAAGATTAAATTTAATACGTTAGATATAAGATTAAATTAATACGTTAGATTTGAGAGTAAATTTAATACGTTAGATATAAGAGAAAATTTTATACGTTAGATTTAAGAGTAAATTTAATACGTTAGATTTCTGAGTAAATTTAATACGTTAGATATAAGAGAAAATTTAATACGTTAGATATAAGAGTAAATTTAATACGTTAGATTTGCGAGTAAATTTAATACGTTAGATATAAGAGTAAATTTAATACGTTAGATATAAGAGAAAATGTTATACGTTAGATTTAAGAGTAAATTTAATACGATAGATTTAAGAGTAAATTTAATACGTTAGATTTAAGAGAAAATTGTATACGTTAGATTTAAGAGTAAATTTAATACGATAGATTTAAGAGTAAATTTAATACGTTAGATTTAAGAGAAAATTGTATACGTTAGATTTAAGAGTAAATTTAATACGTTAGATATAAGAGAAAATTTAATATGTTAGATATAAGAGAAAATTTTATACGTTAGATTTAAGAGGAAATTTAATATGATAGATTTAAGAGTAAATTTAATACGTTAGATTTAAGAGAAAATTTTATACGTTAGATATAAGAGAAAATTTAATACGTTAGATATAAGAGAAAATGTAATATGTTAGATATAAGAGAAAATTTTATACGTTAGATTTAAGAGGAAATTTAATATGATAGATTTAAGAGTAAATTTAATATGTTAGATTTAAGAGAAAATTTTATACGTTAGATTTAAGAGTAAATTTAATACGATAGATTTAAGAGTAAATTTAATACGTTAGATATAAGAGAAAATTTAATACGTTAGATATAAGAGAAAATTTTATACGTTAGATTTAAGAGTAAATTTAATACGATAGATTTAAGAGAAAATTTAATACGTTAGATATAAGAGAAAATTTTATACGTTAGATTTAAGAGTAAATTTAATATGATAGATTTAAGAGTAAATTTAATACGTTAGATTTAAGAGTAAATTTTATACGTTAGATTTAAGAGTAAATTTAATATGATAGATATAAGAGAAAATTTTATACGTTAGATTTAAGAGTAAATTTAATACGATAGATTTAAGAGTAAATTTAATAAGTTAGATATAAGAGAAAATTTAATATGATAGATTTAAGAGTAAATTTAATACGTTAGATTTAAGAGTAAATTTTATACGTTAGATTTAAGAGTAAATTTAATATGATAGATTTAAGAGTAAATTTAATACGATAGATTTAAGAGTAAATTTAATACGTTAGATATAAGAGAAAATTTAATACGTTAGATATAAGAGAAAATTTTATACGTTAGATTTAAGAGTAAATTTAATACGATAGATTTAAGAGTAAATTTAATACGTTAGATATAAGAGAAAATTTAATACGTTAGATATAAGAGAAAATTTAATATGATAGATTTAAGAGTAAATTTAATACGTTAGATTTAAGAGTAAATTTTATACGTTAGATTTAAGAGTAAATTTAATATGATAGATTTAAGAGTAAATTTAATACGATAGATTTAAGAGTAAATTTAATACGTTAGATATAAGAGAAAATTTAATACGTTAGATATAAGAGAAAATTTTATACGTTAGATTTAAGAGTAAATTTAATACGATAGATTTAAGAGTAAATTTAATACGTTAGATATAAGAGAAAATTTAATATGATAGATTTAAGAGTAAATTTAATACGTTAGATTTAAGAGTAAATTTTATACGTTAGATTTAAGAGTAAATTTAATATGATAGATTTAAGAGTAAATTTAATACGATAGATTTAAGAGTAAATTTAATACGTTAGATTTAAGTGTACATTTAATACGTTAGATTTAAGAGTAAATTTAATACGTTAGATATAAGAGAAAATTTAATACGTTAGATATAAGAGAAAATTTTATACGTTAGATTTAAGAGTAAATTTAATACGATAGATTTAAGAGTAAATTTAATACGTTAGATTTAAGTGTACATTTAATACGTTAGATTTAAGAGTAAATTTAATACGTTATATATAAGAGAAAATTTTATACGTTAGATTTAAGAGTAGATTTTTTACGTTAGATTTTAGAGTAAATTTAATACGTTAGATATAAGAGTAAATTTAATACGTTAGATATAAGAGAAAATTTTATACGTTAGATTTAAGAGTAAATGTAATACGTCTGATTTAAAAAGTAAATCTAATATGTTAGATTTAAAAAGTAAATTTGATATTTAAGAATAAATTTAATGCGATAAATTTAAGTGTAAATTTAATACGCTAGACTTAAGAACAAATTTAATACGTTAGATTTAAGAGTAAATTTAATATGTCTGATTTAAAAGTAAATTTAATGTGTTAGATTTAAATTAAATCCAAAATGAATGCTTCAAAAAAACTTTTCTTTTGTTTAATTTTGTTTTTTAACAGTAGGCCTCGCGAAATAGTGGAGGTGTATATATTAATGTAATAAAACTATAACATAAGTAGTATAAAATATATAATGTAATATATAAGTGTATATATATAATAAATATATAATGTCATATGTATAATATATAACATATATTTTAGTAATAAATGCAAAGTTTATTTAATATATATAATCTAACATATATCAATATAATATTAATATACGCTGTAACACAAAATTTTAAATATTTGTTATTTATATAATATAATATATAAGTAACATATACAAGATAATATGACAATATATTGTTTATGTAAGAAAATGTAATAGATATGTCATAACAATTTATAAATATATATATAATATACATAGCATATAATATATTATATACATCATATATAATATTATATATATTAGAGCATTCTAGCTATTGGGAGGATATAATGACAATATACACGCTAAAAAGTACGTACGCATTCGGTCGGGTTTCAGTCCTGAGTTAAAAGCAATTGGAGTCTAACCGTACTGATGAGCTGTGATACAGCGAAACAGATCTGTCAGCGGTCATGTCACGTTGGATACACCGGTTCCCGCTCGATCACCGAAGTTAAGCAACGTTGAGCCTGGTCAGTACTTAGGTGGGTGACCACTTGGGAATACCAGGTGCTGTTAGCATTCACGGATGTGCGTTGAGGTGCGGTGGATGTCGGCTTGGAGGGGGAAATCGGTGAGCCGAGTTCCAATTTCAGTCGAGCACGCTGCATTCACTTGCGCACTGGTACCCTTGGGAAAGGTATTAATCCGTTCGTTCCCTCCAATTATGGGTTAAATAATTGAGGTCTGCTGTTCGTGCGATCTGTGGCAGTCATCTGCACCAATTGTTTGTTATCAGCAGTTCCAAGAAGTGTGGATGGTACTACACAATGCCTTCACCACTATAAACAAATCTCTGTGTGGTTGTCTTGCTGGAAAAAGGTTGGACCCTCATACGTTGAACGCGACGGGAGAATCCATTACATTATATATATATATATTATATACACTACCGGCGAAAATTTTAAGGCCACCCCAGTTTTTTTTTATAATAAATGATGTATTTCATAGTATTTGTTGCCAAGTGGATAATTCTAAATGAAAATAGAATGGTTCTTTTCTTATAATTACTTTACAAGATTTTACAAGGCCAGGAAGCAAGGATGAATTTGTCCGAATCACCCTAAATTTTCTTCTTTCTTTCATTGATGAAACTGCAATATAAGTAATTATTAAATATTTATAAATTCATTTGATGCACGTGTTATTGTGCAGTATTAACAAAAGAACCATTCTATTTTCATTTACAATTATTCATTTGGTAATAAATACTAAAAATAGTATGAAATATATCATTTTTTTTAAACACTGGGGTTGCCTATGGCCGGTAGTGTATATATGTAAATTATATTGATATATTCAATACAGATATGTTATTTCAATCCCGGCTAGAAGCAAACGAATGTATAACCGTAATAAGGAGCTGTGATACAGCGAAACAGAGTCTAAGCCGTACTGATGAGTTGTAATACAGCGAAACAGATCTGTCTGCGGATGACTATAGTATATATATATATATATATATATATATATATATATATATATATATATATATATATATATATATATATATATTAGAGTGAAAGAACAGATAGATTAAAACCCACTGTTTGTGCATTTTTTATAAAGAGTGCTAAATACTAAGTAGAGCTTAATATTTTAACAATATATATATTACATGTGCGTTGTGGTACAGTGGATACCGGCTCGGAACGAGAAACCTGGGAGCCGAGTTCAAATTCCAGTTGAATCCATTGTATTCACTTTCCAGTTATGGGTTAAATAGCAGGACAGATTGGGTTCTATAGCCTTGGTCGGCAACCAGTCTACCGCAGAAAGCAATGGCAACCTACTGCGGGATAATCTTCTGCCCAGATCTTTCGAGACATGATCGCCCAAGCGTGTATCACTTTAACTAGCACTTTAACTGACTGACTGATATATTACATAATATATACATAACAATATATATATATATTAACACTGTAACAATATATATATTACAATATATATATATATATATGTGTGTGTGTGTGTGCGTGTCTGTGATGAAACTTAAACTTACCCTTATGCTCACCTGGGCATGTCGACTTACATTGGCACGCGAAGTTGACGTAACAGTTGACCTCAAAATGTTACATGGGAGATATCTGTCAATAAATTGAGGACAGACGAGGTGGGAGGGGCGGTCCTGCCGGCAAGATGAAATATTTATGTCACAGAGATTGATTTTTTAGTCAAAACAAAATGAGTCCATCCAATGCCAGTGAGTGGGATTTCCCGATTTGAAAGACTGCCGCCGTGCGCTATTCTGATTCATCTTGTGCCGCACGCGATTCTCTTACCCACCTAAAACCAGCTCCCCTGATGCCAGAGATCGGTGTTTCGAATTCGGGTGAAAACCTTTTTTTTTTCTTTTTTCCTGTTCGGTGTGACTTTCAAATAAAAAGCAGGCGCAGAACGTCGAGGATACAGGAAGCTAATAAAAAACATGTTCGTTATGGGCTGTTGAAAATCCAGTAAGGAAATTCACACGCATATATATATATGAACATGTTACGGAAATTAACGAAGATTAAGGAAACTTGGTTATAAATAACCGACAATTTGAAATGATTGGTGATCGATCAAAAATAATGTTCAAACAAATCATATATATATATATATATATATATATATATATATATATATATATATATCGGTTAAGTGCCATACGCGATATAAGCTTGGGAGGTCATGTCTCGAAAAAGACATGACTGACTGTGCAGAAGATTATTCCACAGTAGGTTGCATTTCCTCTCAGCGGAAGAGTGGCTATAAAACCCAATCCAATCCCGCTATCTAACCCATAGCTGGAGGGAGTAGCAACTGATTCCTACCTTTCCGAAATGTATTTGCGCGTAAGTGAATGCAACGAATTCAACTGGAATTCGAACTCGACTCTCCGATTTGTCGTTCCTTGCCGATATACACTGCGCTACAATGCACATCCTCATATATATATATATATATATATATATATATTTTTTTTTTTTTTCTAAGCATATAATGTTAAATATAAGAGACACTGAATAGCTATTATGTTTAATCATGAGACGTTCTAAACGTCGTATTTTGTCTTTAATTTCAGTTGAAGATAAAGACAAAATTTCTCTAACATTTGGATAATTTGGTTCAAAGCTTTCGGCTCACATGAGACATCTTCAAAGAGATTATTAAGACGGTAACACAATAACATCCACCATCAGCGACGATTTTATTTTGTGCTGACATTAAACTCCGCTAGGCAACGGCAATAGTTACCAAAAATAACAAACGCAGTTCGCAAATTTGCAATGCGGTTCTATGACGTCACACCGCGTGAGAGCGCGAAATGACAACAGAACCATGTATTTAAATGCCATGTAATATGTTATGACCAGATTTAAACGTGATTGTATTAAGTGTAGGTTGTTTGGATTTAATGTAGATGGCCTACAATATCTGAAGGTTCTTTTGCTGTGTGTATAAAAAAATGTTTATTAAATTAAATTTAATAAAAATTAGCCAAAATACGGCGTTTAAAACGACTCAGGATTAAACATAATAGACATCCATTGTCTCTTATATATATATATATATATATATATATATATATATATATATATATATATATATATATATCAACTATTTAATATTATATATATATATATAATCATTATTATTAATTAGTTATTGTTCAGTCATATATATATATATATATATATATATATATATATATATATATATTTCAACTATTTAATATTATATATATATATATTTCAACTATTTAATATTATATATATATATATAATCATTATTATTAATTAGTTATTGTTCAGTCAATATATATATATATATATATATATATATATTTCAACTATTTAATATTATATATATATATATAATCATTATTATTAATTAGTTATTGTTCAGTCAATATATATATATATATATATATATATATATATATATATATTTCAACTATTTAATATTATATATATATATATAATCATTATTATTAATTAGTTATTGTTCAGTCAATATATATATATATATATATATATATATATATATATATATATATATTTCAACTATTTAATATTATATATATATATATAATCATTATTATTAATTAGTTATTGTTCAGTCAAATTAGGCCAGTAAATCGTAGTCTTAAAAGATGATCAATACACGTTTAAATAAAAGATAAAGATTTATCATTCACGGCTTTTAAATATTAAAATTACGAAGATCAGCCGATTGCATAGGAGCCAATTCTTTTGTAGTAGATCGGAAATTAAGTATTAAAATCAGCCTTCTTCTTCACTTTTACAAAAATTCACAAGAACTGTGAGATCCTGATTTTTCCATGTGGTGTTTTCAGGCGATTTGCAATAACTGATTTTACCATTTTTCTTAAGAACGCTCACGTAACGGGGAATTTTTGAACGCGCAATTTTTATAATCACAAGAAATTATGACGTTTTTATCCATGGTTGTATTAATAGATAATTTATGGTTGGGTTACACTTAGTCATAATTTCTGTTCTTTCATTCAGTAATTCATTTTTGTTGGGGAATAGCATAATCGCTAACTTTCCTTCTTGGCACAGTCTACATATTTTGCCACCGTAGTAAGGCTTGGCTGTTTTCACTATACTCCACGTTATGTCTGGGTCTTTCCCACATTTTAATTTCAATTTCCACACGGGGCTAGCCAATTTTGTACAATTTTTTAAAGTTTTTTTTTATTTTAAATGTAGACCTGTGATTGAACCACCTGGTCTTAAATGTGTCTTTGGTTGATCCTAATTATATTTTGTTTTGACCATTTAAGTCAGGTACTTTTGACATATATATATATATATATATATATATATATATATATATATATATATATATATATATATATTTTTTTTGACATATATATTTTGACATATATATATATATATATATATATTTTTAATATGTCCAGCGTCTGTAATATTTTTTAAAAAATTTTTTCTTTCTTTTCTTTTTCCCTCCCTTCCTTCCTTTATCTCTCTTATCTCCCCACCTTTTTTCCGTGTTGCTTAACCTTACGTCGATTTAACACGGCTGTCTATTAATTTTTAGTTACAATTCTCTTTCCTTCTTTTGCGAACCCAGACGATGTCAATTTTTTCTTTTTTTTTCTTTTCTTGTTTATTTGATTTTATTTTGTTTTATCTTTTTCTTTTCCTTTATTTTTCCTTATTTTCTTTTTTAATTTCTTTGCAAATCTATTTAAAAAGAAAAGTAGACTAATTTTTCTCCAGTTTCTGAAAGGATTTTTCTGTTGCTGAGGTGATGTGTTATCCCCCGTGGGGATCTTCATATCGAAATGGCCATCCAACATCATTGAATTAATCCTTTTTTAATTTATATTTGCTCTGTAATATTTTATTACATGGAGCTCTCTTCCTGTATCATTTTTTAATATTAAAATAAATTTTTTAAGATTAATTAAGGATCGGGTTTTTGGAATTTACCTTCCTGCTTTTTCCACTTGGATTAAAGTATCTGAATTAATATATATATATATATATATATATATATATATATATATATATATATATATATCACTTTAGACGTATTTAAACGTATGTAACTTATTTTTGTGGATACTCGTATTTGAGTAGACGCTCCATTTCATTTTTTAAACAGTATATTCGTTTATTCATGTCTACTGGCCTTCCAGAAAATGCATGTTTAATAAGATTTCTGTAATTTTTGGCGATTATTACAGAGGTTGCATAGAAGAAACCTCAAAGAATCTTAATAAAAGATTTTATGAACAGCAAAGGGATACTTTACAAAACAATATGTCAAATACGTTGGTTCTCCGCTGTAACAAGACTGACCATTCTTCTTCTTCTTCTATGTGCCCTGTCCCTTCAGGACGTAGGCGATCATGGATCTCCACGTCTCCCTATCCCTTGTGGCTCTTAGTATGTTTGCTCCTGTTGCTCCTGGCAACCCCCGTTCCGTCATCCACCTGATCAGACCCTGCAAATATGTTATCCGCTGCCTTCCTCTGTCTCTCCTTCCTTCTATCTGTCCAGTCAGTATCAGGTTCTCCAGGCTCTCCTTCCTCATTGCATGTCCCAGGAACTTCAGTTGTCTCTTCCTGATGCTCAGCATCAATTTCCTTTTTGTTGCCATTCTTTCTAACACTTCGTCGTTGCTTGTATGCTCAGTCCACGATATCCGTAGCATCCTTCTGTAGAACCACATTTCGGCCGCTTCCAGTTTTGTCCTCATTTTCGATGATATTGTCCAGCATTCACAGCCGTACTGAAGAACTGACATCACGTAGCAGTGTAGCACTCTTTTCTTCGTTTCTATTGAGATCTTCCTGTGTGTTAGTATTTTGCTCATCTTCTGGAACGCGTCCTTTGCCATGCCAATTCGCCTTCGGATCTCCGTGTTATGTTGACATAAAAAATGCTACTCTGATTAAAAGAGAAAAATTTACTAAGACGAAAATCTGTAGAGAGTGATCGCAAAGCCATATACGGTAAATTTGCGCCTTGGCACATTTTTTTTTTTTAATCATATCACCCCGAGCAAGGCGGTAATGCCACTGATGTGCCGGGGGCTACGTAAGAGTGAAAAGATTGGAAGAGAGAAAGCCGGAAACCACATCCTAAACAGGAAACAAGGGATGAGCCTCTTCACCCGTTCAATAGACGTGGGTGGAGTGTGAACCGGGCGATAGTTTAGTCTATCTACTCCAATTGACAACTATGAAATAGTAACTCTTTAAAAAATGTTAAATACATTGAAAACTCAAGAGACAAATGCATATTAATGTAAATCTTCATACTTGTTGTTTTGAGAAAAACTCACATTTGCCTAAGTTAAATGGAGTATTATTACAAAAAAGCAAAGAGTTGGTAATAAAACCGAATTTTAATTCGTAATGAAAAATCTAAAAATTAAATATTTGAGACATTCCAAATGTCAGTCATATAATTCCTGTTAAAAAAAAGTTACATTTGTAGCTTGCATTACAATCGCTTACAAAAATGCTTTATTCACAAAATTAATATAGCTACTGTTGTTTGAAATTAGTTTATTCCTGAAGAAATAACTTCAAACTGGGTAAAAGAAAATCTAAAGAAATATGATGTATAAAAAATTACTATAATAATAATAAAAAAGAAGATATCTAAATGCAATCAATATTTGATAAAATGTGTTGGATCTTTTTTATCTGATATTTATATCAGTCTTGATATATTATCAAAAATAAAGTACATTTGTTCTTTTTTTAATATCTGATATTTATACCAGTCTTGATATATTATCAAAAATAAAGTACATTTGTTCTTTTTTTAATATCTGATATTTATACCAGTCTTGATATATTATCAAAAATAAAGTACATTTGTTCTTTTTTTAATATCTGATATTTATACCAGTCTTGATATATTATCAAAAATAAAGTACATTTGTTCTTTTTTTAATATCTGATATTTATACCAGTCTTGATATATTATCAAAAATAAAGTACATTTGTTCTTTTTTTAATATCTGATATTTATACCAGTCTTGATATATTATCAAAAATAAAGTACATTTGTTCTTTTTTTAATATCTGATATTTATACCAGTCTTGATATATTATCAAAAATAAAGTACATTTGTTCTTTTTTTAATATCTGATTTTTTTATTTATACCAGTCTTGATATATTATCAAAAATAAAGTACATTTGTTCTTTTTTTAATATCAATTATATATACAAGTATATTTTCTGGAATTAATTTATTTTAAAACTGATAGACAACATTTTTAAAGTGAAAGTACACTAAAAGATTTAAAACAGTTACTAATTGACCTTTATCTTGACTTGTTTTACACTTTGCAAAGCACTGACTCCATTCTATTCTTTCAGCAGGACTGGTATTTTCTGATAACAAATGGCAGATAGAAAAATAGAGCCAAGCCAAATCTCCATAGAATATTTATTAGCAGAACTTCTGTTATAACATTATGGGATATCTACTAAAAAAGTCATGGAAAAAAAAAGTCATCCTAAATGAAATCGGTTAGAGAGGAAAAAAACTGAATCTCAAATTTCCAGCAACCCTCAGTTGTGCGCATGTGCAGTTGCACTAACATAACAAACTTGGTCTGATGATGTCCTGAAGAACAAAACGCGTCACAAGTAATACATTTTTCTTCAACTTTGTTCTTAATATTAGGACCGTAACCCTAGAAGACTAACCATCAATTAAAGTTACACCCCTACTAACCATGAGTAATCAAACCCGATTTTGAAAATATGAAAAACAATATTAAATATAAATCTTTATTTGAAGTATTTTGCTTTCAGACACTTCAAACTTCATAATTCGAGTTAAAATTAATAGGAACCGAAAAACGTATTATTTAGGTAAGCAAATCAAGTACTGAAAATGGTAATTAAAATAGGAACATTTGAGCTGAGTACTATATAGGCAGGATGTGCGGTGTGGTCCAGTGGATATCGGCTCGGAACGAGAAACCCGGGAGCCGAGTTCGAATTCCAGTTGAATCCATTGTATTCACTTACGCGCAAATACCCTTGGGAAAGGTATTAATCCGTCTCTTCCTTCCAGTTATGGGTTAAATAGCAGGACAGATTGGGTTCTGTAGCTTGGTTGGCATGTAACTTATATATATATATATAATAAGAAAAGAAAATTAGCAGAACGCAAGAAAAATAAAAAAAATGTAAATGTTCCTTCTCAGTAGCTTGTTTCAATCCTGGGTTAGGAAGCGACCGGAGTCTAAGCCGTACTGATGAGTTGTAATACAGCGAAACAGGTCTGTCTCAAATACCCTTGAGTATTAATCCGTCTCTTCCTTCCAGTTATGGGTTAAATAGCAGGACAGATTGGGTTCTATAGTCTTGGTCGGCAACCAGTCTACCGCAGAAAGCAATGGCAACCTACTGCGGGATAATCTTCTGCTCAGTCAGTCATGTCTCGAAAGAGACATGATCGCCCAAGCGTGTATCACGTATGGCACTTAACTGAACTATATAGGCATGGTTTGTGTTCTAGGGTTAAATAGATTCTCGTTTATTTTTTATGAAAAGTAATGTTTTCTTTATTAAAATTAGTAAGAAACAGGTCACTGAAAGTATTTTCCATCGTTAGACACTACATTTTTGCCATCTTTTTGCAGCATTTGAATTCCACGTCGGAAAAATGACACTTCTTTGAGGCCAACCACGCGTCGGCCCATTTTTTGGAATCTTGGCAATAATGAAAATGAAGCTTAGCCAAGCCATATGACATCGATCGAAACAAGTGATAATAGGATGGGAAACGTCTGGTGAATACGGGTGGGGTAGGACTTCCAATTTAAGCGTTTGCAATTAAATTTTCACCCGTTTTGTAACATTTGACCTAGCGTTGTCATGTTGCGAAATAACTTCGCTATTTCTCTGCTCGTATAGCGGCCATTTTTTTTTCTTTTTGCTCGGCTCAAACGCATCAGTTGTAGTCTATCGCAATCTCCCGTTATGATCTCGGTTTGTTTGAGGATCTAAACTTATTTATTTATTTACCTCATAAGTAATGGGCTAGTCCGTTTTGAGCGCGTGGAAACTGGTGGAAACGCCACTACTTAGTTTCAGTGAGAAAATTAAAGAAAAAAAAAAGGGAATATAAATGGGAGGAGGGAGAATTAGATTAAGCTGATAAGAACAGATAATACACTTTGATCTGAATATTCTGAATATGTTATTTATAGTGGATAATCGTATTTGAGTAGACGCTCGGTATACCCAACATATATTAAACAGTAAACTGTATATTAAACAATATATTTAGTTATTTTTGTCTACCGGCCTGAATGTTCAAGAAATGTTTTATATAGCGGATACGCGCATCTGAGTGGATGTTCCGGTTTTTTTTATTAAACAGTACATTTATTTATTTTCGTCTACCAGGCTGAATATTCGACCAATGTTTTTTTTTTAGTGGATACTCGTATTTGAGTAAACACACCGAAAACTTAATATATGGAGTACATAGATCTATCAATTGGAGTAGATAGATCTATCTATCGCCCGGTTCACACTCCATCCACGTCTATTGAACAGGTTAAGAGGCACATCCCTTGTTCCCTGTTTAGGATGTGGTTTCCGGCTTTCTCTTTTCCAATCTTCTCACTTTGTTTTTTTTTTCAATTGGAGTAGATAGATCTATCTATCGCCCGGTTTACACTCCACCCACGTCTATTGAACAGGTGAAGAGCTCATCTCTTGTTCCCTGTTTAGGATGTGGTTTCCGGCTTTCTCTTTTCCAATCTTTTCACTCTTTCTTTTTTTTTTCAATTGGAATAGATAGATCTATCTATCGCCCGGTTCACACTCCACCCACGTCTATTGAACAGGTGAAGAGGCTCATCCCTTGTTCCCTGTTTAGGATGTGGTTTCCGGCTTTCTCTTTTCCAATCTTCTCACTTTTTCAATTGGAGTAGATAGATCTATCTATCGCCCGGTTCACACTCCACCCACGTCTATTGAACAATTTAAGAGGCTCATCCCTTGTTCCCTGTTTAGGATGTGGTTTCCGGCTTTCGCTTTTCCAATCTTCTCACTTTGTTTTTTTTTTTCAATTGGAATAGATAGATCTATCTATCGCCCGGTTCACACTCCACCCTCATCTATTGAACAGGTTAAGAGGCTCATCCCTTGTTCCCTGTTTAGGATGTGGTTTCCGGCTTTCTCTTTTCCAATCTTCTCACTATTACGTAGCCCCCTGCACATCAGTGGCGTTACCGCCTTGCTCGGTGTAATACGATTAAAAAAAAATATATATATATATGAAACATTTTACCGTATATGAAACTATATTCATTTTCCTCTACCGGCCTGAATATTCAAGAAATGTTATGTATAGTGGATACTCGCATCTAAGTAGACGTTTCGTTTATTTATTAAAGAGTATATGTATTTATTTACATTTACGGGCCTGAATATTGAAGAAATGTTATTTTAGTGGATACACGTATTTGAGTAGACGCTCTGTATATTTATTAAACAATATATTTATTTATTTTCTTCTACCGGCCTGAATATTTAATAAATATTATTTATAATGGATAATCGTATTTGAGTAGACGCTCGGTATACTCAACATATATTAAACAGTAAACTGTATACTAAACAATACATTGAGTTATTTTTGTCTACCGGCCTGAATGTTCAAGAACTGTTTTATATAGTGGATACCCGCATTTAAGTGGATGTTCCGGTTTTTTTTATTAAACTATATTTATTTATTTATTTTTGTCTAGGTTGAATATTCGACCAATGTTTTTTTTTTTTTAGTGGATACTCGTATTTGAGTAGACGTTCCGAATACTATATATTAAACAGTATACTGTATATTAAACTATATTTATTTTCCTCTACCGGCCTGAATGTTCAGAAAAGGTGATTTATTGTGGATACTCGTGTTTGAGTAGATGCTCAGTATACTCAATATACTCAGTATACTATATATACAGTATATTTGAGTAGATGCTCAGAATACTCAATATACTCAGTATACTATATATACAGTATATTTGAGTAGATGCTCAGAATACTCAATATACTCGGTATACTATATATACAATATATTTGAGTAGATGCTCAGAATACTCAATATACTCAGTATACTATATATACAGTATATTTGAGTAGATGCTCAGAATACTCAATATACTCAGTCTACTATATGTACAGTATATTAAACAGTATATTTATTTATTATCGTCTACCGGCCTGGATGTTCAAAAAATTTTTTTTGAAGCGAATACTCGCATTTTGAGTAGACATTCCTTTATCTATTTAACAATATATTTATTTATTTATTAATTTATTTTCGTTCACTATTCTGAATATTCAACAAATGTTATTTTTAATGGATACACCTATTTGAGTAGACCCTACGTATATTTATTAAACATTATATTTAATTTCCTCCACCGGCCTGAATTTTCAATAAATGTTATTTATAGTGGATAATGACATTTGAGTAGACGTTCGTTTTATTTATTATATAGTATATTTATTTATTTTCTTCTTCTGTCCTGAATATTCAAGATATAATCATTTTAAAGGGTTACTCCTATCTGAGTAGATGCTCGTACATATTTATTAAACTGTATATATACTTCTTTTTTTTTTTTTTTTAATCATTTCACCCAAGCAAGGCATTCCCCTGCCACTATTGCGCAGCGGGTTACATAGGGGAAAGTGATGAGAAAAAGTGGTTAGATATAGGAAATGTCAGAAGGAGGGTGATAGACGGGTAAGGATACTGAGGATGAGGGTTGGGTACATGGGAAGAGTGTTTGAGAGAATGGATGCGAGTTAGTGTGTTAGGAGGTTACATTTAAACTCCTGGAGATTGTAGCTGTCGGGGAAGCAATCATGTAGAAGGGCATTCCACAGGCGGGAAGTGCGAGAAAAGAAGCTGTTGGAGTAGAAACTGCGGTTACATTTTATCGGTTTCACTTTAAAAGAGTGGGACCTAGTTGCTAATCTAGTATCTCGTGCAAATTCGTACCTAGGGGGCACCAGCGATCTAAGTTAATCGGAGCAGAAGCCGTGAATGTATTTATAGAAGAGGCACAGGGAAGCCACGTCACGCCGGTGAGAGAGTGACTGCAGCCGGTCTGCCAAGTCGGTATCGATCACATTACTCCCCGTTGTATTTTGTCAAGAACCCCGAGGAGAATAGCAGGGGCACCCGACCAGATGTGGCAGCAGTATTCAATACACGGGCGGATTGTAGATTTATATATGTGCAGGATAGGTTGGGACGGAAAAACCTCCCGGGCCCTGCACAGAGAACCGACTTTCATACCGGTTTGAAATTCGAGGAAACTTATTAGAGAAAAATGCTTTGATCGTTGAGATTCGAACCTACGTTTTCTCCGGGTAAAATGTCATTAGATCTGATGAACTTTGACCTCTTGGCTACGAAGAAATAGCGCCTTTAAATTTTTTCTCCAACTATCGAAATATCCTCTCAGTTTTGTATCCTAATATAAACAAATCAATTTTTAATGAAAGAAACTTTTTTTTTTGTTGTTTTTTTGTAATTTATTAATCCGACGGAATATTATAATTGAAACGTTAACGTTATTTGCAGTAGATACTGGTATTTGAGTTAATGAACTGTTTATTTATTAAACAGTATATTTATTCAAAGAAAACCATTTCTTTCTTTATATATCTATATCTATATTTATAGACATAGAAGAAAAATGTGAGAGAAACCATGAGCGTTCGGCTCAAATTGTAGATTTATTGTTTTTATGATAAATAATGTTACTTGCTTTTTGTATAATAAAATAAGTGTCCATAATAGCATTTGTGTCGCTACACGTGTTTCGAGTCCAAACTTTACTCTTCAGGTGAAGAAATTTGTGACTTTACATATCGAGATCCGTTTGTCTTTCTGACGGTCAAAAATGCTGTGTATATATAGATAAGTAGTCGGTGATTAGGTCAGAAAGTTAATATGCGTGCATATTTGCTTGCTTTTTTTATTTGCTTGCTTTTTTCACACTCGTGCGTTAAATTTCTTCCGTTTTCGGAATCATTCATCTTTCGTTGGCCAGAAAATATTTTTGCACTGACTTACGATACTTGGTTTTATCTTTTTTCTTCAAAATTGTTTTCAGCGATTTTAACGGGTCATCAAGTGCTTTTTGTTGTTTTTGGAATACAGAAGTACTATTTTTCACAATGGCTCGCTATTTTTTTTTTTTTAGCGCGTTTGAATTTAGTGTGTTTGTATGTGTGTCTTAGGTTTTCATGTTGTTTTATTGAGGGAAAGCTTGCATCTTAAAATAAATATTTCTTCCTGTGCCATGAGCGTGTCAAAGTCTGCATTTTTGTAGATAAGCATTACTCTGAATTTACCTCCACTACATTCGTTTAAGCGTTGGAAAACGTAACAATTTCCTGTTATTGGCTAGTTTAATGTTACTTCTGTGCAGGGCTACTCTTTTATTCAGGCCTTGTGTCGCCTCTACGTATATTTTTGCGCATTCATTGCATTTTATAGCATAAATTACATTTTTAGAGTTGCAGCTCAGATTTGTTTTTATTTCGAATGTAGATTGTTTTCGAACTTGAAGTATTTTCCTTCTATTATTATTTTGCAGACCCACATCAATTTTGTTGCATTTTGTGATCCCCTATGTTGTGTGTTGTCCACTCGCTTGCGTCTCGTGAGAGCTTTTAAAAACTCTCGTTTTTAAATTACAAAAATTACGTTGCAGTAAAAACATGAGAATAATTTTTTTTTTTTTATAAGCGTTTAACCCCGAGCAAGGCATGTCACTGCCACTACTGCGCAGGGGGGTACATATAGTGGAGAAAGGATGATTAAATATAGGAAATGTCAGAGGGTGGGTGATAGGCGGGTAGGGATACCGAGAATGGTTAAATATAGGAAATGTCAGAGGGTGGGTGATAGGCCGGTAAGGATACCGAGAATGAGGGTTGGGTAGATGAGAGTGTTCTGAGAATAATTGGGAGTTAGTGTGATAGGAGGTGTCTATTGACCCTACATTTAAACACCTGGAGATTGTAGCTGTCGGGAAAGCAGACTTGTGGAAAGGAGTTCCACAGGCGGGAAGCGCGAGAAAAGAAGCTGTTGGAGTAGAATTAACGGTTACATCTTATTTGTTTAACTGTAAAAGGGTGGGACCTAGTTGCTAATCTAGTATCTCGTGTAAATTCGTGCTTAGGCGGCACCAGTGATCTAAACACATCGGAGCAGAAGCCATGAAAGTACTTGTAGAAGAGGCACAGGGAAGCCACATCACGCCGATGAGAGAGTGGTTGCAGCCGGTCTGCCAAGTCAGTATCAACCACGTTACAGATCCTCCTTTGTATTTTGTCAAGAAGCCCAAGGAGAGCAGCAGGGGCACCCGACCAGATATGGCAGCAATATTCAATACACGGGCGGATGGTAGATTTGTATATGTGCAGAATAGATTCAGGCGGGAAAAACTTTCGGGCTCTGCACAGAGAACCGACTTTCATAGCAGCAGATTTGGCAATGGATTCGATATAGTCATTCCATTTGAGGTCCGCCGACAGTGTAAGGCCAAGGAGACGTAGTATTTTACTCTCTGGGAGGCTAGCCTGCCCCATGCTAATGAAATAACAACATCGGAAAAAATAACATTCTTGAAAATGGCCAGTGAAGTGGCTGAAAGCGGCTTGGAAGTAAAAAAAAATTATGGAACATTCCTTATCTCCAGCAAAGGCTGGTGTTCAATCCAAGATACGAGAAGTGTGGAGAACTGCAAAGATAGCAAACAAAGACGAATATAAAGAGAAAAGAAATAAATTATTTTAAGCAAGAAACTCCGAACGACATTTAAATACACACATGGACAAATTAGAGAAAATATTTTTAAGTAATGGGAAATTAGATTCAGTCTGTTAAGTGTCTTACATGATACATGCTTGAGCGGGAGGAAGATTTTCCCGCATTAGTTTGCCATTACTTCATGCGGTGGACTGCTTGCCAACCAAGGCTATAGAACGCAACCTGACCTGCTATTTAAACCATAGCTAGAGGGTGAAGCAGTAGATTAATACATTCCCAAGAGTATTTGCGCATAAATGAATACAAAGTATTTGACTGGAAATTGAACTCGGATCTCTGATTTATCGTTCAATCCGATATCCGCTGCACCACAACTCAGGAAACTTGAATAAAAGAGAGAGAGAGAGAGAGAGAGAGAGAGAGAGAGAGAGAGAGAGAGAGAATAAATACATAAATACTTTCATTTGTATCTTAGATTGTAGACAAAACTTTTAAAATATTAAGAGGACATTTTTAAAATAATCAAAATTAAAGTAGGTATTAATCGAATGAAAAACAAAAGAATGAAAATCATACTAATTGGGTCTATAAAACGATTTTATAACTTCCTGCTTGATTCCCGAAGAGTTTGTTGCTTCAATGCAAGATAAACTTACAAATTAATGAAATCGTTGTTAAACTATCGACTTTCAATATTTTGGTTCAATGTTCCCGATCAAGAATTGTTCTTCTCATCTGATAGCTTTTCAAGTTCGATATGCGCTAAATCAATATATTGCCTAGACACACATACTTAAAAAGTTCACACACACACACACACACACACACACACACACACACACACACAAGCACGCACACATACATATATATATATATATATATATATATACATGCATTAATGTATAATTGGGCAGCAATCTTTCTTTTAAACATGTTTCGTTAAACACGACCGACAAGGAATATTCTATAAAATTTTTTATCATTAATTTTTCCATTAATCTTACATGCTTCTTCTTTTTCTGGAGTTAAGGAATGTAAAAATGCTCCATAGTTATTAACTTTTCAAGCACTTTCAGCCACTTCAGTGGCCATTATCAAGGATATGTTTCCAATGGTTGTGGCCTGTTAGGGTCAGGAAAAAAGACACGAAAAGAAGAAGGTAGGTTGGACCAGTGTATCGGAATAACAAAACATATATACAAAATAAAACTGTTATTTAGTCAGCAGATAGAAGTGTCTGTCCGAACTGTCAAGTTACACTGCGTCTCGAATGCCTTGTCTTGGAAGTCACGCTGGTTAGTATTTATGAAGGAGGAAGGGTTCATTCCAATGTATGTAGGGCACGATAACATCAATGTTTTTATTTTATTCTCATGCTTTGACTGCAATGTAATTTCTTTTGTGTTTTTGTAAAAGAGTATTTTTTAAAGCTATCACGTGATGCGCGTGGCGCGAAATCACGTGAGTGCATATCTAATTTAAAACATTCAAACTTCAATTCCACTGTTAATAATGTAAGGTTGATGGTAGGAGAGAATTGATTAATACATAGTGTTTATCTTATAGCGAGATGTTTTTGATATCGTGATTTAAATAGTATTTTTGTATTTTCGACCAGATTTTTCCCAAGGATTCTTGCAAATTATGGGTTAATAAATGTTTTTATTTATTTCACTTTGGTTTGATAGGTGGCATGTAAAGTGTTCTCCAAGAAGTGGTAGTATATCCAATATAGGTAATCGATTTATGACAAGAGACGCAGTCTTGTACTAGGCATTGAAATTCATACCCTGAGTCGTCGCTAGTTTGGATTTGATAGTGTTATTTTGATTAGAAACATCAAGGTTTGCAATCTTCTATTTTCTAAAATATACTATAAATTTTACATGTTTTTGAGGAATTACGGCAGAAATATTGTGTTTAATAATTTTTTGTATAGCGAATTCGTCCTGCTTATAATTACTGCGAATTTGGTTTTAGTAAAATATGTTGATGTTTTTTCGTGTGCTATTTTTAATACTGATCTAGTGCCTTTTTTTTTTTGTAAGAATAATTTTATCTGCTTATCGATGGTATACTTGTGGAAATTGTTGTTAACTAATGTTTGCTTGTATTTTATGTATTTTAGTTCACTCGGAAATATTCGTTATATATATGATGGTGTGGATTATATATATATATATATATATATATATATATATATATATATATATATAAACACAAACTTATAAATATACTCGTTTCAAAAAACCCTCCGCGTATATACGTGGAAGGAAAAATGGTTGTAAAAAAAAGAAAGAGCTAAGCACATGAACATCAGCCAAAATGATTCGGACCGAGCTAGTACGTAGCCCAAAAAAAAAAAAACCCAGACGAGTAATCACCTAACAAAAAAGCGCTCAATACTTAAGCAGAGCAGAATAAGTAAATTAAACCTAGTGAAAAACCTAGTGAGCCAACAAACCTACCAAGGTTTCACCTAAGTGGATCTTCAGAGAACGTTGGCCAACGTGCCCTGAAGATCCGCTTAGGTGAAACCTTGGCTCACCAGGTTTAATTACTTATATATATATTGTGAATGATGAATATATATATTATGGACTCTCCCCCCGTCGATTTCGACGTATGAATGTCTAACCTCAGTTAGACTACCACACAAAGAATTGTTTAGAGTGGTGAAGGCTTGTGTAGCACCATCCACACTTTTTGGAACTGCTGATAACAAACAATCGGTGCAGAAGTTTGCCACGGATCGCATGAACAGCAGACCTCAGATATTTAACCCAAAACTGGAGGGAAGGGACGTATTAATACCTTTCCCAAGGGTACCAGTGCATAAGTGAATGCAGAGTGTTTTGTTCCGAGCCGTGCATTCACTTATGCACTGGTACCCTGTTATCAGCAGTTCCAAAAAGTGTGAAAATATATATATATATATATATATATATATATATATATATATATATATATATATCCTTAAAAAGAGTAGACGTCATTTTGTTTTCCCAAACCCGAGGAACCTTTCAGCCAACACTTGTCAAGGGTTTCGTTGGCACAAAATTACAAAGGGGTAAAGAAGAGGACAAGACCAAAAAGGGAATACTTGCAATACTGGGAGAAGATGGAATTCGTTTAAAAATAATTTTATTGAAAAACGTATATTCGCGGTTTGCGCAGCATGTCCCCGCGAATATACGTTCAGGCAATTCTCATAGGAATATAAGAACAACTCAAGCTGTGTTGGATTCAGCAATCGGCCAGCACCTGCTGGATAGTCAAGCTTGTGCCTCCTCTTATGAGGACAATTGGTTTTCTGTCCTGCACAGTGCTCGATCGGCATACCATTTACGTGTTTTGGAGGCCATTTGCCTAAACATCCAGCAGCCGAGCCTGTGCAGGCAGAAAGAGCAGTTCCTGCGCTCCTTGCAATTACTGGCGAGTTTGTTAGTGTAACATTTTTCTTTTTTATTTCACTCTTGTGGAATTATATGTTTACACCCACCTCACATTTTAATTTTTTTTTTCAATAAATTTATTTTTAAACGAATTCCATCTTCTCCCAGTATTGCAAGTATTCCCTTTTTGGTCTTGTCCTCTTCTTTACCCCTTTGTAATTTTGTGCCAACGAAACCCTTGACAAGTGTTGGCTGAAATGTTCCTCGGGTTTGAGAAAACAAAATGACGTCTACTCTTTTTAAGGCTATTTGTTGTTTCTGTGGGTACCAATCTTTATATATATATATATATATATATATATATATATATATATATATATATATATCCCGGTGAAGATAACCAACAGTTTTAGAATTGGCTTATTTGTGTTATATAATCTTACGGCCCGTAATGATATAAATACAGAAGATATTGGATTACACGGGGATAATGCTCTTTTGGCACTAAGGAATTCTACAAATTTTAAAATAGATCAAATTAGAAAGATAATTTATAGAGAATTTAAAAACCTTAATTTAAAAGTGATTATTAATACAAATTGATTTCCTCAATATGACTTTAGATTTAGAATCGTATATCTACAAACCAGATAAAAACCAAATACAAATCTTTTATATAACCACCCAAAAACTAACAATCCTTCATCCATTATTAAGCATCTACCTTCATCCATAGAATACAGAATTAGTAGAAATTCCGCAAATGAAGAAGTGTTTAATAAGCCTAGTAATTTTTATAATACTGCTTTTAAAGTAGTGGATATAAAAGCCCAAATATTAAATATGTAAAAGAGAAGATCTACTCACGAAGAAAAATATAAATGTAAAATTATTTGGCATACACCCTTTCTCAACTAAATGGTTTGCAGTAAATTAGACAAAAAAATCCCTCGCTTTGATTTAAAAATACTTTCTGAATAATAATCCATTAAGCACGATTTTCAATTAAAAAAAAACTACTCTAAAATTAAGTTATAGCCATACAGATAATTTGGAAAAATTATTGTTGGAATGTCACCCCTTTTTACACACTTTATGGACTCTTCCATGTTTTACAAATAACTACTTCCTACAGAGAATGATAGTTGTCTCTAGTAATTGTTTGTTGTTGTTGTTGTTTGAGTTGGTGTTTGTCAGAGCAGTTAAACCGCCTCTAGTTATTCATCAAGAATATAAACTATTACCCGGACTTACTTTTTGTATATATTTGACTCCTACTAACAAATGTTCCTGAATCTACTAACCGTGTACAGGTTGTATATCTTTTATTCAATATACTTACATTTTTCCTCTCATATCTGTTTTTGTTATTATTATAGTGTGTGGCTTTCTAAACACGAATCTACAACAATTATAAAAATCATATAATAATATTTTAAATAAAAATTTAAACCTATTTGAAACTATAAATCATCCAAAAGCTGAAATCAATAATTTAGATAGTAATAAATGTAATTGTAGAACACTATAGAGTGTCCCTTGGAAAACAGGTGCCTTACATAATCTATTGCTTATCAATGTACTATTTCTTCAAAGGAAAACCATCGTAATATAAAGATTTATATTGGTAGTACTAAGAATTCGATGAAAAATTTTATGAACACACTTCTTCATTTAATAATAATAAGTACAGAAATAGAACATTCTTATCGAAATATTTTTAATATCTAAAAGAAACAAATAAAATAAAATAAACAACAAAATGGAAATTTTTTAAAAAAGCTAGAACATGTAAGTCTTTAAACGGCCCATGCTCCTTGTGTCTATATGAAAAATTATATATTATTAAATTTCTTAAGAATAAAAATCCATGAAATTAACGTAATGAAATAAATGTCATATGTAAAAATTGCAAAATGTTCACTTTAGAATGTGGTTAAAAAATCTTCTTAAAAGAATATCCATTAACTGCTTGCCTCTGCTTGAATTCAACGCCACACATGTAATTTCCTTAATTTTAACTATACTTTGTTTGAACACAGAAATATGTCATTATGTGAAGTGCATGTCATTTAAAGTCTGACCGAGAAAACAACAGAAACAAACAAAAAATAAAGAAAAATTACCTTAGGCCTGATTGTATCTGTTGATGATAGGCATGTATTTTTCATAGAGGATCAGTCGTATCACCTACAGTTCTAATTAACTTAGTGTAAAAAATGAAACCCTCACACTTTAAATATTATTTAACTTAATGTTTTCCACACGGACAGCAATTTTCTTTTCTTTTTCTTTTTTTAATCATATCAACCCGAGCAAGGCAGTAACGCCACTGATGTGCAGGGGGCTACGTAAGAGTTACATGATTGGAAAAGAGAAAGCCGGAAACCACATTCCTAAACAGGGAAGAAGGGATGAGCCTCTTCACCTGTTCAATAGATGAGGGTGGAGTGTGAACCGAGCGATAGTTTAGTCTATCTACTCCAATTGAAAAAAAAAAAGAAAAGAGTGACAAGATTGGAAAAGAGAAAGACGGAAACCACATCCTAAACAGGGAACAAGGGATGAGCCTCTTCACCTGTTCAATAGACGAGGGTGTAGTGTGAACCGGGCGATAGTTTAGTCTATCTACAGCAATTGAAAAAAAAGAAAAGAATGAAAAGATTGGAAAAGAGAAAGCCGAAAACCACATCCTAAACAGGAAACAAGGGATGAGCATCTTCACCTGTTCAATAGATGTGGGTGGAGTGTGAACCGGGCAATAGTTTAGTCTATCTACTCCAATTGAAAAAGAAAAAAGAAGAGTGAAAAGACTGGAAACGAGAAAGCCGGAAACCACATCCTAAACAGGAAACAAGGGATGAGCCTTTTCACCTGTTCAATAGATGAGGGTGTAGTGTGAACCGGGCGATAGTTTAGTCTATCTACTCCAATTGAAAAAGAAAAAAGAAAAGAGTGATAAGATTGGAAAAGAGAAAGCCGGAAACCACATCCTAAACAGGGAACAAGGGATGAGCCTCTTCACCTGTTCAATAGACGATGGTGGATTGTGAACCGGGCGATAGTTTAGTCTATCTACTCCAATTGAAAAAAGAAAAAAAGAAAAGAGTGACAAGATTGGAAAAGAGAAAACCGGAAACCGCATCCTAAACAGGAAATAAGGGATGAGCCTCTTCACCTGTTCAATAGACGTGGGTGGAGTGTGAACCGGGCGATAGTTTAGTCTGTCTACTACAATTGAGAAAAAAAAATGAAAATAACTAACTCCTAACTGCTTTCAACTTGAAAAAGAAAAACTACCCAAGACTGTATCTATGTATATTACCTGTTCTTCTACCATATTCGAAATAATCAACATATCATTCAGTAACTAGAAGGGGTCGCTTTGCAACGACTTCATTTCTTTTGCCAATTTCACTTCCTTGCTCAGCATTATTTTCTTCACTAACTTCTTTTTTCCCGCCAACTTCATTTCTTTTGTCGGTTTCATTTCTCCCGCCAACTTTATTTCATTCGTCAGCTTCATTTCACTCACCACGTCTTTTTCTTTCGCCAACTTCCACGCATGCGCTCTCTACACTGCGTAATGTGTTCAAACAAGACATATTCTTTAACTCAACGGTTAGACTCTGCTCAAACTTGTAAAATGTATGCTGTTCTACCTTAAGTTTTTTCAAAACTAGAAAATTCTTTTAATAATAAACACAACAGCAGAGTACAAACAGGTAAAATAAAGAGTCACTTGCCTTTTCTTGATGTCGTTTGTTACCATGATCATTCAACGTCCTCGCAAATGGCAAACAATTTCGTTATTAATTTAAAATTTAAAAAAAAACAGCAAGTCACTTTGCACCAAATTGTTGTTTATGAAGTATAATGCCTGGTTCTCCAATAATAACGATCGTTTACTCAGACAAACGACGAACACGTTAAAAATGTATATATTAAACTATAAAATTATATTTTTATTCTTCGTCCGTGTCTGTTATATGGAGTGGTAGTCAGAGGGAATCACACATATACGAGAGAGTTGTCGGGAGTCGTTGATTTCAAAGAGTTGTCTTCTCTTCTTCTCTGTGTTCTTTGGATCTCCTCCTGTCGGCCCGAAAAAACCTCGAACTTACATAAGCTGAAATTTTTACGTATTTTTGCTTTCTCGGGTTTTTGCTCAATTACATCATCTATGACCATATGTCAATCATATTTTTTTCACACTCCACCCACATCTATTGAACAGGTGAAGAGGCTCATCCCTTGTTTCCTGCTTAGGATGCGGTTTCCGGTTTTCTCTTTTCCAATCTTTTCACCCTTTTCTCTCTTTATTTTTTTTCAATTGGAGTAGATAGACTAAACTATCGCCCGGTTCACACTCCACCCATGTGTATTGAACAGGTGAAGAGGGTCATCCCTTGTTTCCTGTTTAGGATGTGGTTTCCGGCTTTCTCTTTTCCATTCTTTTTACCCTTACGTAGCCCCCTGCGTATCAGTGGCATTATCGCCTTGCTTGGGGTGATATGATTTAAAAAAATATATATATATTTGCCGACTATTGCCTTTGAAGCCGGCTGCCTATGATGTCATCGCTCTTCTCTGGAACCTGTTTATATTTTCTGCCTTCGACGTCGACCACACTTCTGTCGGTTGTCCTTTTGATGTTAATCATATTTCTGTCGGGTCACAGAAATATATTACACATGGATTCTGGCGAGAAAAATTGTGTAGCTTGACAGTGAACTAACTTTCTTAGCTTCTGATATTACATTCTCAGCCAGATCACATTACAGGCCTTTTTGATTTTGTTGAGAATATCGATATATATAGCTAGATTACCAGACTAGATATGGCAACAATATTCAATGCATGGGTGAATTTATAATCGTGCAAGTTGAATGCTGACTAGAAAAGGTGCCTATGAAGACAGCCTCGCAGCTAATTCAATATAATCACTCCACTTCATGTCAGTGAAAAAAGGGTGAGACGGAGAAGGCATAATGAGTTGACCCTCTGGAGGCTAGCATTAGTCATACTAGTGGAAGGCAAAATGGCTATCTATGATGACGGTACCGACTGTATTGGAAACCCATTTTTTTTTTAATCATCTCACCCCAAGCAAGGCATTCCACTGCCACTATTGCGCATGGGGCTACATAGGGGAAGGTAAAGAGAAGGAGTGGTTAGACATAGGGAATGTCAGGAGGAAGGTGACAGATGAATAAGGATACCGAGGATGAGGGTTGGGCAGATGGGAAGAGTGTTTTTTTTAATCATTTCACCCCAAGCAAGGCATTCCACTGCCACTATTGCGCATAGGGCTACATAGGGGAAGGTAAAGAGAAGGAGTGGTTAGACATAGGGAATGTCAGGAGGAAGGTGACAGATGAATAAGGATACCGAGGATGAGGGTTGGGCAGATGGGAAGAGTGTTTTTTTTAATCATTTCACCCCAAGCAAGGCATTCCACTGCCACTATTGCGCATAGGGCTACATAGGGGAAGGTAAAGAGAAGGAGTGGTTAGACATAGGGAATGTCAGGAGGAAGGTGATAGATGGGCAGATGGGAAGAGTGCTTGATAGAATGGGAGCAGGTTAGTGTGTTAGGAGGTGTCTATTGACCTTACATTTAAACTCCTAGAGATTGTAGCCGTCGTGGAAGCAATCGTTTAGAAGAGAATTCCACAGTCGGGAAGTGCGAGGAAAGAAACTGTTGGAGTAGAAGTTACGGCTGCATTTTATCGGTTTCACTGTAAAAGGGTGGGATCTAGTTAATCTAGTATCTCGTTCAAATTCGTATTTAGGGGGCACTAGTGATCTAAGTTCATCGGAGCAGAAGCCGTGAAAGTATTTATAGAAGAGACACAGGGAAGCCACGTCGCGCCGGTGGGAGAGAGACTGCAGGCGGTCTGCCAAGTCGGTATCTGTCACATTACAGACCCATTTTCGTTTTTATTAATAATTAATTACTTCTTTGGTTTTTGTCAGGAATCTCGCGCGTCAGTAGCAGTATACCTGATATGGCATCGGCGAGACAGGGGAAAGCAGTGCGAGACGTATTTGTTAGGTCTGAGCAAATGGCTGGCGGAGAAAAATATTGAGTGTATGTTAACAAGTTCGTAGTTAATGTTCCTTGACTGTTGGGTTTTTCATTTTTATTAATAATTAATTACTATTTGGAATTATTGTTTTTATTACTCAACTACAAAAACGCGAAAAACATGCTTACCGTGTTCGACACATAACACGTACCATTACTCCACATTATACATAACACTATTTACATTCTATTATAACATTCATACTCGAAAATGGCTAAAGGTATAGCCGAAAGTGCTCGGATAAACAAAACATTTGGACATTTCTTATATAATTTATGTTCTCTAAAAAGAAATCATAACATCAGATAAACAAATTACATAAAAAAAACTTAACCAATACATCTTGTTATCATTTTTAATGAAACCTGAAAAATTAAATTGTAAACATGCCAGCAGTTATACCATACTAGCAGTATAACCCGGCGTTGCTCGGGTGTAATGAAAGCTTTAAAACTAATCCATGGTCCTGGAGCTCAGACTCTTTGGATGTTGACACGAAAGACTAAAAAGCAATACTTGTTTCCAGTTAAAGCGAAACTGTAGACTGAAAGAAAAATGAATGGATGTAAGTCAAATTTTGATTTCCTGGTATCGATATCAAATAAGTTTTTCATCGTAAACTGAATTTTGAAGGCTAAATAAGTCCTCTGAGTAAAGGGTATCATGGCTGAGACTAAGAACTACAATTATACCTACTTAGAGCCAAACCCGAAGCAAAAACTAAAATAAAAGGGCTGAAAAAATACAGGCATACAGGCAGATAAACAGACACATATCTTACCTTTTAAATATATATATTATCAATTTTCTGTAATATTGTAAGAACTGCAACGTTGAAACTTCTGAATATCGTTTCTTATGTCTTTGTCTATGAGTGTATGAAATTTGATTACAATCGGACCACACCTTCGATAACTCGAGTTTTTCGATTATCGATTTTCGATATTTATCGGGGGTACCTCGACACAAAACCTAGCTAAGAACACTCGCAGACGCTTATAGTAGAATTGTATAAATTTTCAAGAAAATCGGTTCAGCCGTTTCGGAGTCTATAGGTAACGGACACACACACACAGACACACACACACACACACATATACACAGACACACACACAGACAAAGTTCCATTTATAAATAAGTTTAGATAACGTACTTATATACTAATGCCACGTGCATGATTTTAATTAAATGTATATTCAAATAATTACTATGCAAATGAGATGGCGGACCTGAAGGAGACTACCACCACCTTTAAATTTGTTGTTTTTCATTGTTTTTTGACTTTTTCATTGCAGTCGTATCGGTTATTACATATAGTTTCCGATTATCAAAAGAAATTTGAAAAAAATCAATATTTAAACAATTTTAGGGGGAATCAGTTTCTCATACAACGTTATAGTAAATCGATCCTTCATTTTGAAACCACTCGCGTTGGGGTTGCTTTGTTTTGTTTTTTGTTTTTTTTTTTGGGGGGGGGGGGGACGAGTTGTTGCTCTTGTTATTGTCATTTTTAAGTTTTCTTCAGTTCTTACAATGGCATCTTCCTTGGAAACTCCAAGAATGGCTTTATTCAAAAATTTCGCGAAGGATTCAGTTTTTGAATATGCGCAAGCAAAAAAGTTAATTGTACAGGATCGATTTACTATAAGGTTGTATGAAAAACTGAGCCCCCCACCCCCATATTGAAATTCTTTGCAAATTTTTTTTTTTTTTTGTCAATCGGAAAATTTAGGATTTAATCGATAAGATTGCACTGAAAAAAGTAAAATAAAATTGATAATCATCCAATTTACAGGTGGTGGTAATGTTGTACCGGTGAGTGGTTCCAAAATGGAGGATCAATTTACTATAACGTTGTATGAAAAACTGAGCCTGCCCTAAAATTGTTTAAATATTAAAATTTTTTTCAATTTTTTTTTTTTTTTTGTCAGTCGAAAAGTTTTGGGTGTGATCGATAAGACTGCACTGAAAACAGTCAAAAACAATGAAAAACAACAAATTTAAAGGTGGTGGTAGTCTCCTTCAGGTCCGGCGATGCGATAATTAAAAAAATATGTCAATAGATATTTTTAATCAGTATTTGCAATTAGCGATATTTTGTTTCGGTTTTGTGGTATGAATATAAAATAAAAACTGATATTTGATTTAATTTAGCCATACATATCTTATACAAAAGTTAAACATTATACAATAAAAGCTCAAGCTGCAATGGTGTATTAGTTACAAACCTAACACGGGACTCCCTTCCGTTTATCGTTTTTCCTTTTTTGATTCCTTGCCACCCTCGAGCCACCCTCGAGCCACCCTCGAGCCTCGAGGTAGGGAATTACAGAGTAAGACACTCAGCTTATGTGGATATGCGTTAAAGATAACGGTTAATCCTAGACTTAAACGGGGTAAGAATGTAGTGATCTGGAAAGCAGCCTCTTGGGAGTCGGTTTCACGAGGCAGTTGTTCGTGGGAAAAAGGCGCCAAGTGTTAGCTCGGATATAAATTGATATAAACAATAAAATTATGAATGAAAAATAAAAAAAATAGCTACCTGCTATACCAAAACCTTTTCCTCCTTTTACCGCCACCAGACATGATTTAGCTGAGTGAGAGACAAAAGTAACTCAACCCAATGAGATTTGCCTACCGTATTTTGCTGCTTATAAAGCGAACCCCACCCGGGAGAAATAGTACTTCATAGCCCGCTCTTATAGCATATTTTAGCATGAAAACCCAACTAATAATGATAACATTTTTCTACGAGGGTCATTCAATAAATAAGGTGAATTTTTCGGTATAAAGACTTCTAATACAGATAGAAGCTTACTTTTTTTTTATTTTTCGACGTAGTCTCCCAGCAGTGTCACACACTTTTCCCATCTATTCACAAGCTTCCGTATTCCCTCAGCGTAAAAATCTTTGGACTGATGTCTCAGCCAATCGCTTATAGCACCTTTGACTTCATCGCCACTTTTAAACTTCGTGTCTTCGTGAACGCTTTTAAGGGACCAAAAAGGTGAAAGTCTGAAGGTGAAAGGTCTGGCTGTAAGGGGGATGAAGGAGCAGTTCCCAGCCCAGCTCGTTGATAGTCTGCTCCGTTTGGGCGGCTGTGTGAGGCCTTGCAGCTGACCTTCGAGTAGGCAAGGTCATCATGGAAAATTTTGGGTGCTGTCCCAACAGATAGGCTCAAGGTCTTTGCAATGTCATCCACTGTCACTCTTCTGTCAAACTGAATGAGGTTATTGACTGATTAGATCACCTCAGGAGACCTCCCTTCTGTAAGCTTTTCAGGCCTGTCTTTATCCTCAACACTGCTCCGTCCTTCTTTAAACAATTTAGCTCACTTGTAGACATTTTTTTGGCTGAAATGTGGTACCTTACACAGTTGACATTCTCCTATGAATTTCAACTTGTTTGCACTCTTCAGCAACCAAAAACTTGATAACTGACCTCTGTTCAATCCTGGAGCATGCTTTTGGTCGGCCATCTTTGTTAATCCCCAAAACACTCAAAGTCTTTTGCAATCTGCAAAAAAAATTAAACCCCTTTGAAAAAGAAGTAAAGGATTTTTTTTCTTTTAAAGTAAGCTTCTATCTGTATTAGAAGTCTTTATACCAAAAAATTCACCTTATTTATTGAATGACCCTCGTAGAAGTTCTTATACCTAGAAATTCACCTTATTTATTGAATGACACTCGTATATATCAGCCTTCTTCAGGATCTGTCTATATTTCTGAGATGAAATATTGCAAATATTAACAGTATTTACGTTGTTCGAACTGTTTTCCTTATCTTTGTTGCCATATTCACGACGTTTCGGCTGTTGTACCCTCCAGTCTTCTTTAAGATCTATCTATATTTCTGAGAGGAGATATTGCAAATATAAACAGTATTTACGTTGTTCGGACTGTTGTCCTCATCTTTGTTGCCATATTCACGACGTTCCGGCCATTGTACGCCCTCCAGTCTTCTTTAAGATCTATCTATATTTCTGAGAGGAGATATTGCAAATATAAACAGTATTTACGTTGTTCGGACTGTTGTCCTCATCTTTGTTGCCATATTCACGACGTTCCGGCCATTGTACGCTCCAGTCTTCTTTAAGATCTATCTATATTTCTGAGATCAGATATTACAAATATTGGCATTATTTACTTTTTTCGGACTGTTGTCCTCATCTTTGTTGACATATTAACGATGTTTTTATTTCGAAAGCCACAAAAGAAACATAGTATATATCTATAAAATACAATTTTATTAGCCTACATGACTTTTCAGATAAAGGTTTATGAAAGTCGTAAGTGCTCAAGCTGTATTTTTTCTTTTTTTAACAGTAATGTTCACTCTTTAAATGGCTCGAGAGCCATGGAAAGTTAGAAAATTACAAAGTAAGGGACTCACCTTATGCGGATATGCGTTAAAGATAACGGTTAAGCCTAGACTTAAACGGGATAAGAATGTAGTGAACTGGAAAGCAGCATCTTGGGAGTCGGTTTCACGAGGCAGTTGTTCGTGGGAAGAAATTGCATTAATTGAACCAGGGATGATATGAGGGTAATGAAGGTGGTTCGCTACAATGTGCGTGGCATGGAGGGTCTTAGCCGTGAACGTTACGACTGTTGGAACTAAGGAAATAGCGTTAGAACAGCTAGGGGCTTGCAACGTCTAGTCTGTGAGAAAAGCGGTTGCAGAGTAGGTGATATTTCATCGCCTACAAGGGCGCGGAAACACTTTTGGATGTTATCGAGAGGGAAAAGTGAAAACTAGCACGCTTCTGCCCATATATGGCAGCAATACTCTATTTTTGGTCTAATCTGGCTCTTGTAAAAGTGGAGCATATCAGGAGGAGTTAGGTACTTACTGGAGCGGTTCAACGACAGGAGCCTTTTTCCAAAATCGTATGTAATCGATATTATAGCTTGAAATCCTTATATAACTACAAAAAAACAACCTTATTAGCCTTCAGAACTTTTCAGATAAAGGCTTATGAAAGTTGGAAGTGCTCAAACTGTATATTTTACTGTAATGTTCATTCTTTAAAAGGCCCGAGAGCCGCATGAGGTAAGACATTGCAAAGTAAGAGATTCAGTTTATGCGGATAACGGTTAAGCCTAGACTTAAACGGGCTAAGCTTGTAGTAGTCCGGAAAGTATTCTCTTGGGAGTCATTTCCAGAAGCCAGTTGTTCGTGGGAAGTATCTGCTTGAAATGAACTTGTGCTTCACCAGGAGTGATATGAAGGTGGTTCGCTATAATGTGTGTGGCATTGAAGGTTTTAGCCGTGAAAGTTAGGACTGGTGGAACTAAGGAGTGCTGTTCGTCTGAACACTCACCGTGTGCTGTGGATCTTCGTCGCCAATTTGTTGTGGAGATGTTGCGGCAAAGTTGTAGTGACCGGTTTGGCCGGAAGTAAGACACGGGACACAGGAGGTAGATTCAAAACAGTTTATTAGTGTAACAAGAATATATACAAAATAAGTGTCAGTAATTAAGTAAATAGAAATAACTAAGTTCGAATGGTAAGTTACGCTACGTACTACCTGACTAGTAGTTGGTTTTAACTGCGTACTAGCTATCGTACTTGACTGTCGTCAACTGCTTCTTCCGGAAGTCACGCAGGTAACTAGAGGAAAAGTCCATTCCTCGTAGGAGGGCACCACAACACCATGGAAATAGTGTTAGAGCGGCGAGAGGCTTGCGACGTCTCGTCTGTGAGAAAAGCGTTGCAGAGTGGAAGATAATTCATCGCCTACAAGGACGCGGAGACACTTTTGGTCTCTATCGAGAGGGAAAAGTGAAAACTGGACAGCAGTACTTCATTTTGGCCTGATCTGCCTCTTTTACAGTTAAAGAATAAGATGAGGAGTGAGGTACTTACTGGAGCGGTACAGGGAACCGACCATTTTCCTAGCATATTTAGCGTTCCGCTTGAGCTTTGGGTAGAGTTTAAGGCCCAAGAGGCGATCAAGGATGCAATGTAAATGACTCTCTTCTGTTTTACCTAAATTCTATCCGTTTATCGTCCTTTCACCTGACTCACTTCTTTCCTATTAACGCCTTGTATCCTATTAGCATTGCTTGGAGAGAAAATATTTTAAAAAAGATTTTAGGAGTGAGTTCTCTCTTTTTCGACATTCATAAATGTAATAGAGTGTATATTTTTATGGAAACAGGTTCTCTACATCCATAAATTTATTATACGCCCCCTAATATATGATACGTCCCCAATATATGATACGCCTCCTAATATATGAAACGGCCCCGATATTTGATACGCCCCTTAATAAATGACACTCCAATATATGATATGCATCCTAATATATGATACGCCTCAATATATTATATGACCCCAATATATGGCACACCCTAATATATGATACGCTCCCTAATATATGATACTTCCCCTAAAATATGATACGCCTCCTAATATATGATACGCCCCCTAATATATTATACGATACCCAATATATGATACGCCTCCTAATATATGAAACGCCTCCTGATATACGATATGTCACTTAATAAATGATACCCCAATATATGATACGCATCCTAATATATGATACGCCTCAATATATTATATGACCCCAATATATGGCACACCCTAATATATGATACGCTCCCTAATATATGATACTTCCCCTAAAATATGATACGCCTCCTAATATATGATACGCCCCTAATATATTATACGATACCCAATATATGATACGCCTCCTAATATATGAAACGCCTCCTGATATACGATATGTCACTTAATAAATGATACCCCAATATATGATACGCCTCCTAATATATGATACGCCTCAATATATTATATGACCCCAATATATAGCACACCCTAATATATGATACACTCCCTAATATATGATACTTCCCCTAAAATATGATACGCCTCCTAATATATGATACGCCCCCTAATATATGATACGACTACTAATATATGATATACCTACAAAATATAATACGTCCCAATATATGACACGCCCCCAAATATAAAATACGCCCCTAGTATATGATACGGCCCGAATATGTGACCCCCTCCCATTATATGATACGCCCCTTAATATATGATACGACACACCACTCTTCTACATCTGGAGAGTTGCATAAGCTATTATTTTTCATGTGACAAGGGTGTGATATTTTCAATCTATGTTTTTCGTCAAGGCTGGTGCATGGGTCTCATATACTCCGACTGAATTCACGATACAGAGCCCCAACTCTGCAAAATCTAGATATCTATAAGGTAGTATTTATATAAAATACAAATTTTATTATAACCTAATTAATTACAATATCAGTAAAAAGTGCAACCCAATATGCCAAATACAGGTCGAGGCTTCTAAAATCAAGCAGGTACAAAAATTTAAATACCGTGCAGTGTTAAAACAGAAGACAGAAAGTGCGACACAGAGATCCGAAGGCGAATTGGCATGGTGAAGGAAGCATTTCAGAAGTTGAGTAAAGTATTAAGAAACAGGATAATTTCACTAAAAACAAAGAAGAGAGTACTAGATTGCTATGTGATGTCAGTTCTTCAATATGGCAGTGAATGCTGGACAATATCATCAAAGATGAAGGAAAAACTTAAGCAACAGAAATGTGGTTCTACAAAAGGATGCTGCGAATATCATGGATCGAGCATGTGAGCAATGATGAGGCTTTGAAAATGATGGAAACGAATAGGAAAATTAATACTGAGCATCAGGAAGAGACAGCTGAAGTTCCTGGGACACGCAATGAGGAAAGAGGGCTTGGAGAATCTGATACTAACAGGCCAGATAGAGAGGAAAAGAGACAAGGGAAAGCAACGGATAACATATTTGAAAGGACCTAATCAGGTGGATGATGGAACGAGGGTTGCATGGTGTAACAGGAGAAGGCGTGCTCAGAGCCACCAGCGATAGGGAAACTTGGAAAACCTTGATCGTTTACGCCCTGAAGGGACAGGGCACATAGAAGAAGAAGGATACATTATCTATCTAAACTTATTTATAAATGGAACTTTGTCTGTGTGTGTGTCTGTGTGTGTGTCCCCGTTACCTATGGACTCCGAAACGGCTGAACCGATTTTCTTGAAAATTTACACAGTTGTACTATAAGCGTCTGCGAGTGTTCTTAGCTAGGTTTTGTGTCGAGGTACCCCCGATAAATAGCAAAAATCGATAACCGAAAAAAATTGGGTTATAGAAGGAGTTGCCCGATTTTAATCAAATTTGATACACTCATAGACAAAGACATTAAGAAACGATATCCAGAAGTTTCAAGGTTGCAGTTCTTACAAAAGTGCAGAAAATCGATAATATATATATATATATATATATATATATATATATATATATATATAAGGCAAGATGTCGGTAATTTGTATTTAAATACAGTCAGTCAGTTAAATGCCATACGTGATGTACGATTTGGGCGATCATGTCTCGAAAAAGAAATGACTGACTGATCAGAAGATTATCCCGCAGTAGGATGCTATTGCTTTCTGCGGTAGACTGGCTGCCAGGCTATAACGGACACACTCACACATACACATTCACAGACACAAACACACATACACACACACAAAGTTCCATTTATAAATAAGTTTAGATAGACATTTTATTGTAACCTAATTATGTACAATAATGGATCATATGCGATATAGGCGAACAATTCAACTAGAAAAATTGAAAATAATACAATGTATCTAAATAGAAATTAAAGGCATGTCATAGTAGATCATTCAATCTTAAATAAATCAACAAGGTTTTACAGCAGATTTTAACAGACTTAAGCTTAATCAACTTAATCAATTCATAACCTATTCGGGCTTACGGCCTATCACGTTGAATACACCGGTTCTCGCTCGCTCACCGAAGTTAAGCAACGTTTAGCCTGGTCAGTACATAGATGGGTGACCGCTTGGATATACCAGGTGCTGTAAGCGTATAGTGACGGATGTGCGTTGTGGTGCAGTGGATATCGGCTCGGAAAGGGAAATCGATGAGCCGAGTTCGAATTCCAGTTGAATACCCTGCACTCACTTAAGCACTGGTACCCTTGGGAAAGGTATTAATCCGTCCATTCCCTCCAGTTATGGGTTAAATAACAAGGGGAGGACTTGGAGGACTTGGAGGACTTGGAGGACTTGGGGAACCTGCTCTTAAAAACAAATCCCAATGAATCGTGAGAAGAAAAACGTTGTAAAAAATAAAAATAACCTTACCCAAAATCACTGGTTATGACCTTAAAATGATCCCATAGGTCGGTTAAGTCTAAAAAACAAACAATAACCTATTCAAATCAACAAATGTAAACATGTTACAGAAATGAACGAATTTGTTAACATTACGATACATTTCAGAGCAGATATGTTTGTTTACGATGAATTCGAAAATTGTATTATATAAGCATGATAAAAACCTCGTCTGATCAGGAGGCTATCTATGGTCGAGCGGTCTAAGACGTTACCAGATCAAATGGTAGCTTCCTATGTAAATAGGGGTCGCAGGTTCGAATCCTGCTAGATAGCGCACATTTTCGTAATTACGCAATAAAAATTTATCGTAAATAATCAGGCGGGTTAGATATAAATATAAAATACTGTTTAATTAAAAACAGAATATCTACTTAAATACGAGTATCGGTAAAAATAATGTTCAAAATAATTCATTACAAATTGTCGGTTGCTTATAACCAAGTTTCGTTAAAATTCGTTAATTTCCGTAATATATATATATATATATATA